>CM048751.1:368044973-368387473 GCA_026315105.1 Locusta migratoria | reverse complement strand
AATCACAACAGATCATGGAAAAACCCTAATGGTTACATTGCTCTGTATAAACAGAATTTTTTTCTTCTCTGTCATACTGATGCAGGAGAATGGTCATTCCATTACATTTTGCTTACTGCAAAAGTTTTGAAGTATGCTAATTCGCCAAGAAATTGTTAGCTTAAAGAATTTACTGACTGGAGAGGGAAATGTACAAAACCGTAACAGTGGAGCAAGAACAGCAGTAATTACTTCGTGTTTGTAGTTTTGGGGCACAACTGCTGAGGCCATTAGCACCCGAATCAAAACTGAGAAGCCTATATGAAAACAGCTAAAAACATAGGATAAAATACAACAAAAGGAAAAACTAAAAAGTTCTTCGATAAATTGGTCAAGTTGATAAAATTCAAGACTCGAGCAGCAGCTCGTGTGTCATGAACTAAAATTTCTTCCAGGGTACTCAGAAGATTTACTGCAATATGAACAGGAGGGAAAATCTGACAAGACAATATAACCAGCTGCAAAACCTAATGTTGGTGTGTGATGGATGATTATCATGTTGGTAAGTTAGACGTCTTTCGGGGTAGCAAAGTTGAGCACCATGAATGATTATATTTTCAAGGAAATGTTCGTAGCATGCTGAATTTTACTGGTATTTGATTCATTCTAAGGTTATGCAATGAAGGCTTTCATGATCGGATGCCTTATTTGCTGGTAGAACTTCCAGGGTATAAGGCCGTGGTCCACAAAACTTTTCAGTTTTTCCCTCACGTTTCTTACAGAATGCCGGACATCTTCGGAGGTCGTCTTACTTCCATTGAGTCGGCAAGAGCTGGTTCCAAAGGAGGAAGAATATTATTCAGTGCCTACCATGGCCTCCAGAGTCACCCGATTTCAATCCCATAGAGAACATATGGGTTAAACTCTAGAAGACTGCGCAGGATAATTGGCCAGACCCACGTCAAAAAACTGCAGATGCCTTGTGAGATTTGGTTTATTCTTCATGGGAGAGAATTGCCACGGATGAGGCCTTTTTCCGTAAACTTGAGTCTTGAGTCCGGGCTGTTCTTGACACCAATGGCATGCGGACAAAATATGGAAGATATATGTAGCCTACATTATATTATTTATTAATTGGAGTCATATGGACATCAACCTCCAAGGAAGATTGTTTTTATTTTTATGGTAAGTCAGATGAATAACACTCTCAAAGGATGTTTATTTGACCACGCATAAAAATCCTTTGAAGGAAGAGTATTTTTAGATATCAAATTGACAAACTTTAATTAGTTATTTACTAAAGAGTGTACTGACAAAAGTAAAACCAATATAATTTAATAACAAAAAGTAACTAAAGGAAGGAACATTTGCACCACGGAAGGAAAAGTAAAGGCTTTGGTGGTGTCCGTTCCAATGCACATTGCTTAACCAGGAAGGCCAACACTATCAATGAAGTACCTGTCCTTTCTCTTTAGCATAGTGATCAAATAGTCCTACCAGAGTTGAAGAAAGAATATTAAACTGGAAACAACATAATGGAAGGCACAGGCATGCACTCGTGTAAACTGCATTTAATGACTTGCAAAATTATGCATATCTGCTGACACGTTTCTTAGCTTAAGAGTAGATTCATCATGTGGCAGTCTAAGTAATTACAAATTAATGCAGCCATTTTCAACATTTTTACTATGGCTATCATTTGTCTCGTTTAAAGATTAGGCTATTACAAAATTAAATATGTTTAAGAATGTGGAATCTGGAAAAGCCTATAATGGCACATTCTAAGGTTCTTGCAACCAACCATAACTTTTCACAGTTATGCGCCCACTTCTAGTGCATGTAGCCATGAAGCGGGTGTTATATCGTTGCCTATCTGTGCGGTACACAAGAACAGGACCTCTGCATGTGGACTCAATCGTGCACTCATCAATGAAAATGACTCCTCCAATCGACATTTTCCCAGTAAATCAAAACTACCAGTCTGTCCATGGCTTTATAGTCATATAATGGTTCTGTAATGAGAGCACAACAGGAACTAATTCCATAGTCATTTAAATGTCAGACGTTTAAAATGAGCCCGGGAAATATGAAGATCTCCCTAGTTCCCGGACATTTGACAAAGGGGCAGTCTGGGCCTCTCAGACTGATTCATCTCTTCTCTTCAAGCAGAGATTCGTGGTCTGCTTACCTCACCATTATCTCTGAATCTTCTCATTCTCCTTGCAGTGGAAACATCAACACCATAATATCCTGCCTTAAATGCACTAATACCACATTCAAAGAGCAATTTAAATTTATGTGCTCATGAACGTCCACGTCAGCCATTTTGAAGTACACCTACGACATATGCTAACCACTATACATTTCTCTTACTGGTAGCTGAAAACTATACAGACACCACATGGCAGTCTAAGTAATTACAAACAAAATACATATATTTTCAGTATTATCACTATGAACAGATGTATGTCTGATTAAAGATGAGATTGTTGAAGTTGATTTGATGCAGCTCTCCACCCTACTCTATCCTGAGCAAGCCTCTTCATCTCTACATAAGAACGGCAACCTACATCTGTCTGAATCTGCTTTCTGTATCCATCTCTTGGTCTCCCTCTGTGGTTTTTACCCCACACACTTCCCTCCAACATTAAATTCACGATTCCTTGATGTCTAAGAAGGTGTTCCACCAATCTATCCCTTCTTTTAGTCAAGGTATGCCAGAAATTTCTTTTCTCCCCAATTCTGTTCAGTACCTCCTCATTAGTTACACGATCCACCCACCTAATCTTCAGCATTCTTCTGTAGCACCACATTTCAAAAGCCTCTATCCTCTTCCTGTCTGCACTGTTTATCATCCGTGTCTCACTCCCATACAAGGCAACACTCCATACAAATGCCTTCAGAAAGGACTTCCTTAGGCTTAAATCAATGGTCGATGTTAGCAAATTTCTCTTTTTCAAGAACGCTTTTCTACCCATTGCCATTCTGCATTTTATATCCTCTGTACTGCGACCATCATTTGTTATTTTCCTGCCCAAGTAACAAAACTCATCTACCTCCTTTATTGTTTCGTTACCTAATCTAATTCCTTCAGCATCAGCTGATTTTCTTACACTGCACTCCATTACCCTTGTTTTGCTCTTGTTAATGTTCGTTTTATATGCACCTTTCAGCATACTGTCCATTCCGTTCAACTGCTCTTCCAGGTCCTTTGCTGTATCTGAGAATTACTATGTTGTCGGCAAATCGCAATGTTTTTAATTCTTCCCCCTGAACTTTAATTCCTTCACCAAATTTCTCCTTGATTTCCTTTATAGCTTGCTCAATGTACAAATTGAACAACATTGGAGAAAGGCTACAACCCTGTCTTACTCCCTTCCCAACCACTGCATCCCTTTCATGCCATCCAACTCTGACAACCGCTGTCTGGTTTTTGTACAAGTTGTAAATAACCTTATGCTCCCTATATTTTACTCCTGCTTGCTTCAGAACTTGAAAGAGTTTATTCTAATCAACACTGTCAAAAGCCTTCTCCAAATCTACAAAAGCTAGAAATGTAGGTTTGCCTTTTCTTAATCTATCTTCTAGGATAAGCCGTAACGTGAGTATTGCCTCCCGTGTTCCTACAATTCTCCTGAACCCAAACTGATCTTTCCCAAAGTCGGCTTCTACCAGCTTATCCCTCCTTCTGTATATAATTCGTGTTAATATTTTGCAACCATGACTTATTAAACTGATGATTCTGTAGTTTTCACACCTGTCTGCACCTGTTTTCTTTGGAATGGGGATTATAACATTTTCTGAAAGTCTGAGGGTACTTTGCCTGTCTCATACATCTTACATGCCAGGTGAAACAGTTTTGTCATGGCTGGTTCTCCCAGAGACTTCAGTAGCTCTGAGGGAATGTCATCTACTCCAGGGGCCTTGTTCCAACCTAGGTCTTTCAAGGCTCTGTCAAATTCATCTCTCAGTATACTATCTCCTATTTCATCTTGATCTACCTCCTCTTCCCTTCCTACAACATCGTCTCCAAGTTCATTTCCCTTGTAGAGCTGCTCTATGTACTCTTTCCACCTTTCAGCTTTCCTTTCTTTGCTGAGAACTGGTTTTCCATCTGTGTTCTTGATATTCATAGAGCTGTTTTTTTCTTATCTCCAAATGTTTCTTGTGTTTTCCTGTAGGCTGTATTTATTTTTCCCCTATTTATACATTCTTCTACATCCTTGCATTTGCCTTCTAGCCACTCCTGCTTAGACATTTTGCACTTCCTGACAATCTCATTTCTTAGTCGCCTGTACTCCATTTTGCCTGTTTCATTTACTGCATTTTTATACTTTCTCCTTTCATCGATTGAATTTAGTATCGATTGAATTTTTGTAGGCCTTGCCTTCCTACCTATTTTGTTCTCTGCTACCTTCACTATTTCATCTCTCAATGTTACCCATTCCTCCCCTACTGTTTTATTTTTCCCTTTTTCTGCCAATTGTTGTCTAAATCTCTCTGAATTTCTCCAGAACTTTAGGTTCCTTCAGTTTATCCAGGTCCCATCTCCTTATTTTCCTACCTTTCTGCAGTTTTTTAGTTTCAGCCTACAATTCATGACCAATAAGTTATGGTCAGAGTTTATATCTGCCCTGGGTATGTCTTACAGTATAAAACCTAGTTCCAAAATCTATGTCTTACCATTATAAAATCTATCTGGTACCTTCCGGTGTCTCCTGGTCTCTTCCACGTATACAACCTTCTTTCGCGATTCTTAAACCAGGTGTCTGTTATAACTAAATTATGTTCCATGCAAAATTCTACCAGGCAGCTTCCTCTTTCATTCCTTTTGGCCAGACCATATTAACCTATTATTTTTCCTTCTCTTCCTTTTCCTACTACCGAATTCCAGTCTCCTATCACAATTAAGTTTTCCTCTCCCTTAACTGTCTGAATAATTTCCTTTCGCTCCTCATATTTCTTCGATCTCATCATCGGCAGTGCTAGTTGGCATATAAACCTGCACTAATGTTGTCGGTGTTGGCTTCGATCTACCTTGACCACGATAATGCCATCACTGTGATGCTCGTAGTAGTTTACCCGCATTCCTATTTTCTTATTCATTTTCAGACCTACTCCTGTAATACCCCCAACTGATTTTTTTATTTATAACCCTGTACTCACCTGACCAGAAATCCTGTTCATCCTGCCACCGAACTTCACTAATCCCCACTATATCTAACTTCAACCTATCCATTTCCCTTTTTAAATTTTCTAATTTTCCTACTCAATTAAGGGATCTAACATTCCACACTCCGACCCATAGAATGACAGCATCGTCTTTCCTGATGATCACATCCTCCTGAGTAGTCCCCGCCCGGAGATCCGAATGGGGGGACTATTTAAACCTCCGGAATATTATACCCGAGAGGATGACATATGTTCATACAGTAGAGCTGCTCAGGAAAAATAACGGCTGTAGTTTCCCCTTGCTTTCAGCTGTTCGCAGTAACTGTGTGGCTTTGCCACATTAGCTGATGTTACAAGGCCAGCTCAGTCAATCATCCAGACTGTTGCCCCTGTAACTACTGAAAAGGCTGCTGCCCCTCTTCAGGAACCACTCGTTTGTCTGGCCTCTCCACAGATACCCCTCCGCAGTGGTTGCGCCTACGGTATGGCTATCTGTATCGATGGGGCACACAAGCTACCCAACCTTGGCAATGTCTGTGGTTCATGGGAGTGGAAAGATGAGGTTATAACCACATAATTTTTAGTGAATTCATATTCAAAAAATTACCTGCAAGAGGTCTAAAAATCAAAACTTAATTGAATCCAGTGGGATTTGAACGTGTTCCCGTTACATTCATCAATGGTCAGCCTATCCACTCACCCAATGAAACATACCTGAGAAGCAGTTTGTTGTAGTACATGTACCCTTATGGAATTCTTAAGCCTCAACCATTTCTACATGCTCAGCTGAAGCTGCACAAACCACTGGAGTTGGCAACACACTCACTCATGAGCTTAGGCATGCACAATGCTCTGTTCTTTGACTTTTTAATTATTCGGGCCTCTTAATCTTTTTGTCCCCCTATTGTACAATAAATAGCAACAGTAATTGAAGGTGACTTTCATGTAGCAAAAGAACATACTTACCAAGCATTAACGAATGATTTATCACACCACCAAAGACATAAGCAACCAAAAATATCATTGGCCATGACTGATTTTTCATGATAAATAACATTATAAACTGAACAAGCACCATGCCTGTTACAATCCACTTGAAATTAGGATCATAGCCAAATAACTTCTTTATCTGTGGATATTTTGCTGCAAAGAAAAACCAAAAATTCTATAAGATTATTTCAGTAAGGTATCTACAATTATTAAAAGTCATAAATTATGAGAAAACTTACCTTATTCAATTATTTTTTTCCACTACATGTATCATCACCACCACCACCACCACCACCACCACAATCAACACTATATATTATGAACAGAACACACACACACACAAACGCAAGCTTTCACAACCCAGTTGCTTCTTCAGGCAGAAGGGAAGGAGAGGGAAAAGGAAATGATGAGGGATTTAAGGAAGGGGGTAAGGAGCCATTCCAATCCCGGCAGAGGAAAGACTTACCTTGAGGGAAGAAAAGGAAGCTGAACAAATACACACACACACACACACACACACACACACACACACACACACACACACACACACATTCACTCAGACACAAACAAACCTAGGCAGACATACTATAGAAACCAAAGAAGTGAAGAAGTTAGAGATGCCACTAGAGGCAGAGGCTCTGTCCAGAGAACCGAGGCAAAGATGTTAAAGATGGCGGGCGGGAATTCAAATTTAGCGGAGGTTAAGAACAGGTGGGCAACGGGAAGAGAGAATATGCTGAAGGGCTAGTTCCAATTTCCGGAGTTCTGAAGGACTATGGGAACTAGCCCTTCAGCATATTCTCTCTTCCCATTGCCCACGTGGTCTTAACCTCCGCTAAATTTGAATTCCCGCCCGCCATCTTTAACATCTTTGCCTCGGTTCTCTGGACAGAGCCTCTGCCTCTAGTGGCATCTCTGTCTAACTTCTTAGGTTTCTATAGTATGTCTGCCTAGGTTTGTTTGTGTCTGTGTGAATTGTGTGTGTGTGTGTGTGTGTGTGTGTGTGTGTGTGTGTGTGTGTATATATTTGTTCAGCTTCCTTTTCTTCCCCCAAGGTAAGTCTTTCCTCTCCCGGGATTGGAATGGCTCCTTACCCCCTTCC
This sequence comes from Locusta migratoria, assembly GCA_026315105.1. Taxonomy (NCBI): domain Eukaryota; kingdom Metazoa; phylum Arthropoda; class Insecta; order Orthoptera; family Acrididae; genus Locusta; species Locusta migratoria. The sequence continues at coordinate 368,380,230 of CM048751.1, read as the reverse complement.
TTAAAGGCCCTATTACACAACACACCTGAGGCGTACGCCTATACACTAGCGCCACAAGTGTGATTATCTTGAACTACATACTGCTTCACGTAAACCTATTACACGATGCACGGCAGATATTTCTTCGCGCCAATCCGACCATGCGCAGTAGACAGCAATAACGCGCATGAAACACAAAGAAAACAGAGCACGTTTAATCGTTCATTCATACCACACAAGAACCCGAGGGAAGCTGTGATATCCTGGAACCTCATTCATTAAATAATTTCTGTGATCTTACGGTTCCTATTTAATGTGAAGTTGTCATTTTTTTATTAAGTATTTCTATTTTTCTTATGTAGTTAACACAGAATTGAGACACTATTGCTTTGAATTACAGGCTCAACACTTTTGTTTTATATAAGAGTTCTAAGTTTGTGTAGGTAATGGCCAAACTACTTAGGTTATTGGTTCCTAGACTACACCGATGACAACATGCACACAAATGCCTGAGGGAGAACTCGTTAACTTTGGCGGGAGCGGCCGTGCAATTCGTGACAAGGAGCCTCAGACCGCGCGACAGCTTTATATTACGACACTACAGTACATTGAAAATGTATATTGTCTAAATTTACTTTTATATAGCATTTCGCACAAAGGACACAATAATGACGAGAACCAGACGTTGGGTTCTACTGTGGCCGGAAAGAAGGAAGGTACGAGAATATACTTACAGCTAATAAAAGAACTGAGTCCCGGAAATCAGCAACAAATTTGGAACTTCGTGAGGAAGAAGTGACCTGTTTCGAAAAGCTGCTGTTTGTAAAGTTGTACGCATATCATTGAGGAATAAACAATTGCTGACATAACTTATGACAAAGGGATCATGTGGGTTATACAAACAACTTTCCTCCCAGTACGCCTGAATAATGTCTCAACGGCTTGCTGTTCCATTTCATTTCTATAAGTATGAAGCATCCAATGTAAAAACGCATTCTCTTAAACACGCAGTATAAAGGTCTGCTGAAAAACATGTTTCTTGTTTAATTAATGTAATAATGAAAATTTACTAACTGAAAAAGTGGGAAGAAAGCGCAACACGGAAGTCTGAAATCACAAATCAGTTCTAACTGCGAATGTCACATCCAAACAACAAGCAGAAAGCTTCCTGCAGTATCCCCTTCTGGCTGCCTAGTGCGCATGCGCGGATTCATGGGAGTTTAGAACTGGTCCCTATTCAGGCGCACGGATAAAGTGACTGCTAATAATCACGGATCCGCGGTAGTTCCACGTGTTTCGCCGCTAGATGGCTATCGCGCTAGACCTATACCTTTCGCGGCGGACCGTAGTGTAATACCGCCTTAAAACCCTGATCATTTCCTTTTCCCTCTCCTTCCCTTCTGCCTGAAGAAGCAACTGGGTTGCGAAAGCTTGCGTTTTGTGTGTATTTATTTATTTATTTGTGATGCTGTTACAACTGTGCTCCTTCGCCTGGTGAGTAATCTTGTCTATTTTTTATATAAATAATTTTTCCTGCTAGGAATTTTTCGTCTTAATATTCGTATCGTGTGTAATTTTATATAAAAATAAAAATAGAAAAGAGATGACTTACCAAAAGGATCGGCTCGTCGAGAGAAACAAATAAAATCACACACAAACACACATACAAGCTTTCGCCACCACTGGCAGCTTCTTCAGGAAAAAAGGGGAGGAAAAGGGAAGGATATGGGTTTTAAGGAAGTGGAAAAGGAGTCATTCCAATCCCAGGAGTGGAATGACTTACCTTAGGGGAAAAAAAAGGAAGGTAAACAAATACACACACACTCAGACATATCGAAACGCAAACACACCTAGACAGACATTTGTAAAGAGCAAAGAAGTTGGACAGAGATACCACTTGAGGCAGAGGCTCTGCCCACAGAACCGAGGCAAAGATGTTAAAGATGGTGGGCGGGAATTTGAATTTAGCGGAGGTTGAGACCAGGTGGGCAACGGGAGGAGAGAATAAGCTGAAGGGCAAGTTCCCATCTCCGGAGTTCTGAAGGATTGGTGTCGGTGGGAAGTATCCAGATAACCCAGACGGTGTAACACTGTGCCAAGACGTGCTGGCCGTGCACCAAGGCATGTTTAGCCACAGGGTGATCTTCATTACCAACAAACACTGTCTGCCTGTGACCGTTCATGCGAATGGGCATTTTGTTGCTGGTTATTCCCACATAGAATGCTTCACAGTGTAGGATGTCAGTTGGTAAATCACGTGGGTGCTTTCGCAAGTGGCTCTGCCCTTTATCGTGTAGACCTTCCGGGTTACTGGACTGGAGTAAGTGGTGGTGGAAGAGTGCATAGGGCAGGTTTTACAACGGGGGCGGTTGCATGGGTAGGAGCCAGAAGGTAGGGAAGGTGGTGTGGGGATTTCATGGGATGGACTAGGAGGTTACGGAGGTTAGGTGGTCGGCGGAAAGACACTCTTGGTGGATTGGGAAGGATGTCATTAAGGATGGATCTCATTTCGGGGCAGGATTTAAGGAACTCATATCCTTGCTGGAGAGCCGCATTCAGAGTCCGCACCAGTCCCGGAAAGTATCTGGTGACAAAAGGGGCACTTCTGGGGTTCTTCGGTGGAAGGTTCTGGATTTGGGGGGGATGAGGAGGTGGCTCTGGTAATTTGCTTCTGAACCAGATCAGGAGGATAGCTGCGGGATGTGAAAGCTGTTATTAGGTTATTGGTGTACTGGTTCAGTGATTCGGGACTGAAGCAGACTCTTCTGCCACGAAGACCTAAGCTGTAGGGAAGGGAACGTTTGATATGGAATGGATGGCAGCTGTCATATTGGAGGTACTGTTTGTTGGTAGGTTTGATGTGGATGGATGTGTGAAGTTGGCCGTTGGACATGTGGAGGTCAACATCGAGGAACGTGGCACGGGATTTGGAATAGGACCAGGTGAATTTGATGGGACCAAAGGAGTTGAGGCTGGAGAGGAAATTCTGGAGTTGTTCTTCACTGTTGGCCCAGATCATGAAGATGTAATCAATGATTCTGTACCAAACTTTGGGTTGACAGGCTTGTGTTTCCAGGAAGGCTTCCTCTAAGCGTCCCATAAATAAGTTTGCGTACGAGGGAGCCATCCTGGTTCCCATGGCTGTTCCCTTTAGTTGTTATGTCCGGCCCCCAAAGGTGGAGAAGTTGTGGGTTAGGATGAAGCTGGCTAGGGTATTAAGGAAAGAGGTTTAAGGTAGCGAAGTGGGTGGTCAGCGTGAAAGGAAATACTCCATCGCAGTGAGGCCCTGGGTATGTGGGATACTTGTGTATAAGGAAGTGGCATCAATGGTTACAAGGGTGGTTTCAGGAGGTAACAGGCTGGGTAAGGATTTCAGGCGATCGAGGAAGTGGTTGGTGTCTTTGATGAAGGATGGGAGACTGCACATGATGGGTTGAAGGTACTGGTATATATATGGTGCTTAAGTCTAAAGTTCTCTCCCCTGAACAGATTAATGTGTCCACAAAAAATAAACTATTCTGAGATAAGTGCCCAGAAATGAACCCAATGGACCATATTAAAAAGGAATTTAGAAACTAAGGGAAGTGTCACATGACTCATCTGAGAAATGAGTCACAAAGACACTGCTTTAATCAATGGAACTCAATATACCACTTATAAAGACTGACACATTCATTTTCTATCATTATCCTGAAAGTATTTCTTGCTGTCATAGAGTAGGCTTTAACTACAGGTCCTGGAAGTTTTGTGTCAGATTACTCTCCAGACAGCCAGGATAATACAAGAACAACATACCCCTCCATATGCAGCAAAAACTGTATTTAGACAGTTTACACTTACTAATTCACAAGATGTTGCCATATTTGCTCTAAATTATCAGCAGTCAGGCATACAATCCCAGTAAAATGATGTAACCACTAAAGCTGTAAAGCAGGGCCATAGTAGGGGGGTAGGGGTGGGACTATGGTGTAATCCTAATGTACTATTAAACCATCTGTCCATAGATTAATTAGAGCTCTCCAGTTATAGAATGCCAAACTATGTGAACAGGTTGGCCAAATGGATATTATGTCTATCTTCACTGTAACAACAGTGCTCAACTGACCAGTCAAGGAACCATGTTAGGCAGTGGGAAACAATTTCCACAGAGACAACTTTCACTAAAAAGCTCAAAGACTATATCAGTTCTCCCCCTCTTCAGAACAGATTTGAAGCATTAAGCAAATATGGAATAGATTACGCTACCGTGGCTACTGATGGTAGCAAAAACTAATATCAAATGTAAGGGTTGATTCCAACATGTGCAATGTAACTAATCGTGTGCCAATCCCTGTAAGGAACAGGGAAAGTTCTATGCTGAATGACAAGATAAAGCACGAAGTCAAGGGTTTTACAAAACCTGGTGCCTCAATGAGTAATGTTGTGGGTAAAAGACTTTCTGAATTTTCGATTAACAAATTTTGCAGTAGTAATCCGAGGTACCTCTTTTTGTGGTTTTAGGGCGCACAACTGCTGAGGTCATTAGTGCCTGAATCAAAACTGGTATATAGCCAAGGATAATAAGCCTATATATAAACAGCTAAAAACATAGGATAAAATCAACCAAGGGAAGAGCTAAATGTCCTTTGACAAAATGGTCAAGTTGATAAAATTTTATACTCGAGCAACAGCTCGTGCGTCATCAGCTAAAATTTCTTCCAGTGTATCCGGTAAATTCAGTGCAATCTGAACAGGAGTAAAATTTGAACAAGACTATAAAACATGGCGGACCTTCAGCAGGTGACCACAGGAACACAACGGTGGGGCGTCACCAGTTAGCAAGTGGCGGTGGCTGAAGCGGCAATGTCCGATCCGCAACCAGGCCAAGATGATCTCTTCTCGTCGCGAGCGGCGTGAGGTCATCCAAGCCACCGGTAGTGGTTTAATGGTTCGAAGCTTATTAGTTGTAAGCTAGGACCATACATTATGCCACGACGATATAAGGAGATGGGAAAGAGACCCTCAAATATCATTCGATGGGATACAGGACGTAGCTGTCTGAGGTAGGAGAGCTGCAGCCTTAGCCGTGGAATTAGCATCCTCGTTAGCAGGCACGCCTGCATGGCCAGGTACCCACAGGAGGTGAACGTGAGGGCTGTTGGCAGCTAATAGTTGAAGGGAGCAGTTGATTCGGTGCACAGTAGGATGCGCCGAAAAGGTCTCTCTCAGACTCTTGATGGTGGTCAGGGAGTCACAGCAGGTGACATAGAAGGAGAATGGTGTCGGCAGACCTATGGTACAGCCTGATATAGGGCTAAAAGCTCAGATGTGAAATTCAAGTAATGGTCATTACGCCTGTACTGAAAACAGTCATCCCGACGACAAATGCACATCTTCATTGGTCTTAGAGCCACCCGTATATATGAAGATGGAATTTTTGAGCCATGCACGAAGTTCAGAAAATCTCGAGTGGTAAACAGCATCCGAAGTAATCTCCTTCGCGAGTGAGGCGAGTTCACCTCTAACGCCAACTTGAGCCTGAAGCCGAGGTGGCACTGGGCTCTCACGAATTTGAAATGTGGAAGGGAGGGTAAAATCGAGCTGCCGAAGAAAGCTATGAAAGCGGACTCTGGGAGAGTGCAGGGCAATCGCGGACAGCCCATAATGGCTATCGAGGGAGTCATTAAACAATGATGGATATGAAGGGTGGTGGGGCATCAAAAGCAGACGGCATGCGTACCGACACAGCAATATGTCGCGTCGATAGCGTAAAGGTAATTCAGCAGCTTCGGCATAGAGGCTGTTAACGGGGCGTAAAATGGACGGCCATGCAGAAGAGTACACGAAACTCCCATAATCCAGCTTGGATCTGACAGTACACCGACAGAGGTGAAGCAGGATGGTACAATCCAATCCCCATGATGTACCACTAAGAGGGAACGTTGAGGGAATGAGTACAGCAGGCAGCCAAAGAAGACATGTGGAAACCAGCTAAGTTTCCTATGCAACGTTAGCCCTAAAAATGTCGTCGTCTCCACGAAGGGAAGAGCAACGGTGCCAAGATGGAGAGATGGTGAAAGAAACACTCTGTACCGTTTTCTCATGGGAGAAACGGAAGCCATTTGCGACACTCCAGGAATAGAGACTGTCAAGGCAATGCTGAACACGACACTCCTGGAGATACGTTCTCCGAGCACTGCAGGAGATCGTGAAGTCATCCACAAACAAGGAGACAAACATCAACTGGGAAGCAATCCCTAATTGGGTTGATCACAATGGTGAAAAGTGCCTTGCTCAAAACGGAGCCCTGTGGCACCCCATTCTCCTGGAGAAAGGTTTCCGACAATACAGAGCCCACTCATACCCTGAACATCATTCAAAAAGTCATGAATAAAGAGGGGGAGACGGTCACGAAAACCCCATGTATGCATGGTGCGGAGAATGCCCGCCCGCCAACAAGTGTCAAGTCTTCTCCAAATCAAAGAAACCAGCCAGCGTCTGACACTTCCGCAAAAAGTTATTCGTAACAAAGGTCGACCAGGTAACGAGGTGATCAATAGAAGAGCAATGACTGTGAAACCCACATTGGACATTAGTGAGATGTCGAGATTTCAGTATCCAAACCAGCCGAGCATTGACCATGTGCTCCATTACCTTCCAGACAACTGGTCAGGGAAATGGGGCGATAACTGGATGGAAGACGTTTGTCCTTTTCTGGTTTGGGTATGGGGACAACAAGTGCTTCAAGCCAATGAGTGGAAACTTCACCTTCAGTCCAGACGCGATTATAAGTGTGAAGTAGAAAGCATTTACCTGCAGGGGAGAGGTTCTTCAGCATCTGAATATGAATGGCATCGGGCCCCGGAGCAGAGGATTGGAGGACGGCAAGGGCATGTTCTAGCTCCTGCATGGTGAAGGTGGCATCGTAATTTTCACGATTGAGAGATGTAAAAGAAGGCGTTTGTGCCTCCTTGGTCTGCTTCCGGGGGAGAAAGGCAGGGTCATAATTAGCTGAGCTTGAGACCTCAGCGAAAGAGCGGCCCAAAGAATTGCAGATATCAACAGGTTTCACATGAACTTTGTTTGCTATGTTCAGGCCGGGGATTGGGGAATGGACCTTAGTGCCAGATAACTGGCGTAGGTTACCCCAGATGACCGACGAAGGAGAAATCTGTTGAAAGAACTCTTGAAAGCAGTACAGCAAACTTTTTTGCTTTCTTTAATGACAACGGCACTTAGTCTTCTGTAATTAATACAATTTTGCAAAGTAGGCCGGCGTTGAAACAGAGAGCACGTTGCCGGACTAATAGCGTCACTACGTGCTGCATTCCACCAGGGAACTGGGACCCTATGTGGAGATGTCGAAGTTCGGGGTATGGAATTTCCGGCAGCAGTGAGGATGATGTCTGTGATGTAGTTGACCTGACTGTCACAGCTGGGGAAGTTCTGAACATGGAAAACTTCCATGGAAGTATAAAGCCCCCAGTCAGCTTTGGAGATGTTCCTGCTGGTGGAACATTGAGAAGTAGTATGCTGTAGTAAAGAAATTGTGCAGGGGAAATGGTCACTCTAGTACCTATCAAACAGAACATACTATTCGAAACTGTGCAAATTGAGTACTGCAAATTGCGAGGTCCAGATGGGAGCAGGTACGTGTCGTGTCGGATAGGAAAGTCTGTTCACCAATATTTAGGAGAGGAAAGGACATTGCTGTAGGTACCCGCTGGGAGCACAGCAGGCTTTCTACTTGCCAATAATTTCCGGGCAGCACATGTGGAAACTTTTTCCTTGACTGATTTCCTCTATGGCTCATTCATCTTTATATACAGAGCATTCATGAGAATTAGCAGCATGGTCACCCAAGCAGTTGATGCAGCGAGGAGTGGGCAGTCACCCTCATGGGCGTTCCTACCACAGGTGACGCATTTCACTGCATTAGGGCATGACTGACGTGTATGACTGAACCGGTGACACTGGTAACATCTAGTCGGATTAGGGACATATGGCAGAACAGAGATGATTTCATAGCCTGCTTTTATCTTCGAAGGAAGGTCAACTTTGTCGAAGGTCAAGAAAACTGTTTGGGTTGGTGTTAAGTTGTTGTTAACTCTCTTCATCACTAGATATACAGCCACTATACCCTGGTCAGAAAGGTACTCCTGTAGCTCCTCATCGGACAGGCCGTCAAGGGATTGTGAGAACACAACCACCCCCCCCCCCCCCCACGACGAGTTTAGGGTACAATGAGATTCGACCTTAACAGGAAAGGTGTGTAACAGTGTAGTGCAAAGCAGCTTCTGAACTTTAAAAGCATCTTCCGTTTCCAGCAACACTGTCCCATTTCGTTGGCGCGAACAAGTTTTAACAGGACCTGTACGACAAAGGGATTCACTGATGTGAAATCTTGGTCATCAGTGCGTAAAACGACAAGGAACTTTGTCAAGTTAAGCAAAATTTTCTTTTACTTGGATTCATCATGTGTCCTTTTCTGGGTAAATGCCGAAGTTGAAGAAGCAGTCATTGCGAAGTTGTTCCCCCATGATTACCGCCATCTCCGATGGCGCGCTCCTTCCTAATGGGAAACCCTCACTGAGGACTCTCCCACCTTAGGTGATTGTCCACACCTCAGGTCACACCTCCCGTGAAATGGACGGAAGGTTACAGCTCAGTTAATCAACCCTCCCTGGGCCTGGCCTTTATCAGGAGGTACGTGTGGGCCCTAAATGCCAACCCGGGGCTGGGACTTACACATTACCCAGTCACCTGTTACGCAGCAAGTGCTGGGGCGGCCTTCAGGAACACACAGGGATGAAGAAAGGAAAGAGGAAAGAAGAAGGAAGTGGGAAAGGTTGAGCCTCAAACGCCGAGGCGAAGACTAGAGGAGGAGAGGAAGGCTAGAAGAATACAGTAAGGAGGGAAGGCAGGAGCAAAGTTTAGGAGAAGAGGAAGCTAGAAAAGAAAAAAGCTGGTACAAGAGATCACTGGTACTGAAGCAGCCTGGGGCGGGAAGGAAGGCTGCTTCGGCTCGGGGCCCTGTGCACGCCACACATGTACCCACAAAAGGGCTGTGAGCCCCCTGGGGGGAATCAGATTCGAATGATGTTAGCAAAAATAAAGCATCTGATGTAACATATGCCCTCACTCTCACAAACTCTATAATAGTAAACTTGCCACACCATCACAACCTAACAAAAAATTCATCTGTAAACAAATCTCTACAACAAACTTAAAGTACAAACAGATCTGTGATCACTTTAACAATGTGACAATTAATTTAGGTACTTTCAAAGAGACCAGTATACTAAACATGGACAATACTTCAACTACTATGGTAAAATAGCTTTATGCCAAGCACTTATTAAAGTTGTACACGACAAGTTTAAATTGCAGAATACAATATTTCCGGGAAACTTACAATGAAGACCACTCACCATCTTACAAGTCTTGGTCTGAAACTACAAACACAGCCAACAACTACAAGCTCTTGTAATGATAAACCTGTGCTCAATTAAAAGCTAGAGATTGTGAATATCTTTCTTTCTTCCATAGCAATATACAGTCAGTGAGGAACAAATTCTAAGAATTTTATTTTTAGATGGATTTCAGTTGATATTCTGTGCCTTAATGAAGACTGGCCTAAGTTAGATGAATGCCCGATTTATCTCCCAGTTGGCTTTAAATTTTTAATTGGTTATTTTAGACCCCTGATGGTAAGTGGTGGGGTACTGATACTCATCAAAAACAATTTGTGCCACACAGCCAAACAAAGATTTACAACATTTAGTGCATGAAGGACTGACTGAAATGGTTGTTCTTCGTTTACCTGAAATTAAGATTGTTGTTGTGGCTTTGTACTGTGTACCTAGAACTGATACCAAAGTTCAGGTCCACCATATATGTGAATTGTTGATGTATTTACTTCAATTTAAGAACCATAACTTTTAAACAGGGTTAGGGGGTTTCACATTACTTGTTATCGCCGTTACTAGTAACTTACAATGGAAATACCTTAAAGGATTCAACAATATTTTGGAAATGATAGGTTGCTACTCAGGGATGTCTGACGAGCCACAGAATGGCACACACAAAAGAATAAACAAAATTTAATCTTTCAGCTGTCATGCCGCCACCCCCCCCCCCCCCCCCCCAATAAAGCCAAAGCAGCATAGGATGTAGTTAATGCTTTCATTCCCAGTGTTGTTCCTCAACAATGTATTAAAAGCTGATTTATACTGTATTTTGTGTATCAATCCTTAATGTCACATTGTTGAACATGCTTCTATTAGGGCTTATGACATTTTCCCCATTTGGTACGGCATGTAGCCACTTCTGAGGCATTAATTTGTCCATCTCTGAGGTTGTGTTACATTGTACGTGGCTGTGAGCGTGGTTCCTGTTAGTGTATTTCAGCAGTGAATTGTGCTGTCTTTGGTGCTGTGGTGAAGATTATGCTAGTACTATTCATCTGACATTAACTATCAACAAAATAACAGCCCAAGTAATAAAATACCTCAACACAGATGTCTGTGCCGTGCATGAAATGCACGACAAACAATAGTTCGATAAAAATTCTAAAACATTTTTATGTTTATGTGCACTGTATTAATTCAGAAAAAACTGAATTTCAATTTTTTCAAAAACTGAAATAATAATGTGGTAAAGAAAGGGTTAAATCAGAATCTGGACTAACTGCTAATCTCTTACTTGTCCAAGTCCAGATGAGCTTAACTGTAGTTTTATAAATTCTGGTAAATTGCATATTACATATAAAAGGTATTTAGATGGCAGTTCAGATCAATCCCTGATTTACAGAAAACACAGATAATTTGCCTAACTTTGAATGGAAAACAATCTCTTCCCTAGGATATACTATGTGAAGTTAGGTCACTGCCAAGCAGTTTCAGAAGAGATACATGGTGAATAATTTTATTCTGAAAACACACACCCACACACACACACACAAAATTTGTATTCCACTATTCTACCCAATCAATAGGACGTTTAGGGAGGGAATCTTTCCAGATAGTCTGTTTTAAGCTATCTTGTCCATTCAAAAAATAGGGGTTAGAAAATCCGTGTTCTACAGACCCATAGCAATTGTAATTATAGTTTTGAAAATTATTGAAACTTAGCCGTAGTTAGGATATATGATGCCCCTGTGCAGTAATTTATTGTACCCCTCCCCAGGCATTGGGTTTCAAGCTGATTTCTAACAACACATCTCTGGATATGCCACAGCTATCCAAACAGCAACCTGAATTTTAAAATGTATTCATGTAATCTAAACTGAATGGTGGTTCAATTAACATTTAAAAAAAATTTTGATGGCAAAATTTTGCCGCCCCTCAAATTTTGCACCCTGTGCAGCTACACATGTTGCCCCTACCTTAATACGGCCCTGGGGCTATCAACTATTCAGGCAGTACAAGAAGTTATCAGAATTACTTGGTTTCGAAAATAGGGAGAACACCTATGCGACTATTTGATGTATCAAAGGCATTCGACATCTCACATAGCTTATTAATAAAGAAACTTGAAAACTGAAACTTGACACTGAACTATCTTTATTGAAGTCTTATGTAACTAACATCAAACTGTTGTTAATTCCTACAAGAAATCTGATCTTAAGGTAAAATACGGTGTTCCACAGGGATCTGTACTGGGTCCTCTCTCTTTCATTGTTTATGTGAATAAGCTACCCAACATATCACGCAAAACCTCGATGTACGCTGATGACACTACTCTTCTCACATCACATGCAGATGTGAAGGTTGTCAAACTAATGAACCATTCAATAATGGACTTGGCTGCTCAATGGTTCCATGATAATAGGCTAACAAATAGGCCTACAAACAAGACAGAACACAACCTCTTCTCCCTCAGATACATTAATAATGAACACAATCACTCTAAAATTATTAGGCATATACCTAGACATTAAATTATCCTTTAATACCCACATGGAGAAGCCCTGCAGCAAGCTGGCAAAAGATTTACATCTAAGGAAACTGAAGGCATGTAAGGGCACTGATATCTTACTTATGGCATACTATGCCTTCTTTCAAGAAACTCTGCTGGTGCAAGAAATATTTATCTGGCAGAAGAAAGCCATTAGATGTATTTTTGCTCCATGTCGACAGTATTTCATTAAACACCATACTTAAAAAAATGTTTGTACAGCTTATGGGACTTAACTACGGGGTCATCAGTCAACACCATACTTACTGTGCCCTGTCTATACATATTACAAGATCTCCTACATACAAAACAGAATGTCCAAATGTACAAACGTAGGTCAGATACACACTCGTACCAAACTAGACACAGGCACTTACTGGACATTCCATAGACTAAGTCCAGAATAATTTATCAACTGTCTACCATCTGATACAAGAGCTATGTAGCAAAATACATTTAAAAGGGTAAAGGAGACTAAGTCGAATGCATCCTATGATATTAATTAAGTTTTAGACAATGAAGAAACGGGTGATTATTTACATTCAGTGCGAATTAGTTAACATATTTGTTCAGTACTGTTAACGTTATCTCTATGGTTTATTTAAATTTGTTAATGACTTTTTGGATGATGAAATTAGGTGATAACACAGTAATAAGCGCAGTTTACAACTGTGTGATTGCGTGAATGTTCTATTTTCTGAAGAATGCCATGGCCGATAGCTGAAAGTGTACGTTCCTTGCCTCATTACAACCGGTATACTATTAATTCCAACCTGGACTTTCCATTATTGAAATTAAGTGATCTTTTACATACAATTTGACTAATCTAGCACATTGTTTAGTACTGTTAACTACTTTATCTGTGGTATATTTAAATGTGTTGTAAACTTTGTAAAGCTAGAAACAATACCTTTGTTAAAATAATTGCGTCAAATATCCTATATGTAGTGTTAGTTATGTATATTAAAATTTATATGTATTCACTGACAATGCCTCATACAAGTTTTTCACAGGCTAATATATAAATCAATACAAAATTTAACATTATGAAATAAACTTGATTTTTTGCTGCATAAAAATTAATTAAACCTACCTGTATTATAGAGTGCTTCCATTAATATCTAAAGATTCACATGAACCATGTACGTTCTGATTGCAACAAAGTTAATATTTATTTATTTATTTACACAAACAGTCTAAATGCCAAATATATTGTTTATACAGTAGGGATTTTTCAGTTGCCACAAAAGCTTACTAAAATATAGTTTAAGACGAGTAGCTATCACGTTAAACAAATTCAATACGTAAGAGTTTCTTTCCATAGTTTCTTCATTGTCAAACCAACTGAATTATTCGGAGGGCCTGATAATGTGTGTGATAACTTGAATAAGTATGGTTGTATTCCCGCATATGTGGTATCAAAAACAAGATCCACTTCAGACTCTACAGGAAATTCTGGAAGATAATCGTTCCTGTTCATCACTTCAACAATATAGAGTATTTTCTCAGTCAACATATCTCCAACTTTCTCTCTTGATATTTCTCGTTCATATTCACTGTTCAATCTAATTATTTCCACACGTACAGTCCACACTTCCCAAGTACTTTCTATAGGAAATGGCCACCTGTTTTTCTTGCGCTGGAAAAATTCCAATGAAATTTGTCCTGTGGTATGCTGTGCGCTGCTATGTAGAGAGTCCGAAAACGCAGAAATTTCTTTCTTTAAGTTGCGATCTAAGTCCTCAGAGTCACAGCAAACGTAAGTAAGATCTATAAAATCACAATCGACATCACAAAATCCAATAGTTCCCACTGTATACATGGGTGTTTCAGGAATGAATTCAAACTTTCCCAGAGTTCGGTGAAAAAGAACCGTATGAAACAAACTAGCTACGGCTTCTTTTACCTGCCTGGCTTCTACAGTCAGCTCAAGTGTCTGAGACCTAGCATTCATAATTTCAGATATAGTTTTATTTTACACAACGCGAGTGAATATATTAGTTCAAATATCACTTGCGATTTAAGTAATCACATCGGGTTACACGTATGATAGCACGATGTAAACACATGACTAACAGAATCGCGAAAAACAGTCTCCCACTACAAACACAGACACACCAACGAACAAATACATTCGAGCAACAACAATTTCCACCACTTAACATACGGTAGCAAGAGCAATCTGAACAAACAAGAACAGTACTGCTCACATGAAACTGTGCAAGCGATATCTCGACTCAAACGACCAGCATACAGTCTACTTATGAGTTACGTGATGTAACACGCGAATGACCTCATATTTAGTTACCCCCTACTCTTTGAACGTTCGCGATGCACACGTACACTGGCTCCAGTCTTACGACGCCTACATAATAAGAGTCTTAAACCGTCCTAAAACAATTCCTGTGTGTCTTTAAGCGACGCTTTAATCAATTACATACATAAACATGAAACATTTGAAAATTGAGATACTACTAAAATAGCCAACTCTTGCAACTCAAATAACAAAAACATACTAACTTACCCAAAATTTCTTTCCTTCTACTAGCATGAGGTTCTTCAGTATATGACCATTCAAAATCCGTACGCGAAACATGAGCTCCCATGCTGATCAATTTGTTTCACATCAACATCTACCTTACGACAGTTTCACACAGCGAGCCGGCAGAACAACCTGTGCCTCACGAGACATCAGCTTAACAATATAATCACGCCCCTCTCCGTGTCACACAAAAATCGATAGTACTATCGAGAGCTATGTGAAGTCAACTTGATAGAGTTAAATTGTTTATTGTGTTTTACCAGTGATATGTATTTACTCCTTGCTGTGCATCAGCAAACATTTTCTTTTTGTAGTTCGTGGTTTGGAGAGAGTGTAAATATAAACATAGCCCCTTATTAGTTAATACGGAGAAATTTGGATCAACCATGCGAAATCAAGAACAGTGTGCCCAACATCAGCGATGTAAAAACTGTCGTTTGAGTTTGAAGTATGGTTGACGAAGCTACAAAATCTACATTAAGCGGTATTCCGCTGCTTAAAACTAAGGCAGGACCAAGAGAGAAAGAATTATGGGTGCAACGATTAAAGGAAGAGTACCAGTGTCTTATTAAGGTATGGAATATAGCAAGATGTTATCTATGTAGGTGTACCATATGGAGCGTAACCCTACTTGCAGCAAGAATCAGCTTTACCTTTTCTGTTTCAGTACGTACAAAATAATAAGGCAGCTGACAATGATTGGTTTCGACTAGAATCTAACAAAGAGGGGACAAGGTGGTTCGGGAAGTGCTGGTATATCCATAATCTTTTGAAATATGAGTTCGACATTGAGTTCGATGTAAGTATTTGTAAACACGAACACATGCGACTAAACAAACAAATTGACATAGGCCTAATATCTTTCGCATTTGCAGATACCAGTTACTTATCCGACGACGGCGCCGGAAATAGCTCTTCCGGAGCTTGATGGAAAGACGGCAAAAATGTACAGAGGAGGGAAAATTTGTTTAACAGATCATTTCAAGCCATTATGGGCCAGAAATGTTCCGAAGTTCGGAATTGCGCATGCAATGGCATTAGGGGTATGTAAAAACCATTACAAATTGTTTTTCAGCTACTCTCTCGTACACCTCTTAATGTATGTTAGTAGATTGCTAATTTATTGCCAAGTCTAGTGTTAACAGTGGGAGGGCTTATGTAACTAAAGTAGGTGACCCCATCAAGGGTCATTAATGATGTACGATAGAGGAAAGATATGTTTGCTCGATGCTAAGGCTTCTCGAAGTAAATGAAAACATAACTTTTTATTTAAGAAGGCATATTTTGATGTTACAATGAAGACCTTTAAGTATCCTATTGCCGTCTTTCATGATTGGCTATGTATTTAAGATACTGTAATTGAAATCTTGCCTGATTTTATTTTGCATAATCATATTCTGTGGTATTTATTTCATGCCATTGGCTTTCCCATTTCTAGCTGTTATTAATTCTCAAACAGCATGTAGGTCAAATTGGATCTACAGTTAATGTGGTATTGCATTCTCTCTCTCTCCTGATGTGTAGATTACAAGTCACTGATAATACTGTACCTGTTCCACAGATAATATTTATATATGTATTCTCGTATCTTATGATTTTTTTAACACTTTTTTTGTAATATAAAATTTCTTACAGATGTAAAATATTATTATTATTACTCATATGCAAAGTATTAAATACACAATTATTTGTTATATGAGCATAAATTGTTTTATGGCTACTACACTGATGGCCTCCCATGATAATGATGGCAACATCAACAACATTATATAATTTTTTTGCTAAGATGTTAATAGGCCTATGCCTAGAAATCCACTCGGAATGACTTGATTCTAATTTTTTTGTACAGACAGGTCCTTGTATAAACCTTTGTCTACTCAGTATAAGTAATTGCCTTCGTAAAACGAAGATTTCATGTCAGAACATTTGTTCTGTCACCCAGTTGCCTAATATCAACATTATTTAACAGTTCTGGGAATCGTGTGAGCAGCATGAAAGATGGATCTGTTTGCATACCTCAATTCCTCTGCCCCCCCCCCCCCCCTTTTCTTTTTTAACTATGCATTAACACACACACACGCGCGCACTCACTCTCACACACACACACACACACACACACACACACACACACACACAAGTGAAACAAAAATGTGAAGAATTAGTAGCCTACCAATAACTGGACCTGACCTACAAGGGTCAAATCTACATACCAATGCCCACGAACTACATGTGGAACAAAAATACTAATAGACATTATCGGAAACTGGACTAGACCTATATAGCTCTTGAAAGTCTAGATATCTATATCTATTAAATATATCTGTACTAAACATAATCAAACAATGGAAATTCCAGAAAGGATTCAATAATATTCTTGTGAAGCATTGGTTTCTTACTGCCACGGAGATGTCTGATGAGTATTGGAAAGGCACAAATAACAGAAAACAACTTGATAGATTTCGGGCATTAAGGCCTCCATTGGTCTGAGAGAGTGACATGCACACTTTCACAGACATGACCAATGTCTCCGGTCTAGACTGTGGCTAGTCTCAAACTTCCCCCCCCCCCCTCCTACGAATGGCTGCCTTTTCTGTGTGTGTGTGTGTGTGTGTGTGTGTGTGTGTGTGTGTGTGTGTGTGTGTGTGTGTGTGTGTGAGATATATATATCTGAGAGCCTGTGCTTTGTGTAAGTTATTCAATTTCTATTTTTTATGCATAAACACATTAAGAGTTAGTAGATAGGCCATGTCTAGATACCGAGACCCAATAAATATACCTAAACAAAAAATACGGAGGGCTGGTATCGGTAAATAGACTTTACCTATATAGGTCAAGCCTAGATGATGATACACACTGACAATATCTGAAATAAGTTTCTGCAATTTTTGTCTCATCCCAAAAAAAAAAGGGGGGGGGGGGGGCTTGCTGTGGTAGTTCGGTAAAGTTCTGTTAATATTAATTGTTGTTGTCTTCAGTCCACAGACTGGTATGATGCAGTTCTCCACACTACTCAATCCTGTGCAAGCCATTTCATCTAAGAAAATGTATGGCACCCTACATCCTTTTGAATCTGCTTAATATATTCGTCTCTTGATCTCCCTCTAAGATTTTTACCCCCACATACTCCTCCTCCTAATGCTAAGATGACAATTCCTTGATGTCTCAGAATGTGTCCCACCAACCTATTCCTTCTATTAGTCAAAATATGCCAGGAACTCCTTTTCTCTCCAATTTTGTTGAGCACCTCTTCATTAGTTATGTGATCTACCCATCTAATCGTCATCACTCGTCTGTACCACCACATTTGAAAAAGCTTTTATCGTCTTTTTGTCTGAACTCGTAATCATCCATGTTTCACTCCCATACAATGCTACACTCAAGACTAATGCTTTCAGGAATGACTTCCTGAAATTTAAACTAATATTGGATGTCAACAAATTTCACTTCTTCAGAAACACTTTTCTTCCTGTAGCCATTCTGCATTTTATACCTTCTCTACTTTGGCCATCAGAAGTTATTTTGCTACCCAAATAACAACTCGTCTACTACTTCTGTTGTTTCATTACCTAATCTAATTCCTTCAGAAACGCCTGATTTTCTAACACTACATACCACTACTCTCGTTTTACTCTTGTTAATCTTATACCCTCCTTTCAAGACACTGTCCATTCCATTCAGTTGCTCTTCCAGATCCTTTGCTGTCTGGCAATTACTATGTCATCAGCAAACTGCAAAGTTTTTATTTCTACTCCCTGAACTTCAATTTCCTCTCCAAATTTCTCCCTCAGGGGCTCAGCATTACTTTGCTGAGTACGGTCTTGGCGAACCCGGGGTCCTGAGCTGGGGACTGGTTAGCGCCGCCAGTCCTCTATACACCGTAACCTCTGGGCACGCTTCAGCAACCACCGTATTGTGCGGCTGTGAAACATTGTGTGTACCAGGGAATAGGGATCTTGGCTTGACCGCCCAGGTCGCAAGGATGGTACAAACCTCAAATAAAAATAAAAATGTGTGGGTCAGTTCTTTCCTTTCTTATACACGGGCGTCACCTGCGCTTTTTTCCAATCACTAGGAACTTTGCGCTGAATTAAAGATTAGTGATAAATGCAAGCTAAGTAGGGGGGCCAATGCCACAGAATACTCTTTGTAAAACCAAACTGGTATTCCATCCGGACCAGCCGACTTTTTTGTATTTAGCTATCTCAGCTGCTTCTCTACACCGGAAATATATATTACTATGTCCTCCATTTCGGAATTAGTACGCTGATCAAATGATGGTACATTTGTGCGGTCCTCCTGCTTGAAAGATGTCTTACAGGTTAAATTTAGAACTTCAGCTTTCTGTTTGCTTTCTTCTATTTCTGCCCCAGAATGATCAACGAGTGACTGGATAGTGGGCTTTGACCCGCTTATCGATTTTACATAGGACCAAAAGTTTTTCAGGTTCTCGGAAAGATCTTTTGCTAAGGTATGGCTGTGGTAGTTATTGTATGCTTCGCGCATCGATCTTTTTATAGACAGACAACTCTCTACTAACTTTTGCCTGTCATCATTTGCATGTTCTTTTTTGAATCGAGAGTGCAACAGCCTTTGCTTTCTCAGCAGCTTTCTAACATTATTATTATACCACGGTGGATCTTTTCCATCCTTAATCGTCTTTACTGGCACATATTTCTCCAACCCTTTATTTACAATGCACTTAAATTTAGTCCACAATTTGTCTACATCCTTACTCATTAAATTAAACGAGGCCCATTCATTTTCTAAGTGCGATCCTAACATTTGCTTATCAGCTCTTCCCAAAAAAAAAAAAAAAAAAAAAAAAAAAAAAAAAAAAAAAAAAAAAAAAAAAAAAAAAAAAAAAACCACGCTCCTGACGATCTTGATTGGTTTATGAACTTTGGTCACCATTGACGCTATGGTGATGTCTTGATCACTAATTCCTGTCTCTACACAAACATTGTTAATAAGGTCAGGTGCGTTTGTAACTATAAGGTCTAGAATATTTCTATTGCATGTGGGTTGCCGGTTTAACTGCTCAAGACAGTTTTCAGAGAATGTGTCCAAAAGTAGCTCGCAAGACTGCTTGTCTGTACCGCCTGAAATGTAACTAGAGGTCCCAATCTATACTCTTAAGGTTGAAGTCCCCCCCCCCCCCCCCCCCGACTAATATTACATGGCCCGGATACCTATGCACTACCTGGTGTAGACTTTCTTTGAATGACTAAAACTGCTACAGCAGCACTGGGGGGCCGGTAAAAACACCTAACTATTACCTTTACTTATTTTTGACCTGTTATACGTGCCCAGATAACTTCAATTACTTTCAACTTCGATATACATTTCACGCCTCGCTAAATATTTCTGAACTTGCCACATCATGATTTAGCCAGCTTTTGGTGCCTAAAACTATCTGAGCACAATAATTTTCATGCAGTGCGGCAAATTCAGGAACTTTGTTTCTGATACTTTGCAAGTTCGCGGCTAATATTTTGATATTCGAATTTTTGAGCCGAACATGGCCTTAATTAGCTGTTTGAATGTTGACAGGCGAGTGCTTATCAGAGTCAGCGCCTAGCCTAAAAAACCCCCATGTGCACTCCACAAGTACTCTGCTACCCGAGTAGCCGCTTCCTTAGTGTAGTGCACCCCTGATCTATCTAGGGGCACCCTACAATTCCGCCTCTGGTTCAGACCCTCCATTCGGCTCCAAACCAAAGGATCCCGATCAACCCTGGGAACAATGTTACAAATCGATAGCTCTGCTTGCACCCCTTGTGCGAGGGCATCAGCCTTGACCAATTTGGCCAGCCGCCCATAGTACCAGAGAACGTCTTCAGAACCTAAGCGACAAGTGTCATCAGTGCCAACGTGAGCCACGACTTGCAGTCGACCGCACACCGTACCGTCGATAGCTGCCGGAAATGCCGCCTCCAGATCTCGGATGAGGCCCCCCGGCAGGCACACCGAGTGCACGTTGGACTTCTTTCCGGATCTCGACGCTATCTGCCTAAGGGGCTCCATCGCGCGCCTAACTTTGGAGCTCCCAATAACTAATAATCCCCTCCCCCCGTGCACCTGCTCGGACCCTGCTCAAGGGGTGGGTACGCGTCCACTCACAGGACGAACGGGAGTGGACGGACGTCCAGCCTCCACATTGGCCTTCCGTCTCGAGCGACACGAACACTGTACAACCCGCCACTCCCCTTGGGGAGAGGGCGGCTCAACCACGTCCAGTACACCTGTCCGCGTACAGCAGGCACACATCCCTATCCATCCTATCGATACAATTAACTGTAGAAAGTAGAGAACTTGATAATCAACTTTTAAGTAGCCTAGTACTTTAATAAAGGCGGCTGGCAGCTAACTGTACTGTGGTCAGTGGTAAGTACACTGTCAAAACAACAAAACTGAGTCTGGCAGTTTTCAAAATAAACAAGAATATCTATGGAATACACAGTTAAAACGCGCAGGAGTGTAAGCTTTCTCAAAGCAGAACAAGAAATAAGAAATTGACAATATGACACGTAGCTTGCAGCAGACGAAAATTATACACACATTATTTATCGAAATACGTGAGAATAAACTCAAAGCAGTAGCACAAACGAAATGTGTCAAGTAGGTGAGAAGAAACCTCTTAAAAACAGAAACTCTAACAAAAATTAAGAAATTAACTGGCAACAAAATTTCACACAATTAAATTATGATACTTAGCGCTCTGGTTGTTGGGGCAGCAACAACAGCTGGCACTGAACTGACTGCTAACTGACTGATTGCTAATCTGCCAAGTACGCGGGAATAAACCTCTTCAAACAGAAGTACTAACAAAAATGAAGAACTAGACAGGCAAATTAAATTTGACACAAATAAAGAAACTTAGCACTGTTTACGATGTGGCACTGGCAGCAGCTGGCACTGAACTGGTCACTAGCGGGCGACCTCTGGGGACAGTGCTGCACCTCACCTTTATAAGGCTTCCCTAGGCACATAGGGCTCTGTCTAGGCGGAGGCGGACACGTACTTCCCTAGCTACTCATGGGACCGAGATGCAATATTCTAATTTATCCTTCGATCCTTCTAGTGGGAGGGTGTTCCACTGGGGGTACCAACATCCAATCAAAAAAGAGGGCTCGGGTACCCAGTCCTCCAGATTTAGGTTCTTCCAAAAAAAATTTATTTGCAGAGTAACAGAACACTGGCTGTTAACCAGAATGTGTTTCTTGTCGTGAAGAGAAAGGAAGGTTCGTTTGAGAAGGTATCGCCCTTCTGTATTAACAAAGGTGCCGAAGGAATTGCCGGTACCTTGAAGTCAGTAAAGCAGTTGCGGAAAGGCACCCTGTTGGTGGAAACGTCAACTTCCCAACTGGCGTCCAAACTACAAACAGTAAAGAGTCTTGGGGAATATCGAATCGAAACAGAGCTACACAATACTCTTAATTATAGCGAGGGTGTAGTCTCCTGTAGAGATCTGATAGACATTCCAGTGGATGAACTGAAGGAAGAACGGGCTTCAGAAGTCATAGTCGATTTGCAGAATATGAAGAAAAGGGTGAATGGAGAACTCGTCCCATCTGAGTCCTTCATCCTCGCCTTCAATAGCCCTCAACTACGTGAGCATATTGAGGCGGGTTTTCTGCGTTTAAATGTACGGCCCTATGTCCCTAACCCCGTGTGCTGTTTTAAGTGCCGGCACTTTGGGCACACCACCTTTAGATGCAAGGGAGAAGCTACCTGTGGCAAATGTGGGAAAGCAGTACACGAGGGGTTTGACTGTACTCCACCTATGACCTGCGTCAACTGTTCAGGCGACCACCCAGTCTGGGATAGGGATTGTGCGGTCTACCTTCAGGACAAGACGATACAAAAAATCGAAACCACTCAGCGTCTCTCTTACGCGGAGGCCGAGAAGACCTTCAAGGCCGTGCAACCTGCTGCGTTTACCACCTCCTTCGCTTCAGTACTGCAAAAGCCCATTGCCAGAGCTGATGCCTGCACACAAACTGAGGTTGTCAGTGCAGGCACCAACACGTGCACTTGCCAGTGCATGTGTCAGGCTGCGGAACCTGCATCTTCCGTAGCCCCCCTGACGACAGCTGACAAAGGTACAGATACTGCCTTTGGAGAGCCTGTGGTACTTCTTGCAGAACCCGCCATCACTGCCACCGACACCACAACTACCACCGACACCACCACAGTTGCAACCACGACTTCGGTCTCCACCACCGAGCCACCTAAACCAAAGGAGGTTACCAGTAAAACACTGTCTCAGGCAAAAGCAGTCATGAACCTTTCAGACTTTGTTGAAGTTATCCCACCTGAGCCTTCGTCTGATCCAGCTCCAGACCTCGTGGAGCTGGATCTCCCTCAGGGGCAACCCTCTCGCCCCAATTCTGGACCTCCACCACATTCAGTGTCTGTTTCAGAAGAAAGAGAGGGTAAAGATCCAACCTCCCTGATAAATGGCTCCAGTACTGCAGTGGAACTTGCAGGGTTTCAGGACGCATGTGGTGAAACTCCGTTTATTGAGTCAGTGTAGACTGATTTGTATATGCCTCAAAGAGACAAACTTTAAATTCACTGACAACCCTGAGCTCCTTAGCTATGTACTCCACAAGGACAACGATCTTAGTGGAGAGAGAGAGAGAGCGAGAACCGGAGTGGGAATTCTTACTATTATGGGTCATCACTCTGAGTCCCTCTCTCTCACTAAATAGTTAAAAGCCGGTGCAGTTTTCATATATGTGCGCCACCGTTTGACTGTGTGCTCCCTCTATCTGCCACCTCATGACACGTTTGATGTAGCGGCCCTCGGAGACCTTCTGACTCAGCTCCCCCACCCTTTCATCCTCTGTGGTGATTTAAATGCACACAATGTGCTTTGGGGCTCTGCCATAACCTGCCCCAGGGATCGAGCAACCGAGAGGCTTATCTTGTCATCGAGCGCACATTTATTAAACACGGGACAGTGCACTCACTTTTGTACTGCAAAGCAGTCGTTCTCGGCCATAGATCTCTCGCTTTGTTCTCCAGCCCTCGCCCACTCTAAGCACTGGAAAGTGGTCGATGACCTGCATGGTAGTGACCATTTCCCCATTTGGCTTCACCTCCCAGACAGAGTAGAGCCCGAATGCAGACCACCTCAATGGGTGATCAGTAAAGCCAACTGGACACTGTTCGGCCAACTCACTGAGCTGGAAATTCACGGCAATGTCCAGGAATGTGTGGATTGTATCACTTAAACAATACACAGTGCTGCTGATGCATCTATGCCGCTGTCGTTAGGACGACCAAAACGGCAGCCTATCCCTTGGTGGATGGCCGAGTGTCGCTCAGCAATTAGGGCCAGGCGTGCAGCTCTGCGTAGATTTAAGAGACGGCCAACTGCAAACCACCTCGCGGCCTTGCGGATGGCGAGGGCAAAACGTCGCCAAATAATACGTGTGAGCCGACAGAGATCTTGGCGACAGTTCCTGAGTACCGTTAGGCGCTCCACTAAAAGTTCCACTGTATGGGAGACCATACGGAGGATTTGTGGAAAGGGGGAGTTGTCCAGTGGTTGCTATCGTGGGAAATGGTGTTCTCTACACCAGCCCACGAAATATTGCACAGATCGTGGCTGTGTATTTTGCCAATGTTACAGCTACTGCCAGTCAGGATCCGGTATTCCAGCGCCACAGACTGGTTGCTGAGAGGGGCTATTTGGATTTCAGGTCCACTGGTCATCAGAACTACAACTGCCTTTTCACACTGTGGGAGCTGGATTCTGCTTTGTCTGTGGCGCCTGACACATCCCCTGGCAATGATAGTCCACTACAATATGCTGCGGCACCTAACACAGCGAAATAAAGAAAATCCTCCTGAATCTTTTTAATGCCATTTGGTCGTCAGGTCACTTTCCTGATTCGTTGAGAGAAGCAACTTTAATCCCCCTTTTAAAACCCGGGGAAGATCGCACATGGCCAAGCAGCTATCGTAGTGTTGCCCTCACTAGTTGCGTGGGAAAGACCTTAGAGTGGATGTTGGAATCCAGGCAGCTCTTTACTCATTTCCAGTGTGGGCTCAGGAGATATTGTTCCACCTTCGATAACCTGGCCTTTCTGAGGCGGCTATACAACAGGTTTTCCTGTGCCGTCACCACCTTCTGGGTGTATTTTTTGATGTCAAGAAGGCGTACGATACGACTTGGGGCATCTTATACTCGGGCAGCTTTACGAATGGGGATTTCGTTGTTGTCTATCCATTTTATTCGGTCTTTCATTTCTCCACATTATCTTAGGTATCGAGTTGGTGGCGTGCTCTCTGACCGCTTTCAGCAGGAAAATGGTGTCACTCAGAGTAGTGTTTTAAGTGTGACGTTGTTTGCTATAGCCATTAACAGTATTACTTCTGTTGTGAAAAGTCCTGTCCAGTGTTCACTATTTGTTGATGACTTCTCTGTCCTCGGTTCTTCCTCCTGCCTTGCAACCACAATGGACACAGAAGACTGGTTTTAAATTTTCAACCGAGAAGTCTGTGTGTGTTCTTTTTAACCATTAATGTTCCATTTTTAACTTACCTGAACTGCGGATGAGGGACACTGTTCTGAATTTTAAAGACACTGCATGGCAGAGTTATGGCAGATTCTCACCACTTCACCTGCACTGTGCATTGCCCTGCAGGAAACCTGGTTTCCCCTGACGCGATGCCCTGCCCTTCGAGGCTATCGGGGATATTACCGGAATCGCACAGGTTATGACAGGCTTTTAGGTGGATCAGTTGTTCTCCAAACGCCTTTAGAAGCTGTGGCAGTCAGGGTGAGGACTACAATCGACCTCACCATTTGCAGTGTATACCTGCCCCCAGACGACGTAGTACCCCAACATGTGTTGGCGGCGCTGATTTTTCAGCTCCCCTCACCTTTCTTACTTTTGGGGGATTTTAACACCCACAACCCCCTGTGGGGGGGGGGGGGGGTACTACGATTACTGGCCGTGGCAGAGACGTCGAGAGTTTACTATCTCAAAATGTTCAAATGTTTGTACAGCTTATGGGACTCAACTACGGGGTCATCAGTCCCTAAACTTACAAACTACTTATGAACTACTTACGAACTAGGACGGCACAAATATCCATGCCCTAGGGGGGATTCGAACCCCCGACCGTAGTGGCCGTGCAGACCGTGACTGCAGCGCCTCAGTCCCCTCGGCCACTGCGGTCGGCTTTACTATCTCAGCTTGACCTCTGCATTTTAAATACCGGTGTTGCCACACACTTCAGTGTGGCTCACGGCACTCTGCAATTGATCTGTCGGTATGTAGTCCTGGCCTCTTACCGTCTGTCCACTGGAGAGTGCATGATGACTTGTGTGGTAGTGACCGTTTCCCGATATTCCTTTCACTACCACGGCCTCAGTCCCCTGGACGTATGCCCAGATGGGCCCTTAATAAAGCTGATTGGCTCGAGTTTACTACTGCTGCAAAGATTGGCCCTCCAACGGATGCCGCCATAGATGAGGTGACTGACAGTCTCACCGCAGCCATTATTTCTGCTGCTGAACATACGATCCCTAGCTCTTCTGGATCCCCTCGGCGGAGGTCGGTGCCCTGGTGGTCACCAGAGATCGCTGAGGCTATTAGGGATCGGAGGCGTGCACTCCAGCGCCATAAGAGACACCCGTCCTTGGAGAACCTTATTGCATTCAAGAGATTCCGTGCACGAGCACGTCTTTTAATTAAGCGTCGTAAGCAGGAGTGTTGGGAACGGTACGTGTCCACTATCGGTACAGGTATCTCTCCATCCCAGGTCTGGGAAAAAATTAGATGCCTCTATGGATACCACAGTGCCACAGGCGTGCCAGGGATTTCTATGAATGGAGTAGTTTGTATGGACCCAGATGCAATTGCTGAACATCTAGCTGAGCGGAAAGAACAGAAGCAACTGTCCTTTTCAACACGTCGAATGGAATCCTACAATGCTCCATTCAGTGATTGGGAGTTCCTTGGTGCCCTTGCACACAGTCCCGATACCAGCCCCGGGCCATATCGCATTCATAACCAGATGCTGAAACACCTGTCAGCGCAGTCTACACGCAACATTTTACCCGTGTTCAATCGCATCTGGAACGATGGTGTCTTCCCGTCACAGTGGCGAGAAAGTATCATTGTTCCGGTGCTTAAGCTGGGTAAAAACCCTTGCGATTTGGACAGCTACCGACCCATCAGCCTCACCAACGTTCTTTGCAAACTGCTGGAACGTATGGTGAGCCGGCGGCTGTGCTGGGTACTAGAGTCTAGAGGCCTGCTGGCTCCATGTCAGGGCGGTTTCCGTCAAGGCCGCTCCACTACAGACAACCTCATTTACTTGGAGTGCTGTATTCGTACAGGCTTTGCTCAACGTCAACATCTTGTTGCGGTGTTTTTTGATTTGAGAAAGGCGTAGGATACAACATGGAGACATCACATCCTTCAGACGTTACATGAATGGGGTCTTCGAGGCCAGCTCCCTATTTTTATCCAAAACTTTTTAGCTGTCCGTAAGTTTCGTGTCCAAGTTGGTGCTTCTCGTAGCACCCCTCATGTACAGGAAAATGGGGTTCCTCAGGGCTCTGTTCTGAGTGTCCCCTTATTTTTAGTAGCCATAAACAGCTTAGCGACAGCAGTTGGGTCATCAGTATCCCCCTCTCTCTATGCTGACGACTTCTGCATCTCTTTTAGCTCTTCCAGCACCCAAGTTACTGAACGTAAGTTACAAGGAGCCATTCGGAAGGCACAGTCCTGGGCTCTAGCCCATGGCTTCCAGTTCTCTCCTGCAAAGACCAGAGTTATGCACTTCTGTCGGCGTCGGACGGTTCATCCACAGCCTGAACTTTATCTTAACAACCACCTCTTAGAGGTTGTTGACACTCACAGGTTTTTAGGGTTCGTGTTTGACTCACGGCTGACATGGCTCCCCCACATTCGTCAGCTGAAACAGAAGTGCTGGCGCCAACTGAATGTTCTCCGCCATCTGGGCCATACGACCTGGGGTGCTGATCGGCCCACACTGTTGCGGATATACCAAGCTTTGGTGCAGTCCCGTCTGGACGTTGGATGCCTTGCCTATGGCTCCGCATCCCCCTCGGCATTGCGCTTGCTGGACCCCATTCACCACTGTGGGGTTCGCATCGTGACGGGTGCCTTCCGCACCAGTCCCGTGGACAGTTTACTTGCAGAGGCCGGGGTCCCACCTCTGCAGATCCGCTGCCAGTAACTGCTCGCAGCCTATGCTGCTCACGTCCATAGCTCGCCAGGCCATCCGAACCAACGTTTGCTTTCCTCTCACACGGTCGTCCGTCCTCAACAACGGCGACCCCGTTTGGTCACACGATCGCCTTCCGTGTCCAGTCCCTTCTGTTGGAACTAGTCTTTCCCTGTCCCATCTCCGTATCGGGCCCGTACGCGTACGCCCCCGTGGTGTGTACCGAGGCCATGCTATAGGCTGGACTTGGCCGATAGACCCAAAGACTCCGTTCCTCCAGAGGCACTCTGCCATCAGTTCTTTGCTGTTGTTGCAGATTACACTGGATACGACGTCGTCTATACGGATGGTTCGTTGGTTCGTGGCCGTGTTGGCTTTGCTTATGTCCATGGTGATCATGCCGAGCAGCGGTCTCTGCCGGATGGCTGCAGTGCGTACACTGCCGAGTTGGTGGCCATTCTCCGTGCTCTTGTGCATATGCGCTCCTCCTCAGGTGGATCTTTTCTGCTCTGCAGTGATTCTCTGAGCAGTCTTCGCGCTCTCGATCAATGTTACTCACGTTCCTCCTTGGTGCAGGCTACCCATGCGACACTTTTTGCTCTCGACCAGTCAGGACGCTCTGTGGTCTTCATTTGGTCTCCTGGTCACATCGGCATCCCGAACAACGAACGAGCCGATAAGCTCGCCAAACAGGCTGTCCATGCGTCCGTGTTAGAGATTGGCCTCCTGGCCTCAGATTACCAGTCTGTGTTGCGCCATAGAGTACGTGAGCTTTGGGCCACCGAGTGGCGTAGCCTGAGCCATCCCAACAAACTAAGGGCAATAAAAGAGACCACAGCTGTGTGGCACTCGTCCATGCGGGCCTCTCGCAGGGACTCGGTAGTCCTGTGCCGGCCCCGCATCGGCCACACTTGGCTGACCCATGGCCATCTCCTCCGCGGTGAGGACCTGCCTCATTGCCATTGTGGCTCTCCCTTGACGGTGGCGCACGTTTTGATGGAATGCCGTCTTTCAGCCACCCTGCGGCGGGATTTTAATTTTCCTGTAATTTTATCTGAAGTTTTAAGTAACGATGCCATTATGGTTGATTCGGTTTTAGGTTTTATTCGTGACAGCGGTTTTTACAACTCTATATGAAGCTTGTGTTGCCCCTTGGCTGACCCTCCCTATTTTATTTTCATGGTCGGTTGACCACGAACCTTGGCTCTGTCATTTCATTTCCACACTTGTTTGTTGTTTCCATGTGATTGTCTCCTTTCGTGTTGTCTCATGCCATGGTGTCCCTTGTCGAATTTGTTGAAATTTTATTGATTGAGTGGGGTTTTCCTCCCGTAGCAGTTTTAACTCTGGGCGAATTACTCAGTGTTCCCAAACTTATCTCGCTCTTTGATGGAATGGGGAACTGATGACCTCTGCATTTTGTCCCCCTACAACATCAAACCAACCCGAGCTGGTACCTTTCGACCATGCCGATTGATCCCTCTGTCCGTTTCTCGGGAGGTGTGACCTGAGGTGTGAACAATCACCTAAGGTGGGGTAGCCCTCAGTGAGGGACCCCATTAGGAAGGAGCGCGCCATTGGAGAAGCCGGTAATCATGGGGGACACTTCCGCAATGACCTCTCTCTCTTCCCTTTTGACTTCGACCCAAAAACGAAAATTGGATGCCCCTCAAACAAAGAAAATACTACCTAACGTTCCTAAGTTTCTGTTTGTTACCCGTACTAATGGTCATGATTTCTCGAAGGTCAATCCCTTCATAATTCAGAAGGGTGTAGATGTCATTGCAGGTCCGTTGAAGAAATGTTCTCGACAATGTAATGGAAGTTTGCTGTTAGAAACAGATAATGCCTTTCAGGAGACAATAATAATGTAATCCCTTGATCTGCGATAATATTGACCGTTTTATTTCAATAGCCATTCAGTTAAATATCAATCAATTTATTTTTAAACTGTCAATGTTACCACAGATCAAGGCATTACATTACTATTGTCTCTGTAAGATATTCTATGGCCGATTTTTAATCTAAACACCCTCTATCACAGAGTACGTAAAACATTAGTACCGTACATTATTACAATCTATTACCGATTTCAGCATTATTTGTATCTAAAAAATATTTGAAAACTGTTGAAATATTGTCATAATAATGGAAAGTCCAGGTTGGAATTAATAATAAAGTAGTAAGAACAGTTTACAACTCACCGCCAAGACGTGGCGACGAAATGTGACAGGCACATACAAAAGACACACACATACAACACTTTCAGCTATCGGCCTTCTTCAGAAGATAGAGCACTCATGCAATCACACAGGCACACAACACAGTCATACAACCATCAACTCCGACTGCCGCACTTCAAATCACACACTGCAGCGAATCGGGGACGGGAGGAGAGGGGAGGGGAGGGGAGGGGAGGGGAGGGGAGGGGAGGGGAGGGGAGGGGTTGTTACAGTTTTACTGATGGCTTAGAGAAAAAGGGAAGTTGTCTGAAGAAAATAGACTGGTCAATGATTTGTGGGCAGATTTATACTTTTTATTGATAACAATGGAAAACCGCTATGCTAAATTTGTCAAAAAAAGCTCTTGCTGTTCAGAAAGAGCAGAACATCAAATTGCATTACGATACTGAGTATAAAGCCAAATTTGCAAGTCTTGTGGGTGAGTCACGAAAACATAAAATTAACTCGTTAAACTCATCAGTAAAGAGCCAACAAAATGTTTTTAAGGTTAAAGTTCAAAGTAGTGAATCGAATGTATGTGTGAGTTTAAGGGTAGCAGAAATTCTTGCTAAGTCTGGAAGACCATGTACCGACAGTGAATGAATGAAACAATTTGCATTGGTTACGGCTGAGGTGGTGTACGCAGAACGAAAAAAGGAAGTTTGAAAATACAAGTCTTTCAGCCGGAAAATGTACCCGCCGCACTGAAAATTTGGGCAATAATTTATGCCAGCAATTTCATTAAAAGGCACAATAATTGAATGGTTTTCTTTAGCTCTGAATGAAAGTGATGACATTTAAGATACTGCCCAACTTCTAATACTTGTGTGCAGAATCGATGGGAACCTTAATGTCTGTCAGGGGCTTATCCAATTAAGTGGTTTGAAAGGAACGACTACAGGGGAATTCAGCACTTAGACCAAGCCTGAATATCAATGCATTTACCTTGGGAAAAACTGGAGCTTGTAACATCCGATGGCGGCGAGAACATGAGTGGACAACACAAGGGTTTGGTGGGCAAAATTAAATCTAAACTAGCAGAGCTAGGATGTGACATCCCATTATCCAAAAAGAAGCGTTAAGTTCAGAAGTGCTCGCATGGAAAGAAGTAATGGACCGTGTGATATCCACTGTAAACTACTTCAGAAAGAATGGGTTGACTCATTGTCAGTTTCAACTCTTTCTGACAGATGGTGACGCAGTTCGAGGCGTTGTTTTGTATTATTCTGAAATGAGATGGTTAAGCAGAGCTGCAGTATTGAAAACGTTTTTTGATCTCGGAAAAGAAATAAGTACCTTCATGCAGGAAAAAGGCAAATCTGTTCCAGAACTTACAGATCATCAGTGGTTAGTAGAACTTGGATTTTTGACGGATTTAACTTCTGAGTTAAATACTCTGAATGTAAAGCTTCAAGGAAAAAATAATCTGATATGCACACAGACGTGAAGTCATTCCAAATTGAAAACAAGCTGTTCATAAAATATATTGACGAAAAAAAGTTGGACCATTTCCAAAATTGTAACTTTGAGAAAGTGTCTGGCAGTTTGAAGATTTTCACAAACAATTTTTTGTATTGTATTGAGAATGTAGCAAGTAATTTACGAACGAACTTGATTGATCTCCAATGTAATGAGTCTTTAAAACTCTTTCATTGAAATCAATGATCTTGTGAAATTTTATGACAGCTTGTCATCTTATTTTAACGAATGGAAAAAAGTTTGCTCAGCAACTACCTAATTCCAATGTTTGGCAGTACTTACTTATGCGAACAAATTTTTTCAGTTCTCAATCATAGAGGAAATAAATATGCTTCTCGTCTCAGACGAGCATTTGAGAGTCATTCTATGAATTTCAATTACTACTATGAAAGCTAACATACAACAAATAGCCTCGCAAATTCAGTTTGAAAAGTCTTGCATATTTCTAATAAGTAGAGTTGTGTACTCTGAATTTCATATTTGGTAACTTTTCCTCATTTATTGTCATTTATTTTGTATACATATTAATAAAATTCAAACTGAATATTTTGTCATTTTTATTGTCACCTATTTAAACAAGGCTCAATTTGGGCCAGAACATGCAGGAACGTTGTTCTGTAATGTCCCTTGCTAGATTCTTACTGAGTGTACACTGAGGATACGAACCGAACTCGCCGTTCTGGCGGGACATTACATTAACTGGAGTCGTAAATAATTTCCTTTCGAGCATTTACTTTCTCTCTTCCGTTAACTTTTGGTCGCCTTTGTATTTTCCTGATGATCAGTCCCGCAAAGCGGTGCTGCCAATCCGTGTAAAATGGGTCTTCTTCACCTGATTGCGTCTGGGAAACACTATAAGAAACTTTTATCTTGACAACTATTTTAAGAAAAAAGTTAAATGTTCCCTTTAAATCAATAGGTGTATATTTAACATTCATTACAAGAGAACCAAACCATACCATGTCTCATAAGCATTACATAATAAGTCTCGTAACTAAGTACATAATAATTCATTTGTTTCTCCTTCTGCCTTCTCGCTGCTGCGGGCCGTCTTCTCCATGTTGACCAAGAAAGGCACTCCTCGATCTCGGCCATCACTGTGCACGCCCGCGAATAGCGTCTACGCGCGGCCCCTCTCGTTTCACAGTTTGGGCGCCCCACCTGTAAATGGGACCCAACGACCCGCCAGCTTTACGACCCTTTAAAACCTTAACCTACCCCTTAATAAAAATTGTTGTTGCGCGCATCTTCCGTTCGTTGGAAGACCCGAAATGTAGCGTTATTTTAGATGAAAATATCACATTACATTTCAGTTCCGTGACCTCCCTAGGGTATTTTTCTAACCTACCAGAGATTGGAGAAGGTAAACCTATTTTAAAACGTAAAGTGTAATTCGCCACCGCTGCACAAGCACCGTCTTTTGTTTTCCACGGTGTGGCCAGCAATTGCTGGAAATTGCAACTTGCCGGAGGCTGTGGCACGAGGTACGACTCGCCCACTACGAGGTGGGCCCTGCCACAGTCCGGGATTTCTCGGTAGCAATCGGTGCCACCGTAGTGCCCTATTAGCCTTGTTGCCTGGTTATAATGTGATAGTATTGTTGGGGTGTTTTTTTTAGAAAAAACAGTTGTGATACATTCTGGAGACTTAACACAATGCAGCCATAATAAATAAAGTCCCTTTTCCTGTAGACTGCAATCCAAATAGAAAATCAGGTTATCGGGAACTGTTCTGCCCTGCAGTGGCCGGCAGCTTGTGCTGGCTAACAGTGTATGCTCTGCTGCAGTCATTAGACCGATTGTCGCTGTTATTGCTTTGTGGGGCATTAGGGCCTAATGCATTAATCGCTGCTCATATTAAGTTATGCACTCGCTTTGCCTCTTTCTTAAAGACTGTCACCAGATAGTGTTCACAGTACTCTTCTGGTTATCCTCGGTAAAGAGATTTGCGTGTCAATCATCCACTCACTCTAAGTATGCTGTCAGTCTGTATGCCATCGCCTTCTCTCTTCTGTATTGAATGCATGGTTTGGATTTGCTTGTATCGGTGGTGGCTCGTTCTAATTTTATGAAGTTTTTTTTTTTTCTTTTTTGTGTCGTATCAAACAGTCTGTGTGTGTGTGTGTGTGTGTGTGTGTGTGTGTGTGTGTGTGTGTGTTAGTAGTAGTATGAAACAGACCAGAAGTACAACTATTAAAATTTGGGGCTTCTTTAAAACAGCACTAGTACAAATCAAAGAGAAAAAGATTTCACTTACTTTTTTATTTATTTATTTATTTATTTATTTATTTATTTATTTATTTATTTATTTATTTTTTTTACTGTTGTACTACATGTGGATGGGGACTGTAAGGAATGAGTAGTTCATTTTTATCAAGTTTTCTCGCTTGTCCTTATTATCGCTAACCATTGAACGTATTGGTTAATAATAAGGACATCTTATTTTAGTTAAAACTTTCTTGTTCTTCTTTGTTACCATTAAAAGAAAGAAATGTTATGTCATATAATGTGACATAATGATATATGGTGGGGGGGGGTTAAATGAGATACAGCTGACATACCTAACGAGAATATTTCCAAGAATATTACTCGGCACCTATTGTTTCTAATATTGTCCCAAACATCTGAATTTGAGGAAAGTACTTGTAAAAATGATTTCATTTTAAGTCATATTAAAGGGTTTCCAATGTCCTAACCTTTGAATTTAGCGGATTGGTGGGGGGGGGGGGGGGAGGGGAGAAGAGGGTTTACCATGAGAATGGGACAAAATCTTCTGGTGTGCATTCCAGCACTTTTAGAAAGAGATATGCAGGCGAATTTATCAGCTATTATAGACAAGTGTGGCCCCCCTTTAATTCACTTTGCTACTAAGTGGGCCTTGCGTCCCAAAAGGTTGCAGACCCTGACGTACAGCGAGGTACCGAGGGGTTTACCGTATAGTGAACATTATTCTCATTACCCTCTAATGTGGTGTGTGATAACCTCAGACAACCAGTAAAGTTGCACACCTGTGTGGCATGGACAGTGTGTTGCTATCAATCGGCTTCTTGAGTGATATTTGGTCATTCTTCCGTGAGTGCAATATCGAGCTCTGAAACTATTGTGGGAGGTGCTGGTCTAGCTGCAATGCTTCTGACAAGTGCATCCCAGAAATGTTTAATTGGTTTTAAGTCCAGTGAACAAGCTGGCTACTGTGTTCATTCAATTGCCTCGGCTTCAAGCGTATTGTCTACTAGTGCAACTCTCTGGGAATGAACATTATTATCCACCAGAAGGAATACGACAAAAGGTGAAAGGATCTCATCTCTCTCTCTCTCTCTCTGAGCAGTCAAAGCACAATTCCAAATGACGTAGAGGTCCGTACGCCCATAAATACTGACTTCTGCCCACACCAATCATCCACAACTTAAGGTATGGTGGATTTTTATGGCAATAAGCAGGATTATTCGGAGTTCCACACTCTCTTCAGGTGAGGGAACTAAAATTGTCCGGGCCGAACACAAAATCTTGACTTGTCTGTGAACAGAACCTGGCACCATCCAACGCATAGGATGAACCGCCACTGCTTACCGGGTTGAGAAGGACCAAGTGAAACACGAGGGAGAAGGAATTGAGGTTGTAAAGGGAGGAGGACAGGGTGTCCTGTCCCTGAATCCAAATCATGAAAATATCATCAGTAAGACTGAACAAAAAGGGGTTTGGGGTTTTGGGAAGCCTACGTCAATTTTCTGATTCCTCCACCTACAAGTTGTGCCAGGATGACCCCATCCCAAAAGTCCAAAATGACCTACAATCCCTGATAAAATCTTATGGCCCTTTTGAGAATCTCTTCCCTGAATCCATCTCCTTCCTCGCCCCAACAATACCCCACACACCCATATTTTACATGCTCCCAAAAAATCCATAAACCTAACAATCCTGGATGCCCAATTATGGCTGGTTACTGTGCTCCCACAGAAAGAATTTCAGCCCTTGTTGACCAGCACCTCCAATCAGTTGTTCGAAACCTAGCCTCCCTCATCCAATATACCAACCACTTCCTTCAGACTCTCCACTATCCCCACCCCCTTACCTCCTGGATCGTTAATTGTCACTGTTGATGCCACTTCGCTGTACACCAATATCCCACATGCCCATGGTCTTGCTGCACTCCAACACTACCTTTCTCAATGTCCTTCAGACTCCAAGCCCAATACCTAATAGCCTTTACCAATTACATCCTAAAAAACACTCCCCTTTTCTTTTGAAGGGAAAGTATACAATCAAATCCGCGGCACAGCCATGGGCACCTGTATGGCACCCTCCTATGCCAACCTATTTATGGACTGTATAGAGGAAACCTTCCTAGCTTTCCCAAACCGCTGGTCTCGTTCAGGTTGATTGGCGATATTTTCACGATTTGGACTCTGGGCCATGACACCCTATCCTCAATTCCTTCTCTCCCTCAGTTTCACTTGGTCTTTCTCAACCCAACTAGTCACCTTCCTCGATGTTAACTTCTTCACTGATGGCTCCATCCACACCCCCTTCCACATTAAACCTACTAATTACCAACAGGAAGACAACATAGTGAAAGAACTGGAATCGAGGTGTAGCAAAGCTAATGCAGAGAGTGCTCAGCTAAGAGGAGTCGAGGTGGACCAAGAAGAAAGTACTTAGATTCGGTGCAGAATGATTTTGAAGTAAAAGGCATAACATTAGATGGGGCATCAATGTTAGCATTGAAAAGGAGATCATGGAGGAATTTTATTAGAGGTACTACACCCAGACTGAACACTGAAAAGCAAAAATCAGTCTATCTATGATGATGATGTTGATGATGATTACCAACAGTGCATGAACTTAGATAGCTGCCATCCATTCCACATAAAAAAATCCCTCCCATACAGTCTTGACACTCGTGGACGGCGAATTTGCAGTGATGAGAAGTCCCTTGCACACTATGCCGAAGGCCTTCAGACAGACATTACCCTCCTGTAAACAGATTTCGCATGCCATATCCCTACACACAACCACTCCTCCCTCCAACCCTAGTAACCAGTCACAATGGAGTGTCCTGGTCACCCAATACTACTCTACACTGGAACATCATTCATCAGGGCTCCGATTATCTGTCATCGTGCCCTGAAATGAGAGACATCCTACCCAAGATCCTTGTGACTCCTCCCAAGTAGTGTTCTGTACCACCCAACCTCCACAACATCCCCCCCCCCCCCAGGGGGACCCACAGCTCTTTCGTGGGTATGTGAGTGGATCGCACAGGTCCCTGAGCCATTGCAGCCTTTCTTCTTACTTTCCTGGGCTGCATTACCTTCCCAGTTCCTCTCCTCCCCATCCCAATTCCTCCCTGTCCCTCTCATCTTCCCCTCTCTAGGTGGTTTCTTTCAAAACGGCATGGCTATTACTGTGGTTCCGATGATGGTTGTACAATTTTGACCTTCGTTGTTTTCCCTTTATTTTCGGCACAGTTTGGTCCCCCTCAGTGTTTTACTTCCACATAAATTTACAGTTACCAGTGAGCTATTCGGGGAAGAAATCCTGACCTAGCCCCTGTGGCGTGGATCCCAAACCTTTCCTTTCCCATTTCCTTCCTTGCCATAGCTCCCTCCCCCGCTAGGTCCCCAGCACATGTGGGGGCGGGGCCGTTATGTACCCTTATGGCTGAGCCCCCTGACAACGCAGGGATCACACTGCTGGTACCAGAGCTGCAACCTCGCCATGCAGGCCGAGGAGTCGATACCCGTCCTCTTGGGGTATTGGGACTCCCGGCAATGGCCATCGTGCCAGGTGGTTTTTGCTGTGGCTGGGTGGCGCCCCTGATCAGAGTGGGTGGTACCGGGGCGGACGTTTCGCACGATGAAATGTGTCAAATTAGATAATGGTCGTGATACGGCCCTCTCAGAAGGCAGGAAGACCAGGTATAATGCTACTAGCTACGATAAGAGGACCTTTCCCCTCTCTGTCTACCCCCTGGGAGGAGGCCAGGTGCGTCGGCTTGGGGTGAAACCCTTTCCACGTTACCTGGTCTGCACCAGGATGGATGTAGGGACGTTCACCGCCACCAAACTATTGTTCTTTGTTGAACACACAGACGATAACTTTGGGGAAGTTGAAACAATGAGCAAGATGCCTACTAGATCACTGCTCATTAAAATGGTCTCTGCTGCCCAGTTCGCAGCTCTGTGTGCCTGTGACCATCTTGACAACGTTCCAGTGTCAGTAACCCCACATCAGTCGCTGAATGTGGTGCAGGGAGTTATCTTCCACTGTGACCCCCTCCTCCAAACTGATGATGAACTCCGAGCCAACCACGAACGGCGAGGTGTTCATCTGGTTTGCCGTGTGCAGCGAGGCCCTAAGGATCATCGTGTGGCTACCGGCGCATTTACCTTGGCCTTCGAGGAGGATGCTCTCCCAGAGGAGGTCACGATAATGATCTATCGTTGTGATGTAAAACCATACGTTCCACCTCCCATGCGATGCTGATGCATAGTTCTGGCATACGTCTTCTCGTTGCACAGCACTCCCTGTATGGGGTGAAAGTGGATGTCGACTCTGAGGGGAACCCCTGTGTTCCACCTCCCGTATATGTTAATTGTCACGAGCACCACTCCCCTCGCTCTCCAGATTGCCCTGTCTATAAAAAGGAGAAGGATATTAAAGAGTAAAAGTCTCTTGACTGCCTTACGTACCAGGAGGCCCGCCGAAAATTTGAACATCTGCACCTTGTGCAATTATCTAAAAGTTATGCCTCGGTTACATCCTTTACACCTCCCCCTCCCTCATCCCATTCCCACCCTATTCTTCACCCTCCCCCTCCTGCACCTCCCTTGCCCCCTTCTCAGCGTCTCTCTTCCTCCTCCTGGCCGAAGTGCTCCCCTTCTCTGGCACTTGCCGGTGAAGGTGCCCTCTCCTAGGGTTCCTCTTCCCGGCGTCCATCAGATAGGAGGTCCTCTGACTGCAGCTGGCAGCCGGACATCCAGTCCGATACTACCAAGATCGCCCGGTCCTTGTTGGTGCCAGACCTTTCTGACACCAGTTCTCTCTCTGGGACCTGTCCTTCCCATCCTGAAAGAGAGAAAGAGAAGTAAAAGAGGAAAAAGAAGCAAAATTCACAGGACAAGGCTCCTCCGGTAGTCCTGGAGGCACAACCTTTGTCCTCGCAGCAAAAAAAAAAAAAAAAAAAAAAAAAAAAAAAAAAAAAAAACCACACTGAACTTGTGTCTGATCCGCTGTCCATGGATGTCATTCCTCCCAACAGACGTTGACCCAGCTTAGTGACATGCATCAGTCCATTTGCTTTCCATATGGATCCTCGATCTGTTCCCATCCGATGGAACTGTAACGGCTACTACCATCGCCTCCTGGAGTTGAAACATCTTATTGCCTCTTACTCGGCAGCTTGTGTTGTTTAGCAGAAATTGCATTTCACTGATGGTCATTCACTGACACTGTGGGTTTCGTGCTTTCTGTCGGAACCGTGTTCACCCCCTACAAGCATCTGGTGGAGTCTGCATCCTAGTTTGTACGGACATTGTTAGTTTGTGGATCCCTCTCCATACTGCACTGAAAGTGGTTGCTGTTTGGGTCCACTTACACACTCCATTAACAGTTTGTAATCTGTATCTCCTTCCTCCCTTCCTAATTCTTGGGGACTTCAATGCCCATCATCTTTCATTGGGCAGTGCTTATACAACTAATCGGGGCTGCCTCGTCGACCAATTCATTGCCGATCACGACCTGTGCCTCCTCAATGATGGCTCTCCAATCCATTTTAGTGTCGCTTGCGGCACCTTTTCTTCTATAGAACTTTCACCCACTCCTCACCCACTCCCCCGCCCTTTCCCCTTTATTTCGTCGGTCAACGCACAACGACCTTCGCGACAGTGACCACTTTCCGTCGATTCTTTCACTCCCCTCACGTTGGACGAGGGACAGGATACCTCGTTGGGTTTTCCGCCTTGCTGATTGGCCTTTATGTACATCACAGATGGTTTTCAACCCATTCCCGTCTGACTGTATAGATGATGTCATCAGTGATGTGTCTAATGCGATTACTCAACCTGCTAGCATTGCTGCCCCCCAGTCGACAGACCCTCTTCACTGCCGCCCAGTTCCGTGGTAGAACGCAACCATTGCTTCAGAGATTTGTGAGCACTGTCGAGCCTTTAACAATCTTAAGTGCCACCCGTCCCGTGCTGCCCTTGTGAACTTAACGCCTTTGTGCTAAGGCTCGGTATATAATCAAACAGAGCAGCGAGTGTGCTGGGATTGTTTTCTCTCCTCTTAAGACCTTCTGTACCCTAATGTCCCAGGTGTGGGCTATGCTCCGCTCCATCCAAGATTGCCAGCGGCCATCTTCAATCCCTGGCCTCGCCTTAACAGATGGGGTCTTTACTGATCCATCAGTTCTCGCAGAGCACCTTGCAGCTCACTTTGCGAAGACATTGGCGCCCCACCACTCACCGGGAGGAACCTTATAACAAACCCTTCATGGAATGGGAACTATGTCTGGCCCTTTCTTCTTCTCGTGATTCTGCACCTGGGCCTGATTCCTTCCTTAATAAACTTCTGACACATCTCAGCCCCCCACAACGGCAATATCTTCTCCAGGTATTTAACTGCATTTGGCTCAGAGGGGTTTTTCCCTCGCAGTGGAGGGACCGTGTAGCGGTTCCTGTTATTAAGCCTGGTAAGGATATGTCATCCCTGGACAGTTACCGGCCGATTAGCCTGACAAAAGTGCCATGTAAACTTCTCGAACGGATAGTTGCCCGCGGACTATGCTGGTTACCCGAATCGTGTGGCCTCCTTTCACCTTATCAGTGTGGGTTACGGGAGGGCAGGTCTACTATCGACCATATACTTTGACTGGAAACAGCAACCAGAAAGGCATTCTCAAAATGTCAACATCTTGTTGCTGTTTTCTTTGATTTATGAAAGGCATATGACACCGCTTCGCATCGTCATATTTTATGTACCCTGCGTGACTGAGGCCTACGAGGCTCCTTACCAATTTTTATCAGTCAGTTTCTATCCTGCCGCATGTTCCGTGTGAGGGTTGGCTCTTCCTTCAGCTCCCGACAGGTCCAGGAGAAAGGTGTTCCACAGGATTCTGTTTTAAGCGTTACACTCTTCTTAATCACCATTAGTGGATTAGTGAGCCCTGTTGGTTCACTTGTCACCCCTGCGTTGTACATAGACAACTTTTGCATATGGTACAGCTCCCACTCGGTAGTTTCGGCAGAATGCCAGCTCCAAGGTGCCATTCAGTGGGCTTCCACATGGGCATAGTTTTCAGTTTTCTTCTTCTAAAATGCGAGTAATGTGTTTCTGCCGCCGTATTACAGTCCACCCTGACCGAGAACTCTTCTTGCATACTCAACGCCTAGAAGTTGTGGCACAGCACCGTTTTTGGGCCTCCTTTTTGATAAAAAACTGACTTGGCTGCCCCATATTTGGCAACTGAAGATAACTTAATGCCCTCCGTTTCCTAGCAACACTGATTCATATCTACTGGGCTCTAATTCAGTCCCGGTTAGATTACGGGTGCCAGGGTTATGGCTCGGCACCTACTTCTGCCGTGAGAATTGTTGGACCACGTTCACCATTTTGGCATCTGCTTGGCTGTGGGTACCTTCTGGACCAGCCCTGTTGACAGTCTCCTTGTCAGGCTAGGCACCACCAACTTTTGGTGTCCTATGCCATTGCCATTCGTAAATTGCCTGCTCATCACACACATCACGTTCTCTTTGAGGGCGATGGTTTTAGAACTCCTGCTATTCTCCCTCGGGTGGGTTTACCTGTTGTATTGCGGCTCGCTTCCATTTGTAGGGACTTGAACCTCTGTTTCCTTTTCCCTTGCCTGTCTTTGTCGTGCTATACCACCCCCTCCCCCCTCCTCCCTTGGTTGCTGCCTCGGCTGCAAATCCGAATGGATCTCTACCGAGCCCCGAAAGCTTCAGTCTGTCTCCCCCATAATCTTCTGCCGTTTGTTGCACACAGTACTTGAAGAATTTCAGGGTGCCACAATTTTCTACACTGATGGAGCTAAATTTGCTGGTCATACAGGATATGCATTTACGTCTCCCATTGGTGTGAAATGCCATTCTCTGCCAGAATCGTGTAGTGTGTTTGTGGCAGAACTTATGGCTATTAGTAGAGCACTTCATTTTATCAAACAGGTAGCCCTGGACTGTGTTTTAATCTGTTCTGACTCAGTGAGCAGCCTGCAGGCCATAGACCAATGCTACTCCTCACATCCTTTGGTCATTGATGTCCACGATCTCCTCGCTGAACTTTGTCACACCACTTGCTCTGTTGTTTTTATCTGGGTCCCCAGTCGTGTGGGAATCGTAAGAAATGAACAGGCTGACCAGTTGGCTAGAGTAGCCGTAACTCCCTGCCTCTTCCCCTGGGTTTCCCGGGCCCAGATTTGCGGGTACATACGAGATCGCTACTCGTACAGGACTGGAACACAAACTGGTAGGCTACTGCTCCGTCTAATAAACTACGCTCCATAAAGTCGACCACTGCAGCTTGGAGGTCTTCCTTACACCCTTCTCAAAGGGAATCTACTGTCCTTTGCTGCGTAGGTTACTCTAGGCTGTACCACGGTTTTATTTTGCGTAATGAGCCTCCCCCACATTGTGGTTGTGGGGCCATGCAATCTGTGTGTGGCTCATATTTTAGTGGAATGTCTGCTCCTTTTGGCGCACCATGCCAAATACGGAATTCCGCACTAATTGCCCGCAGTTTCACCGAATGATTCACGGATGGCTGACAGTCCTTGGATTTATCTTTGAAAGCTGTTTTTACTCTCAGCTATAAGCTTTTATCTCTCACGCTCGGACAGGATGGGTGGGTTTGTGGCCCTCCCTGCAAGCAGCAGGGTTTGGAGCACTCCCCCCCCTCCTCCACCGCACCCTCCACCTGACGACTTCCATTTCTCCTTTTAAATTGGTTTTAATTCACGTTTTTTTCCTTTTTACACTTTTAGGCTTCTGATCTAGGAGCATACACTGTTCTCCTGCATCTGATTGTCTTCAATAAAAGGGGATTCTAGATCTGTCACGATGTTCCTTGCAGAATCCCGCTTTTTCTATTGGTTTTAGTCCTGTTCTACTTGATTTTAACCCCTCTTTTAGTTCCTCTATTTGATTGTCGATATGGTCTTAGCTGACCACACCCTTGCTTGCATTTCCTACAGAGGTCATGGGACTGTTTGGTCCTATCCACCCAACCAACTAACCTCCATAACATCCGAATCCATTCCTATTGCAGTCCTGACCCCAACTCCTTATCACAGGCATCATGTCCCTGTGGTAGACCCCGATGCAAAACATGCCCAATGCACCCACCCGGCACTTCATATTCCAGTCCTGTCACAGACTTATCCTACCTCCATCGGAGGTTGGGCCACATGTGATATACTGACTCTGCTGCAATAGTTGCACAGCGGTTTATATTGGTATGAAGACGAACCAGCTGTCTGTCTGGATGAATGTCCACCGCCAAACTGTGGCAAAAAGCAAAATGGACCACCCTGTGGCACAGCATGCAGCTGAGCACAGCACTGTGGATTTCAATGACTGCTTCACTACCCGAGCCATCTGGATCCTCCCCTCCACCACCAGCTCTTCTGAACTGCGCAGATGGGAGTTGTCTCTTCGACACATTCTACAGTCCTGCAACCATCCTGGCCTCAACCTAAGACCCAACACCAACCAACCAACCAACCCCCCAGGGGGCCCACAGTTCTTTTGTGGGTGCGTGTGTGGCGCGCACGGGGCCCCGAGCCGGAGCAGCCTTTCTTCTGCCCCAGGCTGCTTCACTTTCCCTCCCGGTTTATGCCTTCGCCCGGAGACGGGCGTATTTCACGAGTTCAGGTGTTTTCTTGTTGTCGTTTATCTTATTCCTTGGTTCCTTCCTTTCTTACCCTTTGTTTCTGTCTCTCTCTCCTTGTCCTCTCCTCGCCTTCTTCTCCTCATTAGTCTCCGCCTCGGCGTTTGAGACACCTTTCCTTCTTTCTCTTCACTTCCTCTATTCTTCTTC
This sequence comes from Locusta migratoria, assembly GCA_026315105.1. Lineage (NCBI taxonomy): Eukaryota > Metazoa > Arthropoda > Insecta > Orthoptera > Acrididae > Locusta > Locusta migratoria. The sequence continues at coordinate 368,336,803 of CM048751.1, read as the reverse complement.
TTTCCTCCCTGTGCGTGTCTGAAGGCCGACCCACGCATTATCATGCGTAGCAGGTGACGGGGTAACGCGTAATTCCCCGCCCCGGGTAGACAAGTAGGGCACGTACGTACCCCCTGGTAAAGGCCAGGCCCAGGGAGGGGTGATTACCCGAGCTGGTACCTTCCGAACATGCCAATTGGTCCCTCCGTCAGTTCTCGGGAGGTGTGACCTGAGGTGTGAACAATCACCTAAGGCGGGTAAGCCCTCGGAGAGGGCCCCCACTAGGAAGGAGCGCGCCATCGGAGACGCCGGTAATCACGGGGGACACTTCCGCAATGACTTCCTTCTCTTCTTCACTGACATTGACCCAGAAACGTAAGATAGACTCACCTCAGCAAAAGAAGACTCTGCCTAATTTGCCGAAATTTCTTGTTGTGTCGCGCACCGACGGAAAAGACTTCAATTCTGTCAATCCTTTCGTTATACAGAAAGGTGTTGATGCAATTGCTGGCCCTGTTAAAACCTGTTCGCGTCAGCGCAATGGCTCATTGTTGCTGGAAGTGGACAGTGCTTTCCAAGCCCAGAAACTTATCCGGACTACGTTATTGCACACGTTTCCAGTCAAAGTAGAAGCGCACCGCACACTCAACTCGTCACGTGGGGTAGTTTTTACGAGATCCCTTGACGGGTTGTCTGATGACGACATCCGGTCCTATATGTCCGATCAGGGTGTGACAGCCGTCCACAGGGTGATGAAAAAGGTAGATAACCAGCTGACACCGACTCGTACTGTGTTTTTGACATTCGACAGAGTTGACCTCCCATCGAAGGTCAAAGCAGGGTACGAAGTTATCTCAGTCCGCCCTTATATTCCAAACCCAACGCGCTGCTACCAATGCCACAGGTACAACCATACCCGTGAACATTGCCCACGTGCAGCAAAATGTGTCACTTGTGGTAGGGACGCCCATGAGGGGGATTGCCCACCTCCGTCCCCTCACTGCCTTAACTGCAACGGCGACCATGCGGCTTCCTCTCGCGACTGCCCTGTATATAAGGATGAAAAAATCATTCAGCAAATTCGGGTTACGGAGAAGGTATCGACATCTGCCGCTCGTAAGTTGTTGGCGAGTCGAAAGCCCACTGTCCTCCCAGCGGGTACATACAGTAAGGTCCTCACCTCCACTCGACCTACTAAGGATTCCAGTACCCAGACTTGTGATTTCACTTTCGCTGACACAGTTGTGCGATCCGCCAGCCCGAAGATTGCCCGTTCCACGTCCCCGCTTCCTCCTGCTGCTTCTAAGGTACAGTCTTCGTCAACATCTAGTAAACCGCGGGCACCTAAACAAGATGCCCGGACCTTGAAAAAGGAACCCGTCCGTGAGGATTTTCTGCGTTCTCAGGCTTCCCAACCGTCAACTGCCTCTTCCCGCCGTCACTCTTCCAGAAGAGCTGACAAGAAAAAGAGTGCCTCTCCTTCCCCGCCGAGGCGTGACCCATCTGTCGCGCCGTCCAACAGTTGCCGGCCTCGGCCGTCTTCTGTTTCACCGGGACGCTCCATTTGCCGGGCGCCCGGCCCTTTACCGGCGGTGGAAACTGCCCCTCCTGATCAACTCAGGGAGGTGGCAGGCGCGTCGGTCGAGCCTATGGACCACGACCCTTTGCCCCTGGACAGCGATAACAGTGCTCCCTCGAAATCCGGTCCTCAGCGGCCGTCGAGGTGACCCCGCTCGCTACTTTGTTTTTATCCTTATTTCTTCTCTCATTTTTATCATGGCGCTCCTTCAATGGAACATTCGCGGCATTCGTTCTAATCGGGAGGAGTTAAAATTACTCCTTCGATTGCACTGCCCGCTTCTAGTCTGCCTCCAGGAAACTAAGTTGCGTCCACGTGATCGTGCAGACTTTCCACACTACACCTCTGTGCGGGTCGACCTGCCACCCGTGGAAGGTGTCCCAGCCCATGGAGGGGTTCTGATGCTCCTTCGAGACGACGTCTATTTCCATCCCATTTCCTTGCACACTCACCTACAGGCAGTTGCCGTCCGCATCACCTTATCCACATTTACCTTCTCCCTCTGTAATATATATTCGCCATCGTCATCTGCCCTTACTAGGGCAGATGTGCTAAACCTTGTTGACCAGCTCTCTTCACCTTTCGTGTTGGTAGGCGACTTTAATGCCCACCACCCCCTATGGGGCTCTCCGGCACCTTGTCCGAGAGGCTCCCTTTTGGTGGACATTCTCCACCACCTCGATCTTGTCTGCCTCAACACCGGTGCACCGACCTTCCTTTCTGACACAACACACACTTATTCCCATATAGACCTCGCAATATGCACTCCTCAGCTTGCCGGTCGGTTTGAGTGGTATGCACTTTCTGACACGTACTCGAGTGACCATTTCCCTTGTATCATCCACTTCCTACATCATTCCCCATCTCCACGTCCCACCAGTTGGAACATTTCTAAAGCAGACTGGGGGCTTTATTCTTCCATGGCTGTTTTTCACAATCAGAATTTTCCCAACTGTGACAGTCAGGTCGAATACCTCACAGAGGTTATTCTCACTGCTGCTGAACGTTCCATACCTCGTACATCCTCTTCTCCACGTCGTGTGCAGGTCCCTTGGTGGACTGCAGCCTGCCGCGACGCGCTTCGAGCCCGACGCCGTGCCTTACGCACCTTCCGCCGCCACCCAACTTTGGAGAATTGCATCAATTACAAACGTATGAGAGCGCAGTGCCGTCGTATCATAAACGACAGCAAGAAAGCTTGCTGGACTGCTTTTACTAGTTCTTTTAACCGTTTTACTCCCTCCACGGTTGTCTGGGGTGGCCTACGCCGTTTGTCCGGCATCAAGGTCCACTCCCCGATTCCTGGCCTGACCGTGGAGAACGCAGTCCTCGTGGACCCAGCTGATGTTTCAAACGCATTGGGTCGTTTCTTTGCGGAGGTTTCGAGCTCTGCCCATTACCACCCTGCCTTTCTCCCTCGCAAACAGGTAGAGGAGGCACGGCCGCCTTCTTTCCGCTCTTTTAATCGTGAAAATTATAACGTCGCCTTCACCATGCAGGAGCTAGATCGTGCTCTCGCCCTGTCCCGGTCTTCTGCTCCCGGGCCCGATTCCATTCATATTGAGATGCTGCAGAACCTCTCTCCTGTGGGCAAGTGCTTTCTTCTTAGTACCTACAATCGCATATGGACTGAAGGTCATGTTCCCACAAGTTGGCGTGAAGCCATTGTTGTCCCCATCCCCAAACCAGGGAAGGACAAACACCTTCCTTCCAGTTATCGCCCCATTTCTCTGACGAGCTGCGTCTGTAAGGTGATGGAACGCATGGTTAACGCTCGGTTGGTCTGGCTCCTCGAATCTCGCCGCCTCCTGACTAATATCCAATGCGGTTTTCGTCGACACCGCTCTGCTGCTGACCACCTCGTTACGTTGTCGACCTTCATTATGAACAACTTTCTAAAGAAGCGTCAAACAGTAGCAGTGTTCTTCGACTTGGAGAAGGCATACGATACCTGTTGGAGAGCGGGCATTCTCCGCACATTGCACACATGGGGCCTTCGGGGCCGCCTTCCTCTTTTCATTCAAGCGTTTTTGGCGGATCGCAAGTTCCGGGTACGGGTGGGCCCTGTTTTGTCAGATACCTTTTGCCAGGAGAATGGGGTACCACAGGGCTCCGTCTTGAGTGTGGCGCTCTTTGCCATTGCAATCAATCCGATAGTAGATTGCCTTTCAGCCGACGTCTCCGGATCTCTTTTTGTTGACGATTTCGCAATTTATTGTAGCGCCCAGCGGACGTGTCTCTTGGAGCGTTCTCTCCAACGCTGTCTTGACCGTCTATATTCCTGGAGCATCGCAAACGGCTTCCGATTCTCCACTGAGAAAACTGTGTGTATCAATTTCTGGAGATACAAGGAATTTCTTCCACCTTCTCTACGTCTCGGCCCTGTTGCTCTCCCTTTCGTGGAGACTACAAAATTCTTGGGACTCATGTTGGATTGGAAACTTTGCTGGTCCACACATGTGTCCTACCTGGCTGCCCGTTGTGCCCGATCCCTTAACGTTCTTCGTGTCCTCAGTGGCACGTCATGGGGAGCGGATCGTACCGTCCTGCTTCACCTTTACCAGGCCATTGTTCAGTCGAAGCTCGACTATGGAAGCCTTGTATACTCTTCAGCACGGCCGTCGATTCTCCGCCGTCTCAACTCTATCCACCATCGTGGATTACGTCTGGCGACCGGTGCATTTTATACCAGCCCTGTTGAAAGTCTGTATGCCGAGGCTGCTGTATTACCCTTGACCAATCGACGTGACATACTCTTGTGTCGGTACGCATGCCACCTACGGTCGATGCCCAACCATCCATCTTACAGATTATTTTTTGACGACTCACTCGATCGCCAATATCAGTTGTCTGCGATTGCCTTGCTTCCACCGGGAGTTCGGTTTCGCCGCCTGCTACAGCGGCTCGATTTTACCCTTCCTTCCACCCTTCGGTTGAGCGAAAGCCCATTGCCACCGTGGCATCAGGCCCAGGTTCACACACACCTCGAACTTAGTTCGCTCCCCAAGGAGAGCACTCCGGATTTGTTATTCCGCTCGAGGCTTGTCGAACTCCGTTCGCGGTTCGATAATGCCGTATTTATTTACACTGATGGTTCCAAGAGCACTGCCGGTGTCGGATCTGCCTTCGTCGTCGGGGACAACCGTTTCCAATACAAGCTCCCTGACCGGTGCTCAAACTTCACGGCTGAGCTTTTCGCCCTCCACCAGGCCGTTTTGTATACCTGCCGCCACCGCCACCCTTTCTATGCCATATGTTCTGACTCCCTTAGTGCCCTGCAGAGTCTTAAGGACCCTTTCTCGAACCATCCTCTCGTGTATCGGATCCAACGCTCCCTCCAGTTGCTGGCGGATGACAGCTGTCACGTTTCTTTCCTGTGGGTCCCTGGCCATGTGGGTGTGCCCGGGAATGAGGCCGCCGACACAGCAGCCAAGGCAGCAGCTCTTTTGCCTCGCATGGCTACCTTTTGCGTCCCATCGGACGATGTTCAACGGGCTCTTCGCCGGAGTATCGTGTCGCAATGGCACAGTGTGTGGCTTTCACTGTACAACAATAAATTGCGAACTGTCAAACCGATCCCGACCGCTTGGAGGACATCCTCACGCCCCTCTCGGCGGGAGGAGGTCATCCTGGCTCGGTTGCGGATCGGTCATTGCCGTTTCAGCCACCGTCACTTGCTATCCGCCGAACCTGCACCGCTATGCTCCTGCGGTGAACTGCTGACAGTGCGACATGTTTTACTGACTTGTGTTAATTTTAATCATCTCCGTGTAGCCCTTCACTTTCCGTCTACTCTGGAGGAAATTTTAGCTGATGACACACGAGCAGCTGCTAGAGTTTTGCGTTTTATCAACTTGGCCAACTTATCCAAGGATATCTAACTCTTTTAATTGTCTTTTCTCTTTCGTTTTTAGCCTCTTGTTGATGTTCTGACAGTCTACATTTTTTTAGATCATAGCGAATCTATGTTCTTGGCTGGGCGCTAATGACCATAGAAGTTGTGCGCCCTAAAACCACAAAAAAAAAAAAAAAAAAAAAAAAAAAAAAAAAAAAAAAAAACCCAACCAACCTCAACCTAAGACAACTTTCCATCCCTGAACCCTATGCCTACCATCCCCCCCCCCACCCTCTTCTTTCCCCACTCATTAACCTGTATCTCATGTGTCACCACTTACAATACCCCATTAATTAATTACTTTTCTATTATTTTTTTCCTTTTTTCCTAGTTTGATTTTTTTCCTTATTATTCTTATAGTTTCAAATGTCCACACTCCTCTATACCTTCCTTTTACTCCTTCCCACCCCTTCCTTTCACTGTATTCATTGCTGTAATTCAAATTTCTATGAGAGCCTTTACAATTCATCATGCAATGTGGAACTTTCCATCACAACATTTACCCGGCATTCTTCCCCCTCCACTCCCCACATGACTCACAGTCTAGATGCTTGTCACTGGAGTGGCTGGAAATGATGATGATGGTGTCGTGTGTATAGTTGTCAGAATGATTGCGTGAATGTTATTGTCTATTTTTGTGTCTGTCAGTAGCTCGGCGAGCCTCTTTACGGAGAGTTGTTATCTATCCTCCATTATAGATTTTACAGTAGGAAAAAGTGAGATTTGAAACTAGCGTACAACATTCTCCAAATATTTTCACTTGTAGATTACTTCCCTGATTTTATTTCATTCTGTTTCTTAACAATCCCAATATGTACTCCTGTGAATCCATTTCTTTATTTAAACACTACCTTTTTCATCAGTAATAATAAATGCAACAGCAGTGGCAGCTGCATGGTTGTTCAGTGAATCAAATAGTTTCTTTTTGAAAAAATCCTTGACACTTCGAGGCTTAAGTAATAAGTCAAGAAGCTTACTGTCCTAACTAATTATGTGGGTTGTATTTTATACATGATGACCTATATTACTACCTAATATTATTTAAGGGACTACATTAAGTCATTAAAAGGTTGAATTATTTAAATTAAATCTCTTTTCCCTTCAAGAAAACTTCATTTTGCCTACTACCTTTTTGTTGACAGCTACAATATATTTCTCATAGTTTTAGAATACTGTTCTCAACTGTCAGTAAATTGTCCATAAAATTGAAATGTACATGATAAATGTTTACAGAAAAACTAATCATTTATGCCATCATTGTTGCAGTTGGGACCATGGTTGGCAGTGGAGATTCCAGATATGATTGAGAAAGGAGTCATTTCATACAAGGAAAAATCAGAGGGATGACACACATGATGAGAATTGCTCAAATGAGATTTGTTGTCATCAACAAAAGTAATCCAGAAATTCACTGGCTGTGAATGTCATTCCTTGACAATATTTTCCATTGAACCTTTGCATTCATATATATGTACAAAAACAGCTGATACAGAGATATTTATGATTCAAGTAATGTCTGTTTATATCATGCAAGAATAGTGGTGTACAGTGTCCTCATGCAGGATGTAAACTGGCACATGTCTCTACATTTTGATATGTCAGTATTTTATTTGTTATATATTGCTTAAATTGTTTAAAGATTTATAATTCTGAGTCTGTTTAAATAAAAATTAATTTGCAATTTAAATGTGTTTTCATGCCAAACATGTATAAATAATGTAAATTGATAAGGCTATGTCTGAGCCAGTAAATAAATTAGGCATATCAGGGGTATAAACTACTTATTGTGCTTGGTGACCATTTTCAGCAGCAGTTGTTAAGATTATGTTTGCCATTGTATGCTGACCACAATTGTCAGCATAAGATGCAAAACCTAGTACAATTAATTTTATCAACTGCTATGGAAGATGGCCACACAAACATTGGATGACTTGTAAGGCATGTTTAATGGCCTCTGCATGAAGTTCAAAATGATAACCTTCATAAAACTGTGCAGCATATATAAATATAACAGTCCTGCCAGTGCACAAAAAAGGGAACAAAAAGCTCAAAAAAGGCTAAGCAAGGAAATAGTCACTTCATGCCAAAAAAACTTCTATCCATGACTGATAGTGTCACAGACACTGTGTTTTATACAAAAGAAATAAAATTTGATTAATGATGGAAATTCTCCTCAGAGATAATAAATTATTTTTCAAAAGAGATTGGCTGCTCAGTACTTACTATCGGCAGTGCAGCACAAAGGTAACACAAATCAAGAAAAAGAAAAAAAGAGACGAAAAAGGACAAGGTTTCGGAACGCAGTTCCTTCTTCAGGTGGGAGAGAAGGGAAGAAAAAAGGAAAGGTAATTCACGACCTAGGTCATGAGGCTGGTGTTTGAGGAGTGTGGAAGTCAGAGATACTGCTTATTAGTACTGAACCAAGCCAGAGAGGATGTATATAACCAAAGAGGAAAGATCAAGCAGAAAAGATGAGTGAACTGAATGATTCTGAGGGGTGTAGGAGGGGCGGGGGTTGTGTAAAATGTTTTTGATTAACAGGGAAAGATGGGGACACTCACTCACTCACTCACTCACGAGAGAGAGAGAGAGAGAGAGAGAGAGAGAGAGAGAGAGAGAGAGAGGAGGGTGGGGGTAAGGAAGGGATAATGAATAGGTGAGCTGAGGATGGAGGAAGGGGAGGGGTTAGTGTAGATTTAGGCCAGGGGGGGGGGGACGGTGGCGGGAGGAGAGGATATGTTGGAGGGCAAGTTTCCACCTCTGGAGCTCTGAGGGACTGGTGTTTGTTGGTTGTCTCTCTCTCTCTCTCTCTCTGTGTGTGTGTGTGTGTGTGTGTGTGTGTGTGTGTGTGTGTGTGTGTGTGTGTGTGGGGGGGGGGGGGCATGTCCATCTTTCCCTGTCAATCAAAAATGTTTTAGACAACTCCCGCCCCTCCTACACCCCACAGCATCATTCAGTTCACTTCTCTTCTCTCTACTGCTTGATCATTCCTCTTTGGTTATATTTATCCTCTCTGGCTTGGCTCAGTACTAATATGCAGTATCTCTGACTTCCACACTCCTCAAACACCATCTTCATGACCTAAGTCATGAAATAAAATTGTTCAACAAAGGCCTGAAACATAACATCAACACACATGTCGATGGAAAAAATACATAGAAAATCTCAGTTGAGTTAGAAAGCATACTCATACAGAAAAATAGAAACTAAACAGTTGAGGTAAATGTTGGTGTCACAAGACAGCTAGTATACAACATACAAATTAAAACAGAAAAGCTGAATTGGCAAAACTAAAAGTGAAGCTACAAGGAAAAACACCATTACTCGATCAGATAAAGAAAATGCAGTAATTCTGATAGGTAAAAGTGAAAACATCAGAAAGAATGTTGATTAAAAAAAATTACAAAACTAAAATGAATAATTGCAGTCATCATAACATGGGAAATCTATTACAATTAAGGCCCGTTATTGTTTGTGGAAATTGCAATATCCAATAGGAATGGTGACTACAGTGAGCCATTCCATGTGGTTAAGAGTGTGGAGAGATGGTGTGAAATTAGGACAAACAGCTTGCCATTTTGAGTGACTGAATGGTTATAATAGAAACAAGGATTTACTAAATCAGAAGTCCCTAACCTATAATGCTATATTCTCAGAGGCTTTTAATTTATTCTGTGATTGTATTTGATGTGAAATTTTGTGTTAGAAGAGTGATGTATATTAAAACAAAACCTACCTGTCTACTGAAATAGGATTTAAACCTAATGTACACTGCTTACAAAGCAACATAGCAATTGTATAAATTAATTGTAGTCACCACCCTAATAATAGTAAATTCTATTATATTTCTTTTTGGTGATGTTGGTTGCAATATCAAATAATTCAGTTCAAGACATATGATCATGACTTGTAGAAAGTAAATTGATGCTAAATTACAGTAAGACTCAGTAGTTTGCAGTTTGAAATAACAGAAGTTTTACTCAGGCCTGGATTCTGATGATGATATTTAGAAATGTGTAAATAAATCACAGCCACATCACCTAAGGCCTACATATTTTTAACAGTATCCTTAATAGCCCTAATCTAGATGATAGGATATCATAATAAGTCACTGCGAAAAGCCCTCATTTGTATCTTGTTCAAAGATTAAATGTTGGGTTATTTACCACCAAAAAAAGTATCTGAAATAAGTGATAGTCCAAAACAAAAAGTAGTCTATTTTGCTTAGTTTCATTTGCTTACAATGTATGACGTCGTTTTTTGGGGTAACTTAAAAGGGGTGGGTTCAGCAATATGCCGCGTAAACTTGGAAAAGTCTCGTCGACCACACTTCAGTTGCTTGGAACATTGGCCTCTCGATACACACTAGTAGTACAAATACGAAGTCTTTCGCAGTGGAGTCCTCGCGTAAAATGTTCTCAGTTTTCGTGCTGTGTCAAATACGGGTAAGAGCCCGAGCCTTCAACTATATCCTTCACCCCTGACGGTGACCGAGGAGGATACAGTCGAAAGCTCGGGCTCGTACCCGTATTTGACGCGGCAAGAAAACCGAGAACATTTTATGCATACGAGTTGTTTGAAAAGTTTTCCGAATGGTCTTGGGAAATACAGGAAACGAGAGGTACAAACAAAATACCTCTACTGGACTTCAAGGTAATCGCCGTTGGCTACAATACACTTCTGACATCGGTTGTACATCCATTGGAAACTGTCACCAAATGCTTCTTGTGAAATCACTCAAAGCACCAAGGTCACACGTCGGATATCCACAGTCATTGCGAAGCGTGAGCCTTCCAGGGCTAATTTAACCCAGCGAGGATGTGGTGGGGCATTATGACCCTATACTTCATTTATATTTTTGAAGTATTGATTGACATTTTTAATGAAGGATGGGAAGTGAACCTACAAATTAGTTGTTAACGAATGGGAATTTCATTAAAAAAAAAGAAAACACCGTTATTTGTACAAATGTCTAATTATTTGAATTACACAAGAAGTCCAAAAATATATCATCTTTTTCAGCACTTTACATTACATATTTTCAAAAACCAGCAATAGTAATCATTCTGATGAATAATTTGTTTTTGTAAGTATTTATGCCACTCCCATGAACCACAGACATTGCCGAGGTGGGGTGGCTTGCGTGCCTCAACGATACAGATAGCCGTACCGTAGGTGCAACCACAGCGGAGGGGTATCTGTGGAGAGGCCAGACAAACGTGTGGTTCCTGAAGAGGGGCAGCAGCCTTTTCAGTAGTTACAGGGGCAACATTCTGGATGATTGACTGAGCTGGCCTTGTAACATCAGCTAATGTGGCTTTGCCACACAGTTAATGCGAACGGCTGAAAGCAAGGGGAAACTACAGCCGTTATTTTTCCCGAGGACATGCAGCTCTACTGTATGAACATATGATGATGGCATCCTCTCGGGTAAAATATTCCGGAGGTAAAATAGTCCCCCATTCGGATCTCCGGGCGGTGACTACTCAGGAGGATGTGATCATCAGGAAAGACAATACTGGCATTCTACGGGTCGGAGCGAGGAATGTTAGATCTCTTAATCGAGTAGGAAAATTAGAAAATTTAAAAAGGGAAATGGATAGGTTGAAGTTAGATATAGTGGGGATTAGTGAAGTTCGGTGGCAGGATGAACAGGATTTCTGGTCTGGTGAGTACAGGATTATAAATACAAAATCAATTTGGGGTATCACAGGAGTAGGATTGATAATGAATAAGAAAATAGGAATGCAGGTAAACTACTATGAGCAGCACAGTGATCGCATTATCATTGTCAAGATAGATACGAAGCCAACACCGACAACAGTAGTACAGGTTTATATGCCAACTAGCTCTGCCGATGACGAGGAAATCGAAGAAATATATGAGGAGCTAAAGGAAATTATTCAGACAATTAAGGGAGAGGAAAACTTAATTGTTATGGGAAACTGGAATTCAGTAGTAGGACAAGGAAGGGAGGGGAAGATAGTAGGTGAATATGGTCTGGGAAAAAGGAATGAAAGAGGAAGCCGCCTGGTAGAATTTTGCACAGAACATAATTTAGTTATAACAAACACATGGTTCTTTAACACGAATTATTTACAGAAGGATGGAAAAGCTGGTAGAAGCCGACCTCGGGGAAGATCAGTTTGGGTTCAGGAGAAAGGTAGGAACATGGGAGGCAATACTCACTTTACGGGTTATCCTAGAAGATAGATTAAGAAAGGGCAAACCTACATTTCTAGCTTTTGTAGATTTGGAGAATGCTTTTGACAATGTTGATTGGAATAAACTCTTTCACGTTCTGAAGCAAGCAGGAGTAAAATATAGGGAGCGTAAGGTTATTTACAACTTGTACAAAAACCAGACAGCGGTTGTCAGAGTTGAAGGGCATGAAAGGGATGCAGTGGTTGGAAAGGGAGTAAGACAGGGTTGTAGCCTTTCTCCAATGTTATTCAATTTGTACATTGAGCAAGCTATAAAGGAAAGCAAGGAGAAATTTGGAGAAGGAATTAAAGTTCAGGGTGAAGAATTAAAAACACTGCGTTTTGCCGACGACATAGTAATTCTGTCAGAGACAGCAAAGGACCTGGAAGAGCAATTGAACGGAATGGACAGTGTGCTGAAAGGTGCATATAAGATGAACATTAACAAGAGCAAAACTAGGGTAATGGAGTGCAGTGTAAGAAAATCAGGTGATGCTGAAGGAATTAGATTGGGTAACGAAGCAATAAAGGAGGTAGACGAGTTTTGTTACTTGGGTAGTAAAATAACAAATGATGGTCGCAGTACAGAGGATATAAAATACAGAATGGCAATGGGTAGAAAAGCGTTTTTGAAAAAGAGAAATTTGTTAACATCGAATATTGATTTAAGCCTAAGGAAGTCCTTTCTGAAGGCATTTGTATGGAGTGTTGCCTTGTATGGAAGTGAGACATGGACGATAAACAGTGCGGACAGGAAGAGGATAGAGGCTTTTGAAATATGGTGCTACAGAAGAATGCTGAAGATTAGGTGGGTGGATCGCGTAACTAATGAGGAGGTACTGAACAGAATTGGGGAGAAAAGGAATTTCTGGCATACCTTGACTAAAAGAAGGGATAGATTGGTAGGACACATTCTTAGACATCAAGGAATTGTGAATTTAGCGTTGGAGGGAAGTGTGTGGGGTAAAAACCGCAGAGGAAGACCGAAAGATGGATACAGTAAGCAGATTCAGACAGATGTAGGTTGCCGTTCTTATGTGGAGATGAAGAGGCTTGCACAGGATAGGGTATTGTGGAGAGCTGCATCAAACCAGTCTCCGGACTGAAGACCACAACAACAAGTATTTATGAGATGAACATTGTCAATCACAAAATCATTACTTGCTGTAGCACGTGACTGACAGAACGGAAGAATGTGTTCATATTTTCGCTGCGAGACAGACTTCGGTATTCGACCTCTGACTGCCGAGCTTTCTCCAGGTACCTCTCTTATTATATATTCAGAATGTGTCCGAACTTGTTGCCAGGGAGGATTTTTGCAACACTTAGTTGCATCTGTACCTAAATAATATGATCTCAGTACCTGGCTCTCCGACTACTTGCCGGTAATATTTTGCAACTCATTTAGCAGTATACTGTCCACATTGTCGCTGCCATCACTTCCATCGTGCTCAGTATTACTAATGTGACTGCGCTCACTTCTCGCTGTCATCTCGCATAAAGTTGTCTTCACTGTCTGTTGTTTTTGCCGGCCAACAACATATCCGTTCAGCCTGTTCTTTTTCATTGTCCATTTTGACCTGGTAAACCTAAAGACATAAAATATTCACTAGAAGTAATAGATCAAAAATGGGGCAAAAATACTATATCAAGGTTGTGGAAGGGTCACAATTACCAATTAGGCAGCCACTGACCTAGCGATCACACCAGCTCGGAACTACCTCGCATACATGGCACGACGACCGTGCTGGGGCCTGTCTTTCTCGTCAGCTGCGGCAGGCAGTCTGCTGACGTCACACGCGGCCTACCGTGTCCTGCGGCTGCTGGGTAATAAACCCCCAGGTAATCTCGCCAGCAGACATCTGGTGCGGGACCCACGAGTTTGTTTGTGACAGGGCCAGTGTGGCGAACATCACCTGCCTGAGAGCTCTCCCCGTGTTTTATATATTACGAAACTCCATAATCTGACGAACATACTAGGTAAGTGCAAACACTATTTGCATAATCGTGAGTTCTACATCTACATACATCCGCAATTCACCGTAAGGTGTGTGGCAGAGGGTACACTGTACCGCTACTAGGCATTTCCTTTCCTATTCCACTCCCAAATTGAACGAGGAAAAAAAGAATGCCTATATGCCTCCGTACGAGCCCTAATTTCTCTTATCCTGTCTTTGTGATCTTTACGCGAAATGTAAGTAGGCGGCAGCAAGATCGTACTACACTCAGCTTCAAATTCCGGCCCTCTACATTTACTAAACAGAAATTCATGACAAGAACGTCGTCGTTCTTCCAGCGATCCCCAATTGAGTTGCCGGAGCATTTCCGTGACACTCGCGCATTGGTCGAACCTATCGGTAACAAATCTAGCTGCTCGCCTTTGAACCGCCTCTGTCTTCCTTTAAACTGATCTGCTGCGGGTCCCAAACACTTCAGAAATACTCAAGACGTGGTCGTACAAGCGTTTTATACGCGGTATCCTTTACAGGTGAAGTACATCTTCCTAAAATTCTCCCAATAAACTGAAGTCGGCTGTCCGTCTTACTTACAACTGTCCTTACATGTTAGTTCCATTTCATATCGCTCTGCAATGTTACGCCTAGATATTTGAACGACGCGACCGCATCAAGAAGCTCACTACTGATGCTGTATTCGAACATTATGGGATTGTTTTTTCTACTCATGCGCATTACCTTACATTTTTCCACATTCAGAGCTAGCTGCCAATCTTCGCACCAACTAGAAATTTTGTCTAAGTCATCCTGTATGCTATTACAGTCAGTTACAGACGACACCCTCCCACACACCACAGCATCATCAGCAAACAGCCACAAATTACAACTTACTATGTCCATCAGATCATTTATATAGATAGAAAATAATAGCGGTCCTATCACTCTCCCCTGGGGCACGCCTGACGATACACTCGTCTCTGATGAACACTCGCCGTCTATTACTTAGGAAGTCTTCCAGCCAGTCACAAATCTGTGAACCTATTCCATAAGCTCGTATATTCGTTAGCAGTTTGCAGTGTGGCACCGCGTCGAACGCCTTTTTAAAGTCGACAAAAACACAATCCGCCTGTTGCCCTTCGTTCATGGCTCACAAGATGTCATGTGACAAAAGAGCAAGCTGAGTTTCACATGAACGATGTTTCCTAAACCTGTGCTGATTCATGGAAAGAAGCTTTTCCGTTTCAAGGAAATTTACTATATTCAAACTGAGAATATGCTCCAAAATTCTACAGGAAACTGATGTCAACGATATTGGCCTGTAATTGTATGGGTCAGTTCTCTTTCCTTTCTTATACACAGGAGTCACCTGCGCTTTTTTCCAATCACTAGGAACTTTGCACTGAATTAATGATTCGCGATAAATGCAAGCTAAGTAGGGGGGCCAACGCCGCAGAATAGTCTTTGTAAAACCGAACTGGTATTCCATCCGGACCAGCAGACTTTTTCGTATTTAGCTCTCTCAGCTGCTTCTCTACACCGGAAATACCTATTGCTATGTCCCCCGTTTCGGAATTAGTACGTTGATCAAATGATGGTACATTTGTGTGGTCCTCCTGCGTGATAGATTTCTTAAAGGTTAAATTTAGAACTGCAGCTTTCCGTTTGCTTTCTTCTATTACTGCCCCAGAATGATCAACGAGTGACTGGACAGTGGGCTTTGACCCGCTTATCGATTTTAAATAGGACCAGAATTTTTTCGGGTTCTCGGAAAGATCTTTTGCTAAGGTATGGCTGTGGTAGTTATTGTATGCTTCGCGCATCGATCTTTTTATAGACAGACAACTCTCTACTAACTTTTGCCTGTTGTCATTTGCATGTTCTTTTTTGAATCGAGAGTACAACAGCCTTTGCTTTCTCAGCAGTTTTCTAACATTATTATTATACCAAGGTGGATCTTTTCCATCCTTAATCGTCTTTACTGGCACATATTTCTCTAACCCTTCATTAATAATGCATTTAAATTTAGTCCACAATTCCTCTACATCCATAGTCCCAGAATTAAATGATGCCCATTCATTTTCTAAGTGCGATCGTAACATTTGCTTATCGGCTCTTCCCAACAAAAACACGCTCCTAGCCTTCTTGAATGGATTATGAACTTTGGTCATCATCGACGCTATGACGATATCATGATCAGTAATTCCTGTCCCTACACAGACATCGTTAATAAGGTCAGGCCTGTTTGTGGCTAAAAGGTCTAGAATATTTCTATTGCGCGTGGGTTGCCGGTTTAACTGCTCAAGACAGTTTTCGGAGAGTGTGTCCAAAAGTAGCTCGCAAGACTGCTTGTCTGTACTGCCTGAAATGTAATTTGCGAGGTCCCAATCTATACTCTTAAGGTTGAAGTCTCCTCCGACTAATATTACATGGCCCGGATACCTATACACTACCTGGTGTAGACTTTCTTTGAATGATTCTAAAACTGCTACAGCAGCATTGGGGGCTGGCCAACTATTAACTTTACTTCTTTTGGACCTGTTATACGTGCCCAGATAACTTCACAGTTACTTTCAACATCGATCTCAGTAGAAACAATATCTTTATCCACAGCGATGAACACTCCTCCTCCAGTTGTATCCGATCTATCTTTCCGATATACATTCCACGCTTCGCTAAATATTTCTGAACTTGCCACATCATGATTTAGCCAGCTTTCGGTGCCTAAAACTATCTGAGTGCAATAACTTTCATGCAGTGCAGCAAATTCGGGAACTTCGTTTCTGATACTCTGAAAGTTCACGGCTAATATTTTGGTGTACGAATTTTTGTTCCGAACGTGGCCTGAATTCGCTGTTTGAATGCTGACAGGCGAGTGCTCATCAGAGTTAGCGCCTAGCCTAAAAAACCCCAAAAACCCCCATGTGCACTCCACAAGTACTCTGCTACCCGAGTAGCCGCTTCCTTAGTGTAGTGCACCCCTGATCCATTTAGGGACACCCTACAATTCCCCACCTGATAACGCAGATCCAGAAATCTGCAGCCATGACTGTCACAGAGTCGGCGAAGCCTCTGGTTCAGACCCTCCACTCGGCTCCAAACCAAAGGACCCCGATCAACCCTGGGAACAATGCTGCAAATCGACAGCTCTGCTTGCACCCCGCGTGCGAAGGCAGCAGCCTTCACCAATTCCGCCAGCCGCTCGTAGGACCTGATGATGTCCTCAGAACCCAAGCGACAAGCGTCATTGGTGCCGACGTGAGCCACGACTTGCAGTCGACTGCACCCCGCACCCTCGATAACCGCCAGCAAGGCCGCCTCCACATCTCGGATGAGGCCCCCCGGCAGAAACACCGAGTGCACGTTGGAATTCCTTCCGGATCTGGACGCTATCTGCCTAAGGGGCTCCATCACGCGCCTAACATTGGAGCTCTCAATAACTAATAATGTTGCATGTTTTCTTTCTCGTGCTGAAACAATCCGGTAATCTTTTGGTTTTTTGCGTGCAACTTTGACGTGAATAACCAGCGTAATACCCGATTGTTTCAGTGTGACACCCCTAGCCGGGAAAGCCAGAAACATTAAATGTTTTCAGTGCTTTTGAAAATAATGTATCGATTTGTTATTTGTTGTAAGTGGGGCGTATTCACTGATTTAATCACCGCAGCCATCTTCTTCCACAGCCATCTCTTACAGAGGCCACTCAAATATCTCGTAGATATTGTTAGCAGCTAATGAAGTGTCATAACGGACATCTTTAAAATGTATCTTTTTTAACACACGGCTTCGTGTAAACATGCAAGAGATGATGCTGAGAATTTGAAATAACATGGTAATTACATAACTACTAGCTTTTTTGTTTGCTTAATTACAACATAGTCTATAACGAACTTGAGATTAATGTATATTTTTAGATAACGTTATGCTTGAACTAGCCATTCAGAAAATTCTCAAGTCATTTTGCAGACGTATAATTCTGTCAATCTTTCACCATTGTTATTTATGGTATCCTCCCCATATCTTCCCACTGTGTTGTCGTTGGTTTTCCAGTCTCTTCTTGCATTTAGGTCTCCTAGTAAAATCATTTTTTTGTCAGTCCCTATATTTTCATTACATGTTTTCAATTCGGTGTAGAAGAGATCTTTTTTAGCTGTACCAGCATTGTCATTTGGTGAATAGGCAACAATAATAACCACAAATTGACCCCTCTAGCTTCATCTGTACTTGCAGAATCCTGTGACTGACATATTCCCAGCAAGTCAGGTTTTGTTTAAGCTGTTTCTTTATGGTGATGGCAACTCAACTTTGGGCTTGATTTTCTTTTGGTATACCGCTCGATCACGTTAGAAATGACGGATCAGTGCATGGACGTATATATTTACATATACAAATTGCAAAATAAGTTGTGATATTTAGTAGTAAAGAAGTGATAAATTCAGAGGTTACACATGATGGTGAGTTTTACTGCATGCCAATGTAAACAAAAGGTAGTTTTAGAGGTGTTTATGTATCTGTCACTTCCCACTTCCTGAACTATGTTCCGTACAGTAATCTTTGTTGGTGTATTCAGTGGTATACATAGATATTCCAAGCAGCATGTTAATAGTTACGAAGTAATAAGTTAAAATATAAAAAATAGACGAAGATTACTCACCAGGCGAAGGAGCACAGGTGTGACAGCATCACAAATAAATAAATGAATACACACACACACACACACAATCGCAAGCTTTCGCAACCCAGTTGCGTCTTCAGGCAGTAGGGAAGGAGAGGGAAAAGGAAATGATGAGGGTTTTAAGGAAGGGGGTAAGGAGCCATTCCAATCCCGGGAGAGGAAAGACTTACCTTGGGGGAAAAAATGGAGGGTAAACAAATGCACACATGCCCACACATTCACACAGACACAAGTACACCTAGGCAGACATACTGTAGAAAGCTTTGGCTTTCTACAGTATGTCTGCCTAGGTGTACTTGTGTCTGTGTGAATGTGTGGGCATGTGTGCATTTGTTTACCCTCCATTTTTTCCCCCAAGGTAAGTCTTTCCTCTCCCGGGATTGGAATGGCTCCTTACCCCCTTCCTTAAAACCCTCATCATTTCCTTTTCCCTCTCCTTCCCTACTGCCTGAAGACGCAACTGGGTTGCGAAAGCTTGCGATTGTGTGTGTGTGTGTGTGTATTCATTTATTTATTTGTGATGCTGTCACACCTGTGCTCCTTCGCCTGGTGAGTAATCTTCGTCTATTTTTTATATTTTATTTTTCCTGCTAGGAATTTTTCGTCTTAATAGAAGTAATAAGTTACAATGTCATGGCGGATGTTGAAGTTTGACTGCATGAACAGTGAAAATTTAGTAAGCCTTTCTTTTTAATTCAAAATAAGGGAGGGAGGCCAGCGATAAAAATTTCAGCATATGTACGAAATTATGTTGAAAGTCGCTAAGTGTTACCATTTTCGATTAATAGATGTGCAAAATTGAAATAGGTGTCAGACACTCAGATCGGTACCAAACATTGTACATCGATAGAGTATCAACTGAAACTTCTACGTTTGATTTGATTTGATTTGATTTTCTCAGGGAAGCCAAAACAGTCTTAGTCCAACCCGCCACTGCCCGCACCGAAACTAAGTTTATTGTGCGGTATTGCTCCCTGTATATCTAGTAAAGTCAACCAATGCCCTTTAACAGTGCAAGGAGTCCCTTTACCAGTTCTTTATTAGACACAATTTCGTCGTGTCTGGTTGTTCCAAATGTTCTGTGCCTCTTACTCTCCAATGCAATGCATTCGAAGATTAGATGTGATGCAGTTTCATCACCGTCATCACAGATCCTACATTTAGGGTCCTCTTCTGTTATTCCCATTGTATGTAGGTGTTTTTTGAAATTCCCATGGCCTGTCAGCAATCCAACCATGAGTCTAATCTCTCTCCTGTTCAGACCCAGGATTGCAGAGCTTCTTTTAAAACATGGCTTTGGCATCATTACCTTGCCATGTTTTTATTGATAGACTTTGGTCCAATATTCTACATGCTGTCTTCTGAGCCAGTTACGTAGCTCCAATTTGACCATTGCCTTCGTGATTGTCAGGACAGGTTCCGGTCCAATAAATGGAGTCTCTGCCCCCATCCTGGCTAATCTGTCGGCATGTTCGTTGCCACTGATCCCCGAATGGCCAGGGACCCACAATAGTTTTACTCTATTGCTTTCCCCTAGCTACACCACAACCCTGTGACATTCTGCAACAATTTTAGACCTTGTTGCAGGAGCTGCCTGTGATCTCAGGGCTGCCTAGCTGTCTGAATAGATATAGATGCTACGATCTTTGTAGCACCTACACAAATTCTCCTCCACACATGCCCTGATGGCAGTGATTTCGTTGTTGTTGTTGGGTTTTTAAAGGGGACTCAACTGCTGGGTTATCAGTCCCCTGTTCCCTGTTAAGAGTTAACTTCTAAAAGTTTCCTTTTCGTCGCATAGTACCCGAGGTCCAGCGTACTCTGGGCACAGAGAGACAGTCATTGGTAAAATAATGACATGAAACAAAGAACAAAGAGCAAGACAGAAGTTGACAAAATAGACAGTAAGCTAAAACAAGGCAGCAGAAGCGTGTGGCTGACTGATCGCAAAATAATATCGGATGAGCCAGCCACTCTGCACACTTTAAAATCCTCAATTGAAAATCAAGTCATAAACCGTAAAATAACAGCGGCCTATTGTTCTGGAGGGGTTGAAGCCCGACAGGGCGGGCTTATAGGCCCCACCACTAAATAGACCAATAAAAGCCAGTTGCGCGAATAAAACCTAAAACACGATCGACCATAGAGGCATTGTCAGATAAAATCAATGGAAGCTCAGGAGGCAGTGTAAAAGACTGCCTCAAGTCGGCTAAAAGTAAGCAGTCCACCAGAACGTGGACCACAGTCAATAGGGCGCCACAACGGCAAGTTGGTGGGTCCTCTCTTCGTAGAAGATGGCCGTGCGTCAACCACGTATGTCCAATACGCAGTCTGCAGATGACTACTGACTCCCTACGAGAGGCTCGCAGGGAGGATCGCCAGACGGCCGTGGTGGGCTTGATTATGCGCAGCTTATTTGGTTCAGTCAAGGCAGCCCATTCCGAGGTCCAAATCCCCAGAACCGTACGGGTCAGTTGCTGCCTGAAGTCCTGGTCTTGGAGACCTATCTTTAAGGGTCGTGATGTGGTGGCCTGCTTGGCCAGGCGATCAACCCGTTCGTTACCCGGAATGCCTACGTGGCTCGGGGTCCAAATGAACACCACCGAACGGCCTGACTCGCCCAGAGCGAAAACGGCGTCCTGAATGGACTGAACCAAATGGTGCTGTGGCATAAACTTGTCTAGGGCGATCAAGGCACTCAGGGAGTCACTACAGATAACTATAGACTCCCCGGGGCAGGCACGGAAATGTTTAAGAGCGCGAGAGATAGCCACCAGCTCAGCTGCGAAAACACTAGTCCCACAGGGTAAGGAACGCTGCTCAACATGATCACGGTGAACATAGGCGTACCCAACACGACCGTCCACAAGGGAGCCATCGGTGTATACTACTTCTGCACCACGGAAAGAATCAATGAGTGCCTGGAACTGACGACACAGGACCATTGGCGAAACGGAGGCTTTTGAGTCACCGGACAAGTCTAACCTAAGCTGTAGGCGAGGTACACACCATGGAGGTGTATGGGAAAGGTATCGGAATGTGGTAGGGATAGGAAGGGATGCGATTGAAGAAAGAAGGGAATGAACACGAACCGTAATCGGGAAACCCGACCATGGACGTCGTCGTGGGGAAGGGAGAACGGCAGCTGGGAACAGAAGCCTGTGATTTGGGTGGTCGGGTGAGGCATGAATACGGGCGACATACGAAGCCAGTAGCTGCTGCCGGCGGATTCGGAGGGGGGGAACCCCAGCCTCAGCAAGGAGACTTGTCACGGGACTTGTGCGGAAGGCACCCGTCGCTAAACGTACGCCACTATGGTGTATTGGGTCCAAGACACGCAGTGCAGAAGGGGCTAGAGAATCGTATACCAGGCTACCATAATCTAGACGGGATTGGATAAGAGCCCGATACAGTTGCAGGAGAGATGTACGAGCTGCTCCCCAAGTGGTATGGCTTAGGCAACGAAGGACATTCAGGTGGCGCCAACACTTCTTCCGCAGCTGTTGCAGATGTGGGACCCACATGAGCCGGGAATCGAACAGCATCCCCAAAAAACGGTGCGTCTGAACGACACAAAGCAAATCCTGACCCAAATACAGCTCAGGGTCCGGGTGTACTGCCCGACGGCGACAGAAGTGCATGACCCGTGTTTTGGCGGCTGAGAACTGGAATCCATGCGTCGTGGCCCAGGACTGAGCTTTTGTGATGGCCCCCTGCAAACGCCTTTCAGCGACACCCATGCCGTGAGAACTGAAATATAGGCAGAAGTCATCGGCATAGAGTGAGGAGGATACGGTTGATCCCACTGCCGCAGCAAGGCCGTCGATAGCGATCAGAAAGAGAGGAACACTAAGGACTGAGCCCTGCGGGACTCCATTCTCCTGTATACGGGGTGAGCTAAGAGAGGTACTGACACGAACTCGGAAAGAGCGAAGCGAAAGAAAGTTCTGTATAAATAGTGGGAGGGAGCCCCGCAAGCCCCAACCGTGCAGTGTGGCCAGAATGTGGTGGCGCCAGGTGGTGTCGTAGGCCTTCCTGAGGTCAAAAAAGACGGCAACAAGGTGTTCGCGTCTGCTGAAAGCCGTACGGATGGCCGACTCCAGAATTACCAGGTTGTCTACAGTGGAGCGGCCTTGGCGGAAGGCCCCCTGTCGTGGGGACAACAGACCCCGACGTTCTAGTATCCACATGAGCCGCCGACTCACCATACGTTCTAAGAGCTTGCACAGAACGTTGGTGAGGCAGATCGGACGGTAGCTATCAGCCACCAGTGGGTCAGCACCAGGTTTCATCTCGGGGATGAGGATGCTTTCCCGCCATTGTGATGGGAAAGCCCCCTCCGTCCATAGATGGTTGAACAGGGCGAGAAGCTGGTGTTGGGACTCTGCTGAAAGATGGCGAAGGAATCGGCTGTGAATCCGGTCTGGTCCCGGGGTGGTATCTGGGCATGCAGCAAGGGCAGTTTCGAATTCCCACTGACTGAATGGCGCATTGTATGCTTTGTCACGGCGGGTACAGAATGACAGATGCCGCCGTTCTGCCCGCACTTTTAGTGCACGGAAAGCCGCACTGTAAGCTGCAGTTGCGGAGTTGTAAGCGTAATGGTCCGCCATGTGTTCTGCGATAGCAGTGGGGTCTGTGCAAACAGTGCCCTGAATGTTTAAGCTGGGAATTGCTGCTGGTGGATGGTGCCCAAAAAGGCGCCGAACCTGAGACCACACCTGAGATGAGGATGCACGGGAGCCAATGGTGGCGACATACTGCTCCCAACAGTCCCGCTTACTTTGTCGGATGAGCTGTCGAGCTCGGGCCCGGAGCCGTTTAAAGGCGATCAGGTTGTCCATGGTGGGATGACGGCGATGGCGCTGGAGCGCTCGTCGACGATCCCGGATAGCCGCGGCGATTTCTGGCGTCCACCAGGGCACGGATCTACGCCGAGGGGAGCCAGATTTGGTGGGAATAGTTGCCTCAGCGGCTGATACTATGGAACTGGTGACCTGGTGAACCGCCATGTCCACATCAGTTGGTAGTGAAACGGGAACCACAGCAGCTGATGCATAACGTTGCCAGTCAGCTCTACAGAGAGACCATCGAGGCTGGTAGCCGGTAGGTTGAAAATGCAGTAGCGACATGAGGATAGGGAAGTGGTCGCTACCGCATAGGTCATCATGGACCTCCCATCGTAAATGGGGAAGCAGGCTCGGACTGGAAACGGAAAGATCTATCGCCGAATACGTGCCTTGCGCCAAGCAAAAGTGAGTGGGGGCGCCATTGTTTAAGAGACAGACGTCTAGCTGTGAGAAAAGTGCCTCCACATCTCTACCGTGACCTGTCGTCTGTGTTCCACCCCACAGTGGGTGGTGGGCATTAAAATCCCCCAATAGGAGGAATGGTGGGGGTAGTTGTGCTATCAATGTAGCGATATCAGCGATAGAAACAGCTTCATCCGGGGGAAGGTAGATAGAGCAGATGGTGAATTCCTGCATCGCCCGGATTCTAACAGCAACTGCCTCCAGAGTCGTGTGTAGAGGCACAGTAGCACTGGGGACAGTTGCGAGGATGTAGATACAGACCCCTCCTGAGGCTCTGTCGTATGTCACGCGGTTCTTATAATATCCCCGATAGCCACGAAGGGCTGGGGTCCGCTGGGCAGGAAACCACGTTTCCTGCAACGCCAAACAAAACACAGGAAAGCGGAACAACAACTGCTGCAATTCAGCCAGGCGGTTGAAAAAACCACCGCAATTCCACTGAAGGACTACATGATTGCCGACCTGAAAAGCCATATTAAAGTTTAGGATCGGTTTCATCCATCGGTACGTCTGCTCCCAGGTGTTCGGGATTGCCAGTGTCTGCAGTCCTGGATTCTGGAGAACGCAGTATTGCGAGATCCTCGGCAGACGCGAGGATCTCAACCTCATCCTCCGAAGTAGAAGATGAGGATGCACGTGGCTTTCGAGCCACCAAAGTCTCCTCCTTCGTTTTCTTCTGTCGCCCCTCTCGCCAGCCCTTCGGTTTATAGGCCTGGGAGGGCTTCTCAGCAGTCGCATCAGGGTTGGAAGAAGAGCGAGAAGCCCTTCTACCAGCAGGTCGGGAACTCTTCAGCCGTCGGCTGGGATCCCCACGTTCACTGCGAGAAGCCTCGGAAGGGAGTGTCCCAAGGGACCCCTTCCGACCGAGAGGAGCCGGAGGAGGCTGTTCCTTCTCCGGCTGGGAGCCGGGGACCGATGTCCCCGATGGAGAGGAGGTAATTGCTCCCACAGGTGGTGGTGTGGGAGCAACAGATGAAGAGGTGCCCCCACCCATTGAGGGGGCAGTAGAACGTTGTTGGCCCATAGGGTCCATGGACGGAGGGAAAACTGGTGCTGTTGTTCGGGGTAAAGCTGGTGCCGCTGTGACTGCAGCAAAAGATGTTGACATCTTTACCGGATGAAGCCGATCATACTTTTTTCGCGCCTCTGAGTAAGTCAAACGGTCCAGAGTCTTTATCTCCATAATTTTCCTCTCACGATGCAATACTCCACAGTTCGGCGAGCATGGCGGATGGTGTTGCCCACAATTCACACAAACTGGAGGTGGAGTACATGGAGCGTCTGGGTGCGATGGTCGCCCACATTCCCTGCAGTTAGGGCTGGAAGTACAACGTGAGGACATGTGCCCGAACTTCCAGCACCTAAAACACCGCATAGGGGGAGGGACATAGGGCTTTACGTCGCACCGGTATACCATCACCTTGACCTTTTCAGGCAGTGTATCGCCTTCGAAGGCCAAGATAAAAGCACCGGTGGCAACCCTCTGGTCTTTAGGTCCCCTGTGCACTTGCCGAACGAAGTGAACCCCCCGACGTTCCAAGTATGTTCTCAACTCCTCATCGGTCTGAGAGAGGAGATCTCTATGGTAGATTAAACCCTGGACCATGTTGAGGGACTTATGAGGCGTGATACTGACCGGAACATCACCCAGCTTGTCCCAGGCAAGTAATGCCCTCGACTGTGCTGGGGACGCCGTCTGTATCAGCACTGCCCCACTGCGCATTTTCGAAAAGGATTCTATTTCACCGAATTTATCTTCTAGCTGTTCCACGAAAAACTGCGGCTTAGTGGTCATAAATGATTCTCCATCTAAACGCGCACAAACAAGGTATTGTGGCGAATATGGCTCTGATCTATTCCGGGCTTGTCGTTCCTCCCACGGGGTGGCGAGGGAAGGAAACGCCTTAGGGTCATATGTAGACGCGTTGAATTCTGTCTTGCCACGCTTAGAGACGCCGTTTTCGTGACCGGCCACGCTTTTATTTGCTCGTTTCATTGTCGTCCCACGAGCAGCTAGGGAAAAGAGGTCCACCCAGGCAGAGCCCCGCTTGCCTGGGTAAGCCTTGTACAACTGAGGTGCGGCAGGTTCCTCAGAGGTTGCTCGCTAGCGGCTGTTCAACCTCAACAGCCATGCATCTCCTCGGCACGTAGCACACCTTGAGATTGAGGTTTTTTTTATAGAGGTTTGTACCGTCCTCGCGACCCGGGCGATTAAGCCAAGATCCCCGGGCTCTGAAACGTACAACGTTCCACCGTCGCGCCGAATGATGGTCGTTGAAGCACGCACAGAGCTTACGGTGTAGCGGACTGTTGGCGCGACACAGCCCACAGCTCAGGACCCCGGGTTCGCCAAGCCCGTACTCAGCAAATTAATGCTGAGCCCCTGAGGGGCAGTGATTTCGGCCTGGAATACTGAGGCCAGTTTTCCTAGCCATAGAGAGATGACACCCTCCAGTCTTGGCTGCATCACATATACCCCGGCCCAAACGCCTTGGTCCGATTTTGACCCATCAGTGAACCAGACAATATCCCCCGTACGGTGTCGAACCATTTACTCCCATTGCTCCCTACTTCCAATTGTTATATTGAAAGGCTTGTTGAAGCAGTATGGGGTTATAATATAGTCGGCTGGCATTTCCCCGGCCTTTCCTATATTTACCTCACTCACTATTTTAGTGTGTGATTCTGGATATCCCGAAGAGTTCCAGTTGTTGCCAGATTTGAGTCTGTATGCACCAGCCGCTGCCTCCCACTCAAAGGTGTAATGGGGGGCATATCCAACATGGTTTCCATCCCAGCAGTTGGTGTGATGCTAATTCCGCCTGTTATGGCTAAGCAGGCTAATCTCTATACCTTACCAAGCTCCTTAACAGCAACCTGCTGTTCTACCTTCTTCCACCACACGACCGCCCCATAGGTGATCCTGGGTCTAATTACCGTGGTGTATATCCAGAGCATACCCTTGGGGCTCAGGCTCCAATTTTTGCCACAAGCTCTCCTGGTACTTACTAAAGTACCTTTTGCCTTGGAGCAAATATTCCTAATGTGAGGGGTCCATGTCAGTTTCTCATCTAGGGTAACCTCTAGATATGTCACTGTCCCCTGCACAGGTAGTGCTTCATTGAAAAGCTTTAGATTCCAACTTGAATGTTGTATATGCTTCTTTGTGAATGGTACAACAACAGTCTTCTTAGGACTAACCCCCAGATCCTGTTTTCCGCACCAGTCTTGCACAATGTCCAACGCACCTTGTGCCATATTCTTGACTGTGTCAGCAAATTTGCCAAGTATTACTATGACAAGATCATCTGCGTATCCTTGGCAAAAGTACTGCCTAGAGTTTAATTCTCCAATGAGATCATTCACCACTAGATTCCACAATAAAGGGGAAAGAACTACTCCTTGCGGGCAACCCCTAGTGGTGTTGATTACCATTTTTTCATTCATCATGGTAGCCTCTACCTTTCTTTCACTGAGCATGGCCCTAGTCCATCTACATATAGTGGTCCCTAGGTCATGCACCTCTGCTGCCCTAACCATGGAATCGAAGGTCGTGTTGTTAAAAGCCCCCTCGAGGTCCAGGAAGATACAGAGGGCTATTTCCTGAAAGTGTAGTGCTTTCTCCACCTTCCCAACGAGTTGGTGGAGAGCTGTCTCACATGATTTACCTGGCTGATATGCATGTTGGTTTGAAGGTAGAGGAGCCCTACTTAACCTCCTTTCTCCAACATGCACATTAACCAGCTTTTCCAATGTCTTAAGAATGGAGGAGGACAGGCTGATTGGTCTCATATCCTTGGCCTTGGTATGATCAATTCTTCCTGGTTTTGGAATGAAGACAACCAACCATCACTGCCCTCCAGGCATAGGGGATGATTCCTGCTGCTAGGCTAACCCTGAATAACCTGCATAGGAATCTAATAAGATTTTCTCCCACTTGTTGCAGGAGAGCTGGAAAGATTCCATCGGCGCCAGGTGACTTGAATGGTTAAAATGTTCCCACTGCCCATCGGACCTTACTGAAATTGACACACTCCTTGGCCAAATCCCAGTCCTCTTTGCGAATACCTGTGAACCGTTGTCTCTCCGGAATTGCATTCTGGTCTGAGTTATCCCCCAGAGTATATTGAGGAAAGTGAGTCTTGAGGAGCAGTTCCAGCATTTCATGTGCTGTCTTTGTATACTCCCCACCCTCCTTTTTCAATGTTCCTCCTGGATTAGTTGGTACCCTAGTGAGTATTTTATGAAATCTCGCTTGAGCAGCCGTGCCCTCTACTGCCTCACAGAATATATTCCAGGATGCCTCCTTTGCCCGTCTGATGGCAAGGTTGTAATTGACAAGGGTCTCACGATACTTTGCCCATTGTCCTTTGCACCTCGCAAGGTTAAACAGTCTTCGCACCTGTTTCCTTTGCATTTCCAGGTTATTATCCCACCAAGGCACACTTCTTGGTGATTAAGCAGTTGTCCTGGTATGAGGTCACTATAGCAGAGGTTATGGCCTCTGCTACTTCCTCAAACTCTGCTGGATTCCTTATCAACGTTTTAATTTCCGATAGGCTGAAGTCAAGGTCTCTCCTATATGTCTCCCAGTCCGTTTTCCTGGGATTCCTATAGGCCATGGTCTGTCTGGTTCCCATTTCAACCTTGAATTTAATATACATGTGATCTAATGAGGATGGCCCCAGGACCACATGCCACTGTTTGACGTAACTTCTCATCATCATGGAACCAAAAGTTATGTCAATTACTTCTTCCCTTCTACTATTTTTGAATGTAGGTCATCACCCTTATTCAGGATCTCCAAGTTGTTAGATAGGAGAAATTCAAGAAGGTGCTCACCTCTACTGTTGGTGTCCTTGCTGCCCCACGATAGATTGTGGGCATTGGCATCACATCCCACCAATAGTTCGTCACCTTGCCGATGGCAGGCTTCCGTCAGTCTCCGCACTTTCAAAGGAGGAGGAGAGCTGTCTTCGTAAGGAAGGTATGCTGAGGCCAAAACAATTTCCCTCGTGATACCTTCCTCACGATGCCGCATCCTGATGGTCACCAGGTCCCTGAAATAAAAATTCATCATTGGTATGAAAGGGATTCCATTTCTAACATAAATGCATGTTCTGGAATTTTTTATATTTCTAACATAAATCAGCTTACCTCCAGTACCACCAAGGCCCGATACACCCCCTTTTTATAAATAGGGTTCTTGTATCAGGGCCATGTCCACCTCCTGTCTCCCCAGGCGACGGCTCAGGGCAGCAGTGGCCCCTTTACTGTGCTGCAGGTTTATCTGCTGCACTTCCAGTCCCCATCTTGCTGCCATTATTGCCTTTAAGGTCTTTGATTACCCTGATGGCGACCTGCAAGAACCTTAAAAACAGTTTCAGGCCTTGCTCTCGCATTGCCTTCAGGGATTTCTCTCCGACCTCCACCACAGGGTTTGTCCTTCCGGAATGCCCTTTTGGTTAATTGCCCTCCAATCCTCTGTCGAGAATTTTGGGTTCTGGACCCTTATTTTCTTGAACAGAGTCTTTGGAGAGACATCCTTAAGGATCTTTGGTACCCATATTGATACCTTTGCGGTCTTCAGGAATTCGGCTGCTGTCTTGACCAGCAGCTTCACATCCTCCCATGGGGATATCATGGGCACCTTGTCCTTAAGCCATTCTGCTGAGTGCTGCCCCTCGCAGACAAAAATGAGGGCACCGCAATCTAAATAGACCCTCCTGAATATGGGTCCTGGACCAGCGTCCCCCCCAATCTCTTCAAAGAGGGCCATCTGCACGAGCTCCTCCTACTGCGAGGTGATGCTCACCAGTGGGTTCCTTCTTGGACAACTGCCATTCTAAAGACTGAGACTGCAGTAATATTGCTGCGAGAGACTGCGTACACCGACTGCTGGCGTAGCGCAGGGGATAACGTCACAGCCTGTGGTGCTGAAGGACGCTGGTTCAATCCCGCCCACCGTCAAAAATTTATTTATTTGTAATTAACAATTCCAGTATGTTCTACGTCTTTCTTATGTTCACTTGTTTCTTATGTTTACTGTTCTTCTAATTTCTGGTAAATTCTGTCTGTGTATAAATAGCAGAGAACTCTGCCTGATAGGCAGTCAGTGCTTCGTGTGTGTTAAGTTCGTAACAAACGTGCTTTCAGTATAAGTGCTGTGTTCAGTTGCCTTCGAAGTCAAGCCTGCTTCCATTGCAACGCAACAATATAGGTCTGTTTCCCTATTTCGTGCCTCAGCCTTTTAGGATCATGCTTGTTCAGAGAGGAAGGAGTCTTAGATTCCTCCCTAACCCTCTTACCACCTGTCTTTGACGTCAAGGGGGTCTGTGTATCCCCTTCGACCTGAGGCAGTGTCTTTTTGGGCGTCTTGGGCTCAAGCCCTTTTGATTCCCTCCACTTATGCCCCTCAGATTCTTTTAAAATACTTTCTTTCTCTGTGTTCATCTTAGTCCCATGAGATTTGGGGATTCATATGGTCCACACCACGATAAACCCGCGCGGTGCAAGGCTGCTTACTCAGGGAGGTCGCCCGGTATCCCTGAGGCTTCATTCGAGACACATCCACACATGTGCCACGCACCCCTCGGCACGGATCGCATCACACCTTGTGTTAGGAAAGGACTGGGAGAGGATAAGAAATGGGACGTTGTGAGACACTCTTAGTCAGATCCATCAGCTGAGGCCTTTCCGGCAGTAGGTTCTCTACCTTCGGTATAACCCTCAGCTTCCCACCTCGGATACGCAAGCCTCTCCACCCACACGGACAGTGCTTTGTCAAGGTGGTGTCCCCCAGAGAGGAACATCTAAATAATTTGTACATGTGCTGCCGTCCAGGAGAACGTGCGTAAATTATAAGTAACACCTAACCTATGAGGTAGGGAGGAAAAGAATAACTGTGAGAGTTTAACATGTGCTACCATGGGCTAGTTGGTAGAGCATTAGTTCGTTTGACAGAGGGGCGTGGGTTCGAGCCCTGCCTCGATTCTTTTTTTTAAACTGCAGTACATTGAAAACTGTTAAAAGAGAATGTCTACCATTCCATGGATTCCTTTCGCTAAACAGCACTGTCGGCTGCAGCAGTAGCATGCGGACTGGACGGCAACGTCAGCCCCACTTGATGGTGGGTGTGGGCACCACAGGGAGCTCTAGCCACGACATGGCAGTGCTGACTATCTAACAGTCATTTATTATTATTACTGTTATTGTTACTATTACTTTAATACTTCCGCGTGTATGGTGCAATTTTTTTTTTTTTTTTTCTATGAATATACTCTACAGGTTTGCTACTTTCAAATAAAACGAAGCCGAAACAAACTGCCGATAACACAGCACTATAAAATCCCGACAGTCCTTTTACATTTCAGGAACATGTTGTCCCGTGTAACATTCAGTGTAAGTCTGTCGACGTAGAACAATACAGAGAAAAAAAATAGCGCCACCAGGGTTTGAAAAGAGAATTCTCATACCGGCAAACATTCGTTCTAGCCACAACCCACGGGAATTCAGTGTGGCAGTCGCCTTTCAGGTACGCTTTTCCTGTGCTCCATAGGATGGGTGTTACATATTATTTCCCATTGATGCACATTCGCCTGGTTAGCAGCACATACCACTAATTATGTAGCAGTGTCGGTTGATACTCAATTGATATACAACGTTTGTTACCAATCTGAGTGTCTGACATCTGAAGGTTTGGGTGTCAGTGATGGAGTAGTAAGTTTTCATTAATGTTCACAGTAAAAGTGAAGAAAAAGTTAACAATAGTAATTGTTTTCTTAGCGTTAACATTCAGCCCTGTTCCCTTCTTCATCAACTAGGTCTAACAGTTGCGACAACAGCGCCGATATTGCGGCAAGGCCCTAAAATGGCGGTACTCTTCCTGGGGCAGCGCGACGCGACAGCCCTCTGTCGCTTGTAGGGCGCACTACGCGCGGCTGACACCTGACTTTGCTGCCACCTGGTGTCACTTGCCTCAGAAGAGAGTGAGATTCCCCAAGCACAACTGTAACAACAAGAAATTTACGAAATATTTGCACGATTCATAAGCAAGTCATCCTTCATCGTTATCATAGAGACTGATTCTGCCTTTCAGCGTTCAGTCTGGAGCATAGTACCTCTAATAAAATTCCTCCATGATCCCCTACTCAATGCTGACATTGACCACTTTTCTGATGTTATGCCTTTTACTTCAAAATCATTCTGCACCGAATCTAAGAACTTTCTTCTTGGTCTACCTCGACTCCTCTTACCCTCCGCTGCCGAGCTCATGAGTCTCTTATGTAACCTTGTTACTCCCATGCGTGTAACATGACCCCACCATCTCAGTCTGTTCGCTATAACTGTTTCAACATAATTATGATCCATGAATAGTAGAACAACAGTGGTGACAGGTTACAGCCTTGTCTTACCCCTGAAACTACCCTGAACCATGAGCTTAATTTGCCATCTACTCTAACTGCTGCCTGACAGTCTACGTAGAGCCCTTTAATTGCCTGCAGAAGTTTTCCTTCTATACCATAATCTTGTAGAACTCACAGTAGCTTCCTCTCAGGAACACTGTCATAAGCCTTTTCTAGATCTATGAAAAATAGATACAATTCCCTGTTCCACTCATAGCACTTTTCCATTACCTGCTGTAAGCTAAAGATCTGGTCCTGACAGCCTCTAAGAGCCCTAAACCCACAGTGATTTTCATCTAACTTGTCCTCAATTAATACTCGCACTCTCTTTCAACAATACCTGAAAATATTTTGCCTACAACGCTAATTAAAGAGATACCTTGATAGTTGTTACAATCTTTTCTGCTTCCATGTTTGAAAATTGGCGTGATTACCGCTTTCATCCAGTCAGACGGAACCTGTCCCAATTCCCATGCCTTCTAAGTTATCCTGTGTAACTATTTGAGACCTGATATTCCAATGTATTTGATGAGTTCTGGCTTAATTTCATCCACCCTAGCCGCTTTATTGCACTGTAATCTACTGACCATTTTCTCCACTTCCTCAAATGAGATCCTGTTTCCATTGTCGTATGTATTTGTGCCTAATTTTCTTGTCTTGAAGCTTCTCCACTCATGTCCTTCTACACATGGACCTGACTTTCTACTCTTTCGGCCTCACAAAATCAATTTCATAGCAGATTAAATAATGATCAGTATCATCAAAGAACCCCCTGAAAACACACGTGTTCTTAGTTGTCTTTCTGAATTTCTGGTCTGTTATTATATAGTCAATGACAGATCTGGTTCCCCTTCCTTCACAAGTATAGGGGTGAATGTCCTTATGCTTAAAGGAGTTTGTGATAACTAAGCCCATACTGGAACAGAAAGCCAAGAGCTGTTTTCCGTTCCTGTTGGCCTCCATATCCTCTCCATACTTACCCATAACCTTCTGTTCGATTTCCTATCCTGGTGTTGAAATTCCCCATGAGTAAAACACTATTATTATCCTTCATTCTAACAACTACATTGTAAAATCTGTCCATCTCATCTTGATCTGTCCCTTCACATGGTGAATACACTGCCACAATCCTAATTTTCTTCCCGGAGATGGCCAAATCTATCCACATCAGTCGTTCATTTACATACCTTTTTGCAGTTATGCTGCGTTCGACTGCTTTCCTGATGTAAAACCCTACACCCCACTGTGCTCTTCCAACTTTGACTCCTGACAGGTAGACCTTGTATTCTCCGACTTCGTCCTCTTTCTCTCCCCTAACTCTAACGTCACTAACACCTAAAACATCGAACCCCATCTTATTTGAAGCGTCCGCCAGGTCTACCTGCTTCCCAGTGTAATTCCCATTAATTAGATATTAACAGCTCCCCATCTCATTCCAGATCGTTTGCCAAGTCGTATCGGAGGAGTCCCTGGTCTGTCAATTAGAGGTGGGACTCCATCACCTCCAAAGGTCCGAGGCATTTTGCTCTGATTGTTGCCAGCATGATATTGAAGTACCTGGGAAGCAGGTTGCTAGCCTTACTTGCCCAGGACCCCACTGGGTTTTACCCGTAACAGTTGAGGGACTAACCGGTGGATTTGGTAGTCTTTCCCGTCTGAGCACAAAGGTGGCCATGACTCAGAATATGTCCGAGATGGCCAACGTTATTCCAAGGTAACTGGTATCCCATCTGTCAGGAGCACTTGGCCACTCATACGTTGCCCGTGGTTCATGAACTAGGAACCCACACCATTAACCAGTCTTCCTTAGTTAGAAAAAAAAAATTCACGGCTTTCATACAGCGTACATCTTTCAAAAAAGCAATTTGTTTGCAAATGGCAGGCCATGAAGTACTGGAATTTTTCACTCTGAAATATAAAATATAAAAATGGCAGGTAAACTGTATTTTCTTACATTTTTCATGTGTTTTATCGAATCATAAATGACAGTGTACATTGTAAATAATAGAAAGAAACTTTTGTTGTGGGATAAATTTATATAAAAAATAGAAAACGGATGACTTACCCAAAGGACAGGCTCGTCGACAGACACAAATAAATAAAATCACACACATACAAGCTTTCGCAACCATTGGTCGCTTCTTCAGGAAAAGAGGAAGAAAGGAGAGGAGAAAGGGAAGGATACAGGTTTTAAGAAAGTGGAAAAGGAGTCATTCCAATCCCAGGAGTGGAAGGACTTACCTTAGGGGAAAAGAAGGAAGGTAAACAAATACATACACACTCACACATATCCAAACGCAAACACACATAGACAGGTGTGGTTTTTTCCCCCTAAGGTAAGTCCTTCCACTCCTGGGATTGGAATGACTATTGCAACAAATTGCTGTTGCTAATGGATATAATGATGATGTTGTAATGAAAACTTATAAAAAATCAAAAAACAAATCTACACAAAAAATGTGAAAAATAAAAAAGTAATCAATAATGAAAAGGTTAAATATGTCTCAATGTCCTACAAAGGTAACCTGTCAGACAAAGTAGAATACAAGTTTCGGAAAGCCAATGTTAAGCTAGCCTTCAAAATGTCAAACACCCTCAAACTAAGAATATGTCACAACTTGAAACAGCAAAAGAATTATTATAGTAAATCCGGAGTGTACAGATTAAAATCTGATGATTGCGAATGTTTTTATATAGGACAAACAGGACCATCTTTCACCACAAGGTTCCGAGAACATACATACTCTCAAAACAAAACTGCTTTTGGCACACATTTAAAAGATGCAAAGCATAATGTCAATAATATCGACCATAATATGAAAATATTACACAAAACAGTAAAAGGGAGAAAACTAGACTTACTAGAAAATATACATATTTATAGTAGCAACAAAAAAGCCCCAGATAAAATACTCAATGACCAGCTTGATTTTTGTCAAAAATTTTTTTTTACCATCTTTGATTATCTAATGTAAAGAATATTTACTCCTAACAATTTACCCTTGTTCTGTTCCCTAATATACATTTAAGGAATAGTCACATCCTTCCAGCAAATCAAGTTCTTACTGTAATAATCTCAGTCTTTTTTTAGAGTGTATAGTTAACATTGAAAAATTATATGTAGCATTTCATTCACTTTTACTATGTTTTACCTTAGACACTGTGTATAACAATCACATAGACTGTGTACTACATTGCCACCCTAAAACCTAGACACTATGTTTAACCATCACCTATTGTTATTCCACATTTCCACCCAAAATCTTTAAAGTTCTATCTAATATCTGAACATTATACCACACTTCATCCTCAACCTTGAATACCATATCACATACTTCAATGTATATCACATCCTCAACCTGAACATTCAGTTTCATATCCAAAACCTAGACATTAAGTCACATCTCTAACCCAAACCTTAAACATCATATGAAGGGTCCTCGGGAAAAAGGGGGTAAGTCAAAAAAAATTAAATTTTAGATTATTACAGCTTTAGAAAGCTTTCAAGAAGCTGCTTTTATCAGTTTTTGTTTCATGGAAAGAATGGGGATAGTCTGAAAGTTACAGCAGTTTAAAAATATAGCGTCCACGGGAAAAAGGAGGTAAGTCAATGTGAAACTAGGAAAAAAGGGGGTTAGTCGATTGCAAGCACTGATCGTACCTGTCATTTATGTTCCGTAGTCCAGGTGTTGAGCATCTGCTGTTGGCGAGTTTAAGACAGTGCTTTGTGTGTTGTGTGTATTTCTTTTTATTTTACGTTTTAACTGAACTTTAGAAGTGAACATAAAAAATGAAGATGAGGAAAGTATCACCTTCAGTCAACTGTCACATTCAACGAAGAAAAGAAAAAGAACAGGTCGACTTTCCGATGTGAGAAATAAACTTTTATCATCCACCCATGAATTAGGGCCAGATTGTAAATGTTGCACATTGAAATGTTTCCAGAGTATTACTGACGCAGAACGTGGGTATATTATATCTAATTATAACAAAATGACTGAATGAGCCGAATGCCTACTTGGCAGGCCTAATTAATGTAAATATTATATTGCAAAGGTGACCTAGGCGACTGGAAAATGAAGCTAAATTTTGTGACAACAGTTATTCATATCGTGTAAGAATAAAGAGGAAGAATTCTGTCACTGAAGTAAATGTTTGTTCTAAAGCCTTTACATCTTTTCATGGAATATCTAAAAAAAATTGAAGTAATACGACATTATCTGAAAAAAGGTGTGAATCCTAAGGATGGTCAAGGCCAACACACTAATCGGAAACATTGTGTGACATCAGAGTCACTTGAGGCAGTTCGCCAACACATTACTTCATTTAAAGGTGAACGAAGCCATTACTGCTTGAAAACCTCTAAGAAAGTGTATCTGCCACCGGATCTGAACATCAGTAAGATGTATGAGTTATTTAAAAAATCATTGTCGTATGAAAAATACAGACATGTTTTCAACACAGAATTTAACGTTGGTTTCGGATGTCCTAGAATGGACACTTGTAGTTACTGTGATAGGCATGCTACCGAAATTCGTGCTGTTGAACATACTTTGAAATCGTACCCGGAAAATAGTTCAGAAAGGGCGAGTGCAGAAAAAAAAAAAAAAAATCTATCAACTGTCAACAGAGAAAACATTTCACTTATTAAAATGTGATAAGTTTTATATTCGTAAAAGATGTTATAAAGCAAACAGCAGGGCATCAAAAGAATGTGAAAGCATTACTATGGATTTCCAGAAGAACTTACCTATCCCTAACATCACAACTAACGACGTGTACTACAAGAGAGTTAACGTTGTGCATGTTTAATATTCATATATTGTCAACCGAAGAATCATATTTCTTCGTGTATGATGAAACAGTAGCCTACAAAGGGTCTAATGAGGCCGCTTCCTTTTTGTTTTATTTTGTGATGTCAATTCTTGATCCCTCTGTTAGCGAGATTTACTGCCATTTCCCATTTCATAATGACTTACCCCCTTTTTCCCTACAAAAAATTGACGTCATTCGGTATAATATTTTCTTTAGCTTGTTACAGTACATTTACAGGAAAACCTTGTAGAGGTATCTAATGACTATATGTAAGGCTACACTAAACATAAATTTCAAGAGAATTGGCTAAAATTGCATTTTGTACATAAGGTTTGGTGTTAAAATCTAATTTCCTGAAAAATTGAGAAGAACTGACTTACCTCCTTTTTCCCATGGAGCCTTTATATTTAAAACCTCCAGCTGTTTCCCCTTTAAAAGCATTTGGTCTGATCCTTAACCAAAAGCTTGTGCTGTGTTGGTTGACCTATTATGGTGTTGCAGCCATATCTATATTTCGTAACTGCTGCATTGTGACTACTATCATGTATTCTTTTATAATTGACTGTCTTTTTATACAGATGTTTGTGTTTTATGTACAATCCAATATTGTATGACTGATACATTGTAGACACTGTTGTATATTCTTTTATAATTGACTGGTGTTTTATACAGATATTTTGGGATAGGCAAAAACCAATATTGTATGACCGGTACATTGTAACTACTTTTCTATATTTCTATAATTAACTGTTGTTTTATGTACATCTTTTTATGGTATGCACAAACTGGCATTGTTGACCACTACATTGATGGTTGTTTTATACAGATATTTTTGTTTTATGTTCAAAATGTTCAAATGTTTGTATAGTTTATGGGATCTAACTATGGGGTCATCAGTCCCTAAACTTACAAACTACGTACGAACTAGGACGGCACAAATATCCATGCCCGAGGGGGGATTCGAACCCCCGACCATAGTGGCCGTGCAGACCGTGACTGGAGCGCCTCAGTCCCCTCGGCCACCGCGGCCGGCTTTGTTTTATGCACAACCAATATTGTTTGACTGCTACACTGTAATGACTGTTGTATATTCTTTTAAATTTGACTGTCATTTTATACAAATATTTTTGTGATATGCATAAACCAATATTATATCGCCGCTACAGTGTAGCCACTGTTGTATACTTTTTAATCGACTGTCGTTTTAGACAGATATTCTTATGGTATGCACAAACCAATATTGTATGACCGCTACATTGTAACTGTGTTGTTTTTTCGTTTATAACTGACTGTCAGTTTGTACAGATATTTTTGTGGTATGCACAAGCCAGTATTATAAATTACGCCATCAACGGAGATATTAGTCTCTTTTTTTCAAATGACTTCTAATTATTTTTATAATCTGTAAAACACGTTTTTCACCTCATTGTGGTTTTAATATTGCATTGGTGTGTCCTGCCATCTGGCGTCATATTCATCTATCTTTGACTTGTATCATGTATCAGTTTGCTATTGTCACTCACAGTGATAATTACGTTTTATTATAATGACATAGTTCACTTATGCACTGTAAATTATGTTATGTAGCAACTGATTGACATTACAAGGTACGTCTCATCTCTAAGTATGGCCAATCTTGCTCTTATGAATTTAATTGACGTATCTTCTCATTTTATTATAATGACATGTATGTTTTAAATTTTCGACATTCCCTTTTAACAGAGTATGACCTTGTAAAGTGATTTTATTGGACCAGATGATGGTGACATAGTTCAGCGAAACCGGTCATCATAAATAAAAATTGATTATC
Organism: Locusta migratoria; assembly: GCA_026315105.1. Classification (NCBI taxonomy): domain Eukaryota; kingdom Metazoa; phylum Arthropoda; class Insecta; order Orthoptera; family Acrididae; genus Locusta; species Locusta migratoria. The sequence goes on along the minus strand of CM048751.1, from coordinate 368,298,178 downwards.
AGCGATCTTGGTTTTTTTTTATGTCTTTCTACAATATCATAATTGGATTGCCTCCTAGAACATAAACAAACTCAGAATTTTTTCACATTGTGTGGTATAAGTCACTTACCAATTTGAAAGAGATGATAAGTAAATGTGAAATACACCGTGAGTGACTTCTGAAAGTTCCATTTTCCGTTTAAAAGCAGGCCTGGGGGTTGAAGTGGGTACCGCGGTAGCTGTAAAATACCCACTCTTGATTTGCAACAATATTTTTTTACATTGAACCGCGCAACGATTTCCACTACCGGTCGGGGGCCGGACTGGGAAAAAGGGGAAAATCGCTTTTCGCTTTTCACGCTGTAAAAACTGTTGACGGTGAATAGAACCATTCCACATTGTTATGTTAACTTTTCTCTACGTTTTCCATTGCTTATGAAAATTGAAAATGCTTAATTTTCATTCTTTGTGAGTTTTTAGCTTCATAACGCTTCTCACCCTAGTTTGAAGAAAGCATACTATTTAAAGATTTGATTTGTTTTGACATGTAATAGTACAGCTTCTTAGCTTTATTATAAAAGATTAACCTTTTGTTAATTTATAACAGTTGTTTCAACATGACACTCTTTGTCAACAAACAGTACGTAATGTATTGAAGAAGTTTGATAGGGGGTAGCTTATTGTTCGGTGCATTTTAGAGCATACATTGCAGAGAGTGAAATAGAACTAAAGTACAGAAGTTTTTGGAACGGTTGTCACAGTGAAACTATTTCACTTAGTGAGTAACTGCGTGTTAATATCCACCTCATCACCTCCCTCTCCTCTGTCTCCGCATCTAACCTAGAGCCATGTTTGGTGTTACATTCAAAATCTTATATCTCCAAAAGTTCTTCACCAAATGTTTTGAAATTTTAACACAGCATTCTACTGGAATATGTGTATCATTTATATACATTATTTTCCAGGATATTTCATATGCGTATGTGTAGAAATTTTATAATGGGCAAACATTGATATGAAAAATCTCAAATATATAGTCTCCGAGAGTTCTTGACCGACTGCTTTGAAATTTTGACAAAAGGTTGTACTGCAAATGTCTGTCTAGGTGTGTTTGTGTTTTGATATGTCTGAGTGTGTGTGTATTTGTTTACCTTCCTTTTTTTCCCCTAAGGTAAGTCCTTCCACTCCTGGGATTGGAATGACTCCTTTTCCACTTCCTTAAAACCCATATCCTTCCCTTTCTCCTCCCCCTTTTTTCCTCTTTTTCCTGAAGAAGCTGCCAGTGGTGGCGAAAGCTTGTATGTGTGTTTGTGTGTGATTTTATTCGTATCTATCGACGAGCCGGTCCTTTTGGTAAGTCATCTCTTTTCTATTTTTTATTTATATATATACTAGAACTGAATAAACAAATTGGTAGAGGAAAAAATTCTCTATGACTTCGCTCTGTCATGTCTATCTCATATTGTTTCAGAGATATTTGTAAGAATAATGGCTTTTTATGTGTATCCGAGCGTGAATTTGGAATGATGAGAGCCGCCAGGAGACATGAAAGACAGTAGCAAGTAGGATGTTTTGTTATGCTGTGACAACAAATTGGACGTTTTTCCGGGTGTGGAATATGTAAATTTTTAATGTAATAGCTTATCTTGAGCTGGGAGAGGTGAGATGCACCAGGAGGGGGCTGATATTTTGGCGACAGTGTTGGCAACTGCTGAGGTTAAGCGCTTGACACCTGAAGTGAAAGTTGCCTGTTGTCGAAGTTTTGAAGTAACAAGGGGAAGGCAGAATTTGGAGAGTTGCGATCTGTAACAATGCTGTGGGCACTCTAAAGGGGTTTTAATTTGTGTGTGAGGGTGAATTTGGAATGATATTTTTGTCCGGGGCAAGTCCCGGAGATAAATTAAATTGGTCCCGATCCCCGGCTCCGACCAAGGTTTTCGGGAGGTTTTCCTTGGTTGTAAGGCGTATGCCGGAGCTGGTAAGCCCCTCCCACTTATTCCCAATTGGGATCCCCCTTTGCCCCACTATCAGCTTGTCTGATGTTGGGTGAATAGAACCGCGACTCTTTATGGGCCGGATCTCAAACAGCCCGCTCCACTCCTCGGAGTGGAGAATGAAAAGAGATAAGTTTTTTTGTTCCTTAGTTGCAGTTCTGCTGGTGCAGCGGTGCGGAGCATACACATTGCACCAGTGCTTCGCAGTTAAGTAACCGGGGAAGCTAGAGAGTGTGTGATATAAGCAATTTTGTCGTGACCTCTGTTTTTACAGCGAAATAGCAGATTGTCGTCATGTCGTGCACTCGGCTGACCTATAATAAGCAGATATGGAAAAGAATATGGGCGGACAGGCGCTACCGCTGGCGTTCTTCATCCGCTATCGGGGAAGAAACTGGACGGAGCTGCTTGGCCTGCTCGAATCCAAAGCTAAAGGAGATGTCAGCTTTACCAATGAAGATAACCACTCACTAGTTTGGGTGCAAGTACAGAGTTGGGATGATTACGAAGCATTGTCTCCTCTTTTAGAAGAGCACACTGTCCCAGCCCCAGAAACAATGCGGCAAGAGAAGGCAACCAGCAAGGAAACAACAATTAAGGCATTACTGAGAGCTCTTCCCTGGATATGTACAGAGGATATGATCCGCACATGGTTGATGCAGTCTGAATTTGACAATGTGTCAGTCAGGCTGCACAACAAAACAACAAAAAGAAGCCACCATTGTTCATCCTGGCCATCAACATGGACATGGACAGACAACGGAAGAAGAAAGGAAATCAATTTTTTTAGTTACATAAACTGCTTGGAGTACAGATTGCATCCCTCGCACCACAGTGCTATCAATGTCAGGAGGAGGGGCACGTTGCAAAACATTGTCGCAATCCCGTTTAGTGCGTCAAGTGTGCTGGCGAACACGCCAGCCACGAATGCACACTTGCACCTGATGCGCAGCCCGCTGCCTCAGACCACACGTTACCAGTTGGCGAGGCTGCCGTTCCGGGAACGCAATAAAACCAGAGCGAAGTTACTGCAGAATTCGCGCACGCTGGCTAAGAAGAAGAGAAGAAGAAGAAAATACAGGAACAAGAGATCTGCTCCTGCAAACCGAGAGCAGCGAACAGATCCCCTCCCCGACGCACGGATGGTGACCGCCGCTGCCAGTGAGAGAGGTTGTGGGGGAAGCCAAAAACGTGGCAGGGGGACCGGGCAGTCCGCCCCAAATCAACCTGAGAAGCGTGCCGTTACAGATGAGGGCAACGACATCGAAGCCGAGATATAGGAGGCCGAAACCAGAATTTGAAGGGTGCTGCAGGCTGAATTGGAGGTGACACGTCTGCGCCTGCGCGAGTCCCACGAGCAAAGTCGTCTTCAGAAGGAATCGCGTGAAACACAAACTGGCGCGGAGGACGCCCCAAATCCGAAGGATTGGTCAAATGAGGTGACACAAACAATAACAAAGATGATGTTAACTCACCGAGCAGTCCAAACAATCACACGTAAGTGTGAATTCGGTTGCCAAACAATGGCGACTGAAGAACACCAGCTTTGACAAACAAGACAATTGATAATCAATAGTTCCACCAACTCTGTTTACTGAAGACAGAAGAAGGCTGGAAAAATAAACTAATAATCCTCCAAATCGATCAGACCGTCCTCAATCTGTGTCAACCGTCGAGCCCAACACAACGAGGTGCCGACAGACCAAAAATGCTGAAGACAATTTAAGGTATCCTCCCACCATCAAAAATTATGCTGCCAACCTAAAATACCCCCCACCCCCAAAAGGTGATAACACCAAGTACAAACAGCTCTGGCCCAGGTTTCCGTGGTTTCCTGTTCGCTGTAACGTGAATACCGGAGCTGTTCCCATGCCTACGGAATGTTCCCAATTGAGAAAACAAGTTCCCCCCCCCCCCTACAATCCACCCATAAAATAAAAATAATAAACAGTGCCACCACATAATAACCTTACCTTGGCCCAATAGGGCGAAAAGCTCTCTAGTGGCCCGCCCTCGCCCTTCAGGCAAGGGAATGAAATTGGAAAAAAAGAATTCTTAGTTGGACGACCAGGACAACACCATGTTGGCCATGAAGTCAAAATACTTAAATGGAAAATAATTTCCATTCCCATGCGTCAATGTATCTGAATTACTCATCTGGTGAAATAAAATAAATTAGAATCACCTACATTCTCATACTGCTATTAATAAAGCAAGTACATTGTTCAATATCACAGTCTGGAATACGAAGGTATTTTTGCGTGATATTAGTTTTTGAGGTATCAATTACTGTATCATCCGTCTCTCATCCAAAACTGGTATATAGCCTAATTCAGTTCTTTCTACATTTACTTTTACTACTCTTCCATCGACTATGGTCGAATATTTATGCTGATACCAAGGTTGTTATCATGTATGAGTTATCACATTATAGTTGATTTCGTTACGTTTGGTATAATTTGAAACATCCGAAAAATCAGAAAGAAAATATAGACGGCAATATGTGTGGTCAGCGGAGGAACATAAGGCATCCAGTGTAAAACACGTAAAAAACTCATTTGATGAAAAGAAAATTATAGAGGGAAACTTTCCCGGTGCGATAAACAAAAATAAAAATAGAAAAGAGATGACTTACCAAAAGGACCGGCTCGTCGATAGAAACACATAAAATCACACACAAACACACATACAAGCTTTCGCCACCACTGGCAGCTTCTTCAGGAAAAAGAGGAAAAAAGGGGAGGAAAAAGGGAAGGATATGGGTTTTAAGGAAGTGGAAAAGGAGTCATTCCAATCCCAGGAGTGGAAGGACTTACCTTAGGGGAAAAAAAGGAAAGTAAACAAATACACACACACTCAGACATATCGAAACGCAAACACACCTAGACAGAAATTTCAAAACTCATTTGTTTAGATACAAACTTGTTTCAATCTAACTAGCATGTATATTGCCGCGAGACACCACATAAACAGACTGCCGGCATGGCGCAGGGGATAGTGTCACCAACTGCAGTGCTGAAGGTCGCCGGTTCAATCCCGCCCACTGTTAAAAATTTATTTCTTTGTAATTAACAATTTCAGAATGTTCTACATCTTTCTTATGTTCACTTGTAAATTCTACTTATTTCTTTCTTTCTTCTAATTTCTGGTACATTCTGTCTATGTATAAATAGCAGAGCACTCTGCCTGAGAGGCAGGCAGTGCTGCGTGTATGTTAAGTTAGTAATAAACGTGCTTTCAGTAAAAGTGCTGTGTTCAGTTGCCTTCGAAGTCAAGCCTGATTCCATTTCAATGCAACATTGTTTGATGGAGGTGCCGGGTATCCTGTGCAACAGCTGCATCACCGTGGCTTCGATTAGGCATCGTAAAAGCCATCGCTTACACAGACTGGAACCAGAATACAAGGGATTTACCGAGTATATCCTTCCAAAAGTCCGTATAATCAGAAGAACCATGGACACAAAACTAGCGGTAAGCCAGTTGCACATCAGACACCTGTCAATGTTCTCTGAAGATGCTGGACAGGACCCCAACAAATGGCTAAAAGGGTTTGACCGAGTCGCCAAGTACAACAGGTGAGATCTTATTATGTGCTTGGCCAACATTTATTTCAAACTAGATGGAACAGCCCACCAATGGTTTGAAAACAAAGAAGACAAGTTGAATGACTGGAAGCCCTTCCAGTAGGAACTTAAGAAGACATTTGGAGACCGCCAGGGACAAATCCGCTCGGCGGAAGAACAGCTGAAGAACTGGACCCAACGACATGGCCAGCCGACACAGTCGTACATACAGAATGTTTTGGCCCTGTGTAACATAGTGAATCCTAATATGACTGAGGCCAACAAAATCACGCACCTTATGAAGGGTATTGCAGAAGACATGTGCCAAGTTCTTCTGATAAAAGACGTTGCTACAACGGAAGAGTTCATTATATGATGCTAGCGTATTGAAGAGATGTAACAAAAGAGGGTTGGATGAAAGAAGTATGATAGACTCCCCAATGTAGTTCCTATGGCCGTTGTGGAATGGTCTTCCACATGACTTTGCTTGTCTCATACGACAAATTGTGAGAGAAGAATTACAACAATTTATGGCAGCCGGGACTATTAGACTGAGCAAGCATCAGATCATGGCCATGGATGTAAGCTCTGTAAGTGACAAGGGAGCTGATGATGCTGAGGAAGAGGTATTTCAGGCAATAGCTCCTGTCTGCCCCACCAGTCACACCCGACGTGAAGAATAGCGTCACCCTGCTATGATTTACGCTGCAGCCGCCAAACGGCAGTCCATGAACCGGCCGACGTGGCCACATCCAACTTCCCCGGCAACTATGACGCCCCGCAGAAGAACAGACGTCTGGAGAACAGAAGACAACACACCACTGTGGGTGCCCTGGACATGTTGTACGCTACTGCAGAGAGAGAAGGCGAGTATTGAATGATTATTTTGCCACAAGACGTCGGCCACCAGAGCAGTTCTATCCCAGGAAATCACCTGCTGATGAGTTCAGTTGGCCTATGGGAAGAAGCCCATCGCCGACTCTAGACGATTTACAGTGCATAAGTGCACTAAGTCATTATAATAAAACGTAATTAACACAGTGAGTGACAAAAGCAAACTGTATCAGTTTGTATTAATTACGTTTTATTATAATGACTTAGTGCACTTATGCACTGTAAATCGTTTTATATAACAACTATTTGACGTTACAAGGTATGCCTCATCTCTAAATATGCCCGATCTTGCTCTTATGGATTTATTTGACGTATCTTCTCGTTTTATTATAATGACTTGTATGTTTTAAATATCCGTTTCTCCTTTTAACAGATTATGGCCTTGTAAAATATTTTATTTGACCTGATGATGCTGACATAGATCAGTGAAACCGGTCGTCATTAATAAAAACTGATGATAAGCGATCTTGGCTATTTTATATCTTTTTACAATAATATAAATAGATCGCCTCCTATAACGTAAACCAACTATCCTTTTAGTTAATTTTGGAACTAATGGGCGTGTTTCTGATAGAGGCGTTCTTCAGAATACTAAATTTTATGAAAAGTTAGAGAGTAATGAACTCAAACTTCCAGAGCCATGTAATGTTACAGAAAATATCGAAAATGTCCCTTATGTCTTTATGGCTGATGACGCCTTCCTCTTACACTTAATATTATGAAGCCTTTTCGACAAGCGCAACTAGATTCAGCTAGTAAATAAATTTACAACTACCGCATTTCAAGAGCAAGACACTTAGCCGAAAATTGTTTTGGAATACTTGCATCGAGATTTCGTATATTCCATACGGAAATCAGTTTGGAACCAGACAACATAATAAAATTGGTGATGGTGACTTGTGCATTTCATGATTTTTTGGTGGAACAACATCCAGGCCTTTACGCTCCTCCAAACAGCACCTATCAGGAGACGGACGATGGAACTACTGCCATTTCAGGTCTGGATACCTCGCATTCAAATACAATCGCACTGAAACGTCTGAACCACGGGAATACAATGTCTGCTGCTAAACAGCTTAGAAATGGGTTCACTTCATACTTCATGAATGAAGGCAAAGTTTCATGGCAAGACAGTAGGGTTCTTCGAAACAAAAAATAGACTAAAAGAAGAAGCTTGGCCTCAGTTTGTTAATAATTTATACAGTTAAAACATTTTGCATTAATATTAATAAAAAATGTGGACTCTAAATATAAACTTTTCATTTGTAAATACAAAATGTTGTTAAATAAAATAAAATTGTATGAGTATTATAAATAATTTGAGTACTTACTTCATCGATCTCACATCCATCATCATCATCATCATCCAGGTTGGACACAGATGCACCAGGAGTATCTTGATCCTGAAGAAAATCGAACAAATCTAAGTACCACAATTTTGATGTGTAGATGTTGTCTGTTGAAGCTCCAGATTTCATTGACATGTAACATTTCTCCTTTCCTTTATGTACATTACTTCTTAAATTATTTATTTTTTCACTACACGTTGCTTTGTAGCGTCGGGTTTTAACTCCTTCAATTTAATAACAAGTCTTTCATAGGCTGCATCCCTCTTTTCATGGCCGGGACACTGTTTACTTTTCACCTGTCACAGACAAGGTTTCAGCCAATAAATTTTGATAAACTCTTCTATCACTCTGTTCCGTTTCCAATTTGACATGTCGAGTAGAAGAGTTGAGCAGTACCGTGTGTGTAGTCACCAGTTAACGCTGTTTTGTACGTAAATATAAAGACAACGGGCGCCCTTTACTCGAGGAGCTAGCCCCAGCTAACCAAAAACCTGCTCAGGCGTGCCGGAGTGTATCACACACACACTCACGTGTACATGCCTGCGCAGGTAGAAAGAATTGTATGTTGATTCTTCTCCGGTCTCCTCCGCAGGTCACTATGCCTGCGCAGTTTGGCCTGAAGAGACTGGCACACACGTTCCGGTTTACCTGTACAAGGTTTACCCGACAGGTACACCGGAATGTCTGTGGTGGGCCTTACTGGAACTTCCGCGTTGCGGGTGCTGCAGGCGGTCGTAGTTCTTTGATATGCCACATGGTCCAGGTCCTGCAGGCCGTCTCGGGAATCCGTCCACATGTAGTACACACTGTGAGCAATAGAGGGCACTTGGGAGGTGCGGTCGTTGGCACTGTGTAATACTGACTCACAGCGGTTACTTCCGAAGTAGTTATACACTGATGTGAACTAAATGTCAGTCCTACTCATATTGCCCATAATGTATATAATATGCTACGTAGAATAAACGACTTATTAAATTTTATTGGTATATATTTCTTACTAGTACACCAAAAATATGACGTACATTTAACTTGAACTATCAGAAGGGAGAGTAATTACGTGTGAGTGAACATAATAATTATGATGTTCATTATGTCTGTTACGACTTGAAAACAGCCGAAAAATTAGAATGGAAATACTATGATGAATGTGTATAATTATTTGAGATGCATGAGCAGCCACAGTAAACTAAACAGATAACATCCCCATTGCTCTCTACAAAGACTAATGAGAAATTTACAGACATATTTACAACAGAACTATCTGAATGAAGGACGTGTGGGACAGCGGTTACACATATTAAGTAGTAAACAGCTTTTATTGGGTACCATCGCTCTATACCCGCTACTCCCCCATTCGACTCCCTCCTCCATCCCTTCCTCTCCCCATACATCTCCCTCTACCCCTCCAAACCCTCTCCCCCTAACTCACCCTATACCAGAACACGTAATACCAAATGAACATCTCGACTGTATGTATCAAGTTTCAATCCAATAACTGATTAGAGACTGACGTTTCCACTAAAGAAATCAGAAAATAACAGCAACCAGTCACCTTTGTATGTATTTATTACCACAACCGGTTTCAAACTGCCTGGCAGTTCATCATCAGGCGGTATACATGCTTTAGATGTTGCTTACAACATTGTGGAACACGTTTGGAGTTGGTTCACATTTCTGATTGATGGTATGTGATTTTTCAAGCATTTTAGTGCTCAATAGATGCCCACATAACACAAAACTAGCTTTCCACATGTTTTACAAACATAAACAATTCAATTGTTCAACAAAAACTCATTGCTCAGGCATACGATCACGCCCCAGTAACGAGCGGCAGTCCTAGTGGTGTGCAGTCAATGATGTAGAGCACTTTCCCACGTGCTAAGTACGTCCATTGCAATGCGCACCAAACGAATCTGGTTCTTCAGAATGCTTGCAGTAAAAGCATAAAGTCAATAAGGTCATTCTTCACAAGTATCACCAATTTTACAACATTATTTTCTTCATCACCCACTGAAGTGATTTGTTACAGACAGTCTGCAACAAGAGAATTGCATCAGTCTCTTCAACTAGATTGATTTTAGTTGTATTTTTTCTAATATCAAAGTTAAAGTCACCAAAAATTAATATGTTATATTTGGAATATTTTTGTATCTGGACAATAAGCTTTTCTAAACATTAGGTAAATCTCTCGGTATCACTGCCAGGGGTGTGGTGTGATATGTTGTTGTGGTCTTCAGTCAGCAGACTCGTTTGATGCAGCTCTCCATGCTACCCTGTCCTGCGCAAGTCTCATCTGAGAATACGTTCGGCACCCTACATCCTCTTGAATCTGCTTACTGTATTCGTCCCTTGGTCTCCCTCTACGATTTTTACCCCACACGCTTCTTTCTAATGCTAAGTTGACAATTCCTTGATGTCTCAGAATGTGTCCTATCAATCTATCCTTTCTCTTAGTCAGGATATGCCAGAAACTCCTTTTCTCCCCGATTTGGTTAAGCACCTCCTCATTAGTTACGTGATCTACCCATCTAATTTTCATCATTCGTCTGTAGCACCACATTTCAAAAGCTTCTATCATCTTTTTAGCTGAACTCCTTATCGACCACGATTCACTCCCATACAATGCTACACTCCAGACAAATGCTTTCAGAAAGGACTTCCTAACATTTCAATGAATATTGGATGTTAACAAGTTTCGCTTCTTTAGAAACGCTTTTCTTCCCATAGCCATTCTGCATTTTATATCTTCTTTACTTCGGCCATCAGAAGTTGTCTTGCTACCCAAATAACAAAATTCATCTACTATGTTTATTGTCTCATTACCTAATCTAATTCCTTCAGCATCGCCTGATTTTCTGACATTGCATTCCATTACCTTCGTTTTACTCTTGTTAATGTTCACCTTATATCTTCCTTTCAAGACATTGTCCATCCCATTCAATTGCTCTTCCAGATCTTTTGCAGTCTCTGACAAAATATGTCATCTGTATGATATACAGAAGCAATTACAAGCCTTACTGTGGGTAGAAGCATTACCGCTGTTTCAAAAACACTTTTAATGCATAAGTCATTAATGTCCAGAACAATACATCTTAGGTCTAAATCATTGCTTATATAAATATAAAAAATAGAAAACGGATGACTTACCCAAGGGACAGGCTCGTTGACAGACACAAATAAAATCACACAAACACACATACAAGCTTTCGCAACCGTTGATCGCTTCTTCAGGGAAAGAGGAAGAAAGGAGAGGAGAAAGGGAAGGATATGGGTTTTAAGGAAGTGGTAAAGGAGTCATTCCAATCCCAGGAGTGGAAGGACTTACCTTAGGGTAAAAAAAGGAAGGTAAACAAATACACACACACTCGCACATATCCAGACGCAAACACACCTAGACAGACATTTGGCCTTTTTACCAATGGTTTCATTCTGTGGGATCACAAATTCACCTTTTCTGTTATTTATGTCATTCGCTCCAGCTGGATAATGACACGGTCATTTTGCCCCAAACTGAGTGTTTTATTATGTATGTTGTCACTGAACATGGCATTAGGCTTTACAAATGCTGTACATTTATAATTACTTCGGAGCACATCATTCATCATTTCCGTACAGTTTTTGCCTTGACTATCTGATAAAACAGTACTTTGTTTATATTTTGGCTTTCTTCATTACACTGATTGTCCAGGTGTTTTTCTGTTTGAGATTTATTTTCCTTTGATACATTAGTTTTTCACGTAACAGAACTCACTTTAAGATCTTTCCTGGCAGTTGTTGACACTTCACTTTTTTTGTTTGATGTTAAGTGTTTTTCTAGGCCTCGATTTTCTTCGCTGCATGACAGTCCATACTTTTTCAGTGTTGATTTCATCTGGGATGTGACACTCTTGTTGAACTTCAGCATCACTTTGTTGTGATTAGATCTGTCACTGTATGCATGATTTCTTTCCTCTCACGCTGATTTTCATTCCTCTCGTGCATATTTTCATTTCTGTGATGCTGACTTTCGTTCCTGTTATGCTTCTAGATGGGGCTATAATGAGCGCATTAAGAATTATTACTTAGTTATATTGTGATTTGAAGAATCTGTTGGGTCCAAACTGTCATATGCAGGAAAATTTTTTCCATTATTTTCGCCTTTTCTTTATCGGTATCAACTGTATACCAAATTTTACCATAATTTGTCCTCAAATTTTCATATTTTTTGGGTAAATATTCACCAGGTAGTTTCAATATTTCACTTTTATGCCAGAATATGAAAATGTAGCATGTGCTGAAAGAAATAACTGTCATTTATTTGTTTAGTATGAAAACTGTAGATACTGCAACTAGTTTAATGGACATTACATAATGAGAATTTTTATGTTTTTTATAAGAAAACATTAATTTTTAAGGAAACAGGTTACTTTGTAGCTTGCATGATTTTCTTAACACAAGACAACGTCCTAATGAATAATTTTCATCAGAAATTGAAAGGAAAGTAGCTCGCTAAAAATCTTGAATTAGGAATCTTGTTTTGGCCGGTTATAAGAAAATCATCACCCATACCTGTATATATGTATATCCCATCAAAACATAATATGTACAAACATGCAAGTCTCGTGACGAATTCCTTCCACCATAAAATGTCGTGAGATCTCATGGGAAACCACGTTGGTTATTTTAGTTAGTATTTATGGGACAACTATTCAACATTGTGAGGCCTCATGAGACTGTAGCTGATCTTATTAAATGTCATAATGTAAAGGTGCATATAAGATGAACATTAACAAGAACAAAACTAGGGTAATGGAGTGCAGTGTAAGGAAATCAGGTGATGCTGAAGGAATTAGATTAGGTAACGAAGCAATAAAGGAGGTAGATGAGTTTTGTTACTTGGACAGTAAAATAACAAATGATGGTCGCAGTACAGAGGATATAAAATGCAGAATGGCAATGGGTAGAAAAGCGTTCTTGAAAAAGAGAAATTTGTGAACATCGAATATTGATTTAAGCCTAAGGAAGTCCTTTCTGAAGGCATTTGTATGGAGTGTTGCCTTGTATGGGAGTGAGACATGGACGATAAACACTGCAGATAGGAAGAGGATTGAGGGTTTTGATATGTAGTGCTACAGAAGAATGCTGAAGATTAGCTAGGTGGATCGCGTAACTAATGAGGAGGTACTGAACAGAATTGGGGAGAAAAGAAATTTCTGGCATACCTTGACTAAAAGAAGGGATAGATTGGTAGGACACATTCTTAGACATCAAGGAATTGTGAATTTAGCGTTCTGCTTGCTCAGGATAGAGTAGGGTGGAGAGCTGCATCAAACCAATCTCCCACTTCCAGCTCCACTCCCCCCCCCCCCCCCCCCCAAACCTTTAAATACTACTGCACGCAATCCGGAACCACGACATCCCAATTCAGTAGTCAACCTCTCCTCTAAACCTTTCTCCCAAACTGAAACCTCTGTCCTATCCAAAGGCCTCACCTTTAGCCCTACTCCCAAATTCAACCAAACAGACAAATGTCTGCCTAGGTGTGTTTGGATGTGGATATGTGTGAGTGTGTGTGTATTTGTTTACCTTCCTTTTTGTCCCCTAAGGTAAGTCCTTCCACTCCTGGGACTGGAATGGCTCCTTTTCCACTTCCTTAAAACCCGTATCCTTCCCTTTCTCCTCTCCTTCCTCCCTCTTTTTCCCGAAGAAGCCACCACTGGTGGCGAAAGCTCGAATGGTTGTGTGTTTTTGTGTGTATTTTGTGTTTCTGTCGACGAGCCTGTACTTTGGGTAAGTCAAAAAGAGACCTTCCAGGTAGGAAAATGGTATAAAATAAAGATTTTTGACTTACCTAAAGTACAGGCTCGTCGATAGGAACACCAAATACACACAAAAACACACAACCATTCGAGCTTTCGCCACCCGTGGTGGCTTCTTCGGGAAAAAGAGGGAGGAAGGAGAGGAGAAAGGGAAGGATACGGGTTTTAAGGAAGTGGAAAAGGAGCCATTCCAATCCCAGGAGTGGAAGGACTTACCTTAGGGGACAAAAAGGAAGGTAAACAAATACACACACACTCACACATATCCACATCCAAACACACTTAGGCATATATATATATATATATATATATAATAAATATAAATAATAATACTAATAATAATAATAATATATAGAGGGATACTTTCCTGGTGGGAAAAATAAGTATAAAATAAAGATTTTTGACTTACCTAAAAGGCTCATCAACAGAAACATAAAACACACACAAAAACACACAAACATTCGAGCTTTTGCCACCAATGGCAGCTTCTTCGGGGGGAAAAAAGGAAGGAAGGAGAGGAGAAAGGGAAGGATACGAGTTTTAAGGAAGTGGAAAAGGAGCCAGTCCAGTCCCAGGAGTGGAAGGACTTACCTTAGGGGAAAAAAAGGAAGGTAAACAAATACACACACACTCACACATATCCAAACACAAACACACCTAGACAGACATTGTTTGCGTTTGGATATTTGTGAGTAACAGACAATGTCTGTCTAGGTGTGTTTGCATTTGGATATGTGTGTGTGTTTGTGTGTGTGTATTTGTTTACCTTTCTTTTTTTCCCCTAAGGTAAGTCCTTCCACTCCTGGGATTGGAATGGCTCCTTTTCCACTTCCCTAAAACCCGAGTCCTTTCCTTTCTCCTCTCCTTCCTTCCTCTTTTCCTGAAGAAGATGCCATCGGTGGAGAAATCATGAATGTTTGTGTGTGTCTTTATTTGTGTTTTTTTGTTTCTATCGGCGAGCCAGTGGTTTGGGTAAGTCAAGCAATCTTTATTTTATACATACATATATTGACATGTTTCACATCCATGAGGATCACCTCAACACGGATGTATGGAACGAACCAACTAAGAAGGGTGTTTTTCCTGATAGACTGTAATATGCTCTTGTTAAACCACTACACAAAAAGGGGGATATTTCAGATGTCAACAACTACTGCCCAATCTCACTTCTGACAGCCTTATACAAAATTCTTGAAAAAGTAATGTATTCTAGTGTAGTTTCACACAAAGGTCAAAATATAGTTCTAACAAAATGTCAGTTTGGCTTTCAGAAGGGCTTTTCAACAGAAAATGCTAATATATACTTTCACCAATGAAATATTAAATGCTCTGAATAACCAGACATCACACGTTGGGATTTTTTGTGATCTCTCCAAGGATTTGATAATGTAAATCATGGAATTCTTCTAGATAAAATAAAGTATTGTGGTATGAATTGGACAGTGTACAAATGTTTTAAATCATACCTAACAGGAAGAGTGCAGATAGTTGACATTAGTATTTATCATAATATGCAAAACACAGCTGATTCTTCAAACTGGGGAGCAATCAAAAATGTGGTGCCACAAGGCTCGGTCTTAGGCCGTTTTCTGTTCTATATTCATGAAGATGCAGAGCTGGTTGTTTTTGCTGCTGATACAAGTATAGTTATGACACCTAACAGACAAGAACCAAATGATGAAATTGTAAACGACATCGTTCAGAAAATCATTAAGTGGTTCTCAGCAAATGGACTATCATTAAATTGTGATAAAACACAGTACATACAGTTCCATACAGTAAATGGAATGATACCATCAATAAATATAGACTTTGCTCAGAAATCTGTAGCAAAGGTAGAATATTCAAATTTTAGGGTGTAAGCATTGATGAGTGGTTGAACTGGAAAAAAACACATTGAAGGTCTGTTGAAACATTTGACTTCAGCAACTTATGCTATTAGGGTAATTGCAAATTTTAGTGATATACATCTCATAAGATTAGCTTACTATGGCTATTATCATTCTCTGCTTTCTTATGGCATCATTTTCTGGGGTAATTCATCATTGAGTAAAAGAGTATTCATTGCACAAAAGCGTGTAATCAGAATAATTGCTGGAGCCTGCGAGGGCGAAAGTTTGGGGTGAGAGTTTAAATAGGGAAAATTTAATTTTTAAAACTCACAACCACCAACTACGAACCAAATTCCTAAACATGCAAAAACACGAACTATGATTGCTACTGTTTGACTCGTTCTTTAGGGGATGATATCACACGTTCCCTGCATATGATTAACAAAAAATTTCATAATAAAGTAAGTTCATGTGAGAAAAGGGTGTACTAACTACTATTTTTGAAAACACGTGAAAGTTCACTTTATGTTGTTTATTAGACCATATTAAAACCCTGTGGCTGATACGTCTGTACGTCGACACATTTATCAAATAAAGTTATAGCTCGTGAGCCCCCAGACAAAATGAATATTTGTTGCAAATTGTTTTCCCACCATGTGCCTGTCTCAAATACCATTTATGTTCATGCCTACGCGACGACACGTATTACATTAACAAAACACACTCACTTTAATTCAGTGTGATGCACACCTTGTTCCACCGGCTAAATATTCACGACACACAGTAGCACTCGATTCAACTTGGTGTAGTCTACGACGAGCAACCACACCTGGCAATTGCCACTCAAAAATCTATAGTCTCCACCTGGAGATCCACATGCCAACTTCGCAGAGCGACGCCGCCCGGCCAGCTACACCACTCGCCCCAATTTCCTGGGCCACGCGCGCGCGCTCAAAAGCCCAACTGCCGGGTTTTTTCCCCTATGTCATCAAGTTCCCCATGTGAGCTGTTCTAACCGACTTGCCAACATACAGCACTCAGCCAATACATTTCTAAAACTTTACTTAAAATCAAAATAATTACACTACACATTAAACAAATGTCTTCTTAGGTTTTTATATTGGTAGAAACATCCTTTGTACTATTTATTATAATCGTGCAATTTCTTATATCACAGACAAGTGATTTAACTGAATATTTCAAGATAAAATACACAAGATTATTGAAAATAAAATGAGAAATAGTTAACATATAATTTTTATAAACAAACGTCATGCTAATTGTGTAACTGTCTTGTATTCATTGGTAATTTATTACTTTTCATTGTCAATTAAACATATTACGCCAGCTGTGACTATATCAGCTAATGTATTGTTTATTTGTCAACAGGCTATATTGTAATGAGGGCCTTAAAGGTTTCTAACTGCATCGTATTACTTCAAATGTAAGTAGTATTAGAACATTTTATTTCACGCTGTGCACTGCACTGCGCCTGGCACTCGCCATTGTCCCTCTCTCCCCTCACCGGAAACGAGCCTGGAAAATCCTAAGCTGGAACAAGCCACCAACGACGGCCTGCTCGCTGGCCTCCCGTGAGCTACAAGCACACAGCAAATCTCAATGTGGAGAATTTCTACCTATGGCCTAACTATAAATGTTGTCACTCAACTGCGTACATACATTGCTACCATAATTAATAAGATTAAAATTGTGTAACATTTGGTGCATTGGCATGGTCAATGTTTGCAGTGAACTTCATACTGTTTAACTATCAAATGCTATTAATTACCAATATTTCTATTGGGCGGTAATCTCACAAGCCCATCCAAGATCATCCTCCAGATACTTATTTAAAGAGCTAGGGATCTTCACAGTAGCTTCACAGTATATATATTCACTTATGAAATTTGTTATTACCAATATCACTGAATTCAAAAGCAATAGCAGTGTACATAACTACAACACTAGGAGAAAGAATGATCTTCACCATTCAAGGTTAAATCTATCTTTGGCACAGAAAGGGGTGAATTATTCTGCCACAAAAGTCTTTGGTCAAACAGCATCAAAAGCCTGACAGTCAACCAGCATTTAAAAATAAATTAAAAGAATTTGTGAATGACACCACCTTCTACACTATAGATGAATTTTTAGGTATAAAGTAGTAAATAAGAAAAAAAATCTTTTTTTAACTTGTGTCCTGTAATATTTAGTACAAAGTAATAATTTGTAATGACACCTTTCATTAACCTGACACATTCCACATCATTACGAAGTGTCGTATTCATTATCTATGGCACAAGTACTAATCTAATCTACCTGTTATGAGAGGGCTCCATAATTTCTTTAATGGAGTCATCTATGATGCAGTGTTTCTAATTATACTATTTTATTTTATGAAAACCTATAGTGATCCATTGATTTTTGCCCTATGTAAAGTAATTCTGTATATATGCTTTGACCTATGTAAACTAATTCTGCACATTTCTAACTTGACTTTGTAAATTGCTGTAACAGCTAAACAGCAATCAAATTTCATTTATTTTATTTCTTTATAACATCTCGTCATAATTTTTTATCTAATTAGTTATCTAACAACATCTGTAGTGACTTGATCAAAATTATACATCTTAATTTCTACAATAAATATAATGACTTGGCAATTGCACCATATTATGACATCAGAATAAATATAATGATCTGGCAATGCATATGGTCATAATGACATAACAATAATTTATATTCCATTATGCAACCAAACGTAGCCACATCATAATGAATACACTCAAATGTGGATACAGTTTTTTAAACATTAGTTTATGCTGCCATGGGAAACTGAGTAAGTTATTTTAGTTAGTGTTCATAGAACCACTTATCTGTTATCTAATTAGGAATCTACCAACATTTATAGCGACTATATTAGTATTATACATCTTTAATTTTATAATACATATAATGTCTTCGCAATCGCACCATAACAGAATGACATCAGAATACATATAATGATCAGGCAATTACATATCTATATATAATTTATATTCCACCATGTGACCAAAAGTAGACACATAGGAATGAAATACCCCACATTTGCATAAAGTATTTTAGTTATTAGTTTACATTGCCATGCAATGTCACTGTATTTATTATAAAAATAAAGATGTATAATTTTGATATAGTCACTACAGATGTTCGTAGATAAGTAATTGGATAAAAAATTATGATGAGGTGTTGAGTAGTTGGTTTCAGGAACACTAACTAAAATAACCGACTTGGTTTCCTATGAGATCTCACAACATTTTATGGTGGAAGGAATTCGATGCGAGACTTGCATTTTTGTACATTTTCTGTTTTTAATGTGATATAACTTCTGTTTGTACGTAGTCCTTTCAAGTAAAATGTTTTGTACGTTGGTCCCAGATTTTCTTAAAGCCATTCCCTGTCTCCTTAGTTTGGAGTGGCTTTGTTTTGTTTGATGTAACAGTATTTAAGAAGTCTGGAAAATCGATTATATTGTTTTGCTCAATCCTTTCATCATGTACAGTGCTGCCACCTTTGGTGGACAACTATAGCAATATCAACAAGTTAGTGCTGTATTTCGCATCAGTTTGTGAACTTCATAATATATGGAAGTTGCCGGTGCAAATGAACACAGCACTTATACTCAAAGCACGTTTATTACGAACTTAACATACACGCAGTACTGACTGCCTCTCGGGCAGAGTGCTCTGCTATTTATACACAGACAGAATTTACCAGAAATTAGAAGAACAGTTAACAAAAAACAAGTAGAATTTACAAATGAATATGAGAAACATGTAGAACATTCTGGAATTGTTAGTTACAAAGAAATAAATTTTTGCCGTGGGTCGGGATTGAACCGGCGACCTTCAGCACCGCAGTCCGTGACGCTATCCCCTGCGCCACGCCAGCAGTCGGTGTACGTGGTCTCTCGCAGCATTGCTCCCTCTCCTAGAAAAACAGTGACCTGCTGTTACGTTCCCTGTGGAGCTAGCTGCATTGTCCTGGAACTTGATCTTGTCAAAGGTCTTCTGTATGGCAGTTCAAGGGAATCCTTCCCTTCTCCACGATTATCAACGACTGACGTTCATGTCGTGGCTTCTTCAGTAACATTACTGTCCTTAGTGTCCTTGAACAGGAAGCCATTGTCGTCTACCTGCTCTTCAGGATCGTAGTAAGGCTTCATGCACAGGATGTGAACAATGTCTCTTCGCTTTTCTTGTTTTGACGATGACTCATAATCCTCAACTTCGTATGTGACGTCTGATAGGCGGCGTATGACACAATACGGACCACAGTATCGCTTCAATAACTTTTCTGACAGTCCAACCTTCCGTAAAGGGGTAAAAATCCATACAAGATCTCCTGGGCTGTACACAACAGGTCGGTGCTTGTCGTTATACTGCTGACAGTACTCCTCCTGGGCGTCCAGAGTCCGTATGTGAGCCAGATGTCTTGCTTCTTCGACCCTGGTGATCTACATGGGATACTATGCAAATCACATTTAAGTGCCTGGCAGAGTTGTTTAACATAGTCATCCTGATTGTCGTCTGGTTGGAAAGAGAACAGCGTATCCATTGTCATCTCAGCTTCACGGCCATGGAGCAGGAAAAACGGCGTGAGGCCTGTGGTGTCTTGTCTTGCGGTATTGTAAGCAAGTGTCACGACTGGCAGAATTGTATCCTAATCCTTCTGTTCAACATCGACGTACATCAACAGCATATCGGCTAATGTCTTGTTAAAACATCCCGTAAGACTATTTGTCTGAGGATGGTATGCAGTTGTCATTCTGTGGACAATGACACACCATGACTTTGCCTCTGATACCAGTTTTGACTGGAATACTTTTCAAGATCAGATATCATCACACGTGGTGCTCTGTGCTTCAAAATAATGTCTTCTACAAGGAATTTTGCGATCTCTGGAGCTTCTGCAGTCGGCACAGGTTTGGTGACAGCGCAGGGTGTGAGGTAGTCAGTGCAATCTATTATCCATCGGTTACCGGTTGTTGACTTCGGGAACCTCCCTAAAAGATCGATCCCAACTCGGTGGAATGGAGCTGCTGCCGGCGGAATCGGAACGAGATGCCCTGGAGGTAATTGCGGCACATGCTTCAGTTGCTGGCACTCTTTACAGTGACTCACATAGTGCTAGACAAATCGGTAGAGACCTTTCCAGTAATACCTGCGTCTGATTCTGTCTAGGGTCTTCATGAATCCCAGATGACTGGATATTGAAGTATCATGGAAATATTTGAGAATAGCTGGCGGGAGATGAGCTGGATGACCCGTAGCCATTTGGGGCCCAGTGGATGTAGTTGCTCTTATAAAATGTTCCGTTTATAAGTTTGAACTCTCTATTGGTCGGTTCTCCTTTCTCCAAGGCCTCTATCGTTATTAATAGTGCTCGATGTTCTCTCTGTTCAGCTGTAACGTCATCTAATTCATTGAGGGCTGAAATTTCATTCATTGTGTTCCACTAATGGATTCCTCGAAAGGCAGTCGGCATCCTTGTGTTTGCGCACGTCCTTGAATACCACTAAGACATTGTACTCTTGGAGTCTTAGTGCCCATCCTGCTAGTCAACCTGATGGATCCTTCAAGCTAGTCAGCCAACACAAAGAATGGTGGTCTGTCACGACGATGAGAGGTTTGCTGAATAAATATGGCCGGAACTTGTTGATAGCCCAGACAACTGCGAGACATTCTTTTTCAGTTGTAGAGTAGTTTATCTTGGACTTTGAGAGTACTCTTGATGCATAGGCTATCACTTTTTCAGCACCTTCCTGAACTTGTACAAGCACTGCACCAATCTCCTAACCACTGGCGTCTGTGTGAAGTTCCACTTCCGCATTCTCGTCGTACAATGCTAGCACTGGTGTGGAAGTTAGAGCCTTCTTAAATGCCTGGAAAACTCTTTCTTTTGTCTCGTCCCAGTAAAACTTGACGTCTCCTTGCAGAAGTTCCTGTAATAGACGTGCCTTGTTACAAAATCCTTTCATAAAATGTCGGTAGTATGAGCACAGCCCGAGAAAACTTCTCACATCACGAATGTGCTGAGGAGTTGGAAATTCTGTAACTGCCCTTACTTTATCTGGATCAGGACGGACACCATCTCTGTTGACTAGGTGCCCCAGGATTTTTATCTCTTTGGCGACAAAGAGGCACTTCTTTGGATTGAGGCAGAGTCCTGCAGCCTGAACACACTTCTGTGTTGAAGTGTGTTGACAGTTGACTCAGATATTCTTCAAATGTTTTCGAGAAAATGACAATGTCATCTAAATAGCAAAAACACATCATCCACTTAAGGTGTGGAAGCAAGTTGTCCATCATGCGTTCAAATGTGGCCGGAGCATTACATAATCCAAATGGCATTACTTTAAATTCATAGAGGCCGTCAGGTGTAATAAAAGCCGTCTTCTCCCTGTCAGCTTCGTCAACCTCGATTTGCCAGTAACCTGTCTGTATGTCCATATTTGAGAAGTATGTTGCTCCTTTCAAGCAGTCTAAGGTGTCGTCAATGCACGGTAGTCGGTAGACATCTTTCTTTGTGATTCTGTTCAGCCGCCAACAGTCGACACAGAATCGCCACGTGCCATCCTCCTCCTTTACGAGGACCACCGGAGACGACCAAGGACTCTCCGAAGGTTGAATAATGTCATCTCGCAACATCTTCTCCACTTCCTCCCGAATTATCTGTCTTTCAGCTGGCGACACTCTATGCGAACGCTGGCTAATTGGTGGATGATCCCCAGTATTGATACGGTGCTTTATCGTGGGCCGTTTCGTCTGACTTTTCCCCTGCTGAGGTGTGAATGCACCCGAAAATTGGCGTAGTATACTTAACAACTGCTGGCGTTGTTCCTTGGTCAGTCCAAGCCCTATTGGCAGTTCCACGATTGTTTCCTCCAGCGTGTTGTCTGTACTAACAGCAGGGCATGGGTCTTCATTGATGACGTTGAGCTCACCGTCCTGGATTGGTTCAGCTGTCCCGATACACATTCCCTTGGGGATAAGTTGTGACTGCTCGTGACAAAATCTCTCCTTGACCACTGGTAATGCTTATGATAGCCACTGGTATGTAAATTTCTTTTGTGAGTCTGATAAACTTTTTACTATCAACAAGCACTTCACAGTTTAATCGCCCATCTGAATTTGTGACAGCAAATCTTCTCATCGTTAACGGCGGAATCATCACATTGTCAACGGCAAATAACTTCCCAGAAAAATTTGTATTACGTGTATCCGCCGGAACAACTTCTTCACTTTTCAGCTCAGATCTTCCACAGTCAATGATAGCTTGGGATGCCTGAAGGAAGTCCCATCCGAGGATGACATTGTGACTACAGTCTATTAACACGACAAATTCAAATGGCTGGGTCCTGTTGTTGACGGTTATTCTTGCAACACAAGTTCCTGCTGGCTGGACGTACTTTCCATTTGCGACCTTCAGCACAGTTTCCCCAGTATCACAGAACATTGTCTTCTTTAGTGTGCAGCGGTAATTATCTGACAATACTGAGAAAGACGCTCCTGAGTCAACAAGTGCCCGGACAGGTTGGCCGTCGCTTATGACGTCGATGAGATTTCCCGACATCTTGGCGACTGTCTTCCATGGAGGATTTTCATCTGCGGCGGCCTCACCTCCATAGATGGTCGCCTCGCTTAGTTTTCCTGGGTGCGGCGGCTAGGGGAGCTGCTGGTACATCTGTACGGCGACGGTGAACGGCTGCGGCGCGTCGGGGAGCGACCTCGTCTAGGGTACGGTGATGGGCTTCTTCCCACAGGTCGACTGAACTCATCAGCAGGTGATTGCCTGGGATAGAATTGCCCCGATGGCTGATGTCTTGTGGCAAAATAATCATCAAATACTCGTCTCCTTTCTTTTGCAGTAGCGTACGACATGTCCAGGGCGCCCACAGTGGAAATACAGTGGTGTGTTGTCTTCTGTCCTCCAGACGTCTGTTCTTCTGCGGGGCGTCATAGTTACCGGGGGAGTCGGTTTTGGTCATGTCGGCCGGTTCATGGGCTGCCGTTTGGCGGCTGCAGCATAAGTCATAGCAGGGCGACGCTATTCTTCACGTCGGGTGCGATTGATGGGGCAGACAGGAGCTAATGTCTGAAATACCTCTTCCTCAGCCAAGTCTGCTCCCTCCTGACTTACAGGGCTTACATCCATGGCCATAATCTGATGCTCGCTCGGTCTAACAGTCCTGGTTTCCATAAATTCTTGTAATTCTAATCTTACAATTTATCGTATGAGAGAAGCAAAGTCATGCTGGTCTTCAACAACGGCCATCGGGACTACATTGGGGAATCTGTCATACTTATTACGACCAACCCTCCTTTGTTGCATCTCTTCAATACGGTGGCACCACTTAATGAACTCTTCTGTCGTACCAACATCTTTTATCAGAAGAGCTTGGTATGTATCTTCTGCAATACCCTTCATCAGGTGTGTGATTTTGTCCACCTCAGTCATGTTCGGATTGACTATGTTACACAGGGCCAAAACATTCTGTATGTACGATTGTGTCTGCTCACCATGTCATTGGGCCCAGTTCTTCAGTTGTTCTTCCGCCGAACAGATTTGTTGCTGGCGGTCTCCAAACGTCTTCTTAAGTTCATCCTGGAACGTCTTCCAGTCATTCAACTTGTCTTCGTTGTTCTCGAACCACTGCTGGCTGTTCCATTCAGACAGAAGTAGGTTGACATAAATGTTGGCCAAGCACATCATATGATCCCACCTGTTGTATTTGGCGACTCGCTCGAACCCTTTTAGCCATTTGTTGGGGTCCTGTCCAGCGTCTCCAGAGAACACCGACGGGTGTCTGATGTGCAGCCGGCTTACCGATAGTTTTGTGTCCATGGTTCTTCTGATTATACAGACTTTTGGAAGGATGTACTCAGTAAATCCCTTGAATTCCAGTTCCAGTCCGTGTAAGCGACGGCTCTTACGTTGCCTAATCGGAGCCACGGTGATGCAGCTGTTGCACAGGATACCCGGCGCCTCCACCAAACAATGTCACGTTGAAATGGGAGCAGGCTTGACTTCGAAGGCAAATAAACACAGCACTTATACTCAAAGCACGTTTATTACGAACTTAACATACACACAGCACTGACTGCCCCTCGGGCAGAGTGCTCTGCTATTTATACACAGACAGAAATTACCAGAAATTAGAAGAACAGTTAACATAAGAAACAAGTAGAATTTACAAGTGAACATGAGAAAGATGTAGAACATTCTGGAATTGTTAATTACAAAGAAATAAATTTTTGCTGGGGGGGGGGGCGGGATTGAACCGGCGACCTTCAGCACCGCAGTCGGTGACGCTATCCCCTGCGCTACGCCAGTAGTCGGTGTACATGGTCTCTCGCGGCAATATTAGGAATGGGCAAGGAATCACGTACTCGTGAAAAATCACAGTGATCGAAAATTCACTGTTTTCAAGGTTGCGGTGATCTGGAATCTGATTGTGATTTCAGTCACGGTCACGTTTGAGTAGCGACTAGCAGGAATAGCAGTGAACAGCAGGACAAAGAGCCATCTGGTGACCGAAATGAGTACTAAAAGCAGCAGCGAATAGCAGGTGTAGCAGCGAATAGTGGAAAAGCGAAGAGAAGGTGAGGGAAGAGAAGCAGCAAAGGCTAGAAGAGCCATCTGTGGGTCAAAATCTGTACTAATATCTATGCCACGATTAGTGGGTATAGCAGCGAATCACCGGTAAGCGAAGAGCGGGTATAGCAATGGAAGTTGCACAGTAAAGAAAACTGAATATATGTACCGTAATCTATAATGTTATCGTTTAAAGGTGAAGGGTGGTATCCCATTCATCAGTAATGTCCTAAACTTTAACCTACTTACCAGTCAAGGGTACATACAAGAACTTGTGAACTACAGAGCAGGAACATCATTAATTATTTCACAGTCAACTTACAGGATTATCTCCCTGACTCTTATGTGATTGAGTTTTCAAAGAGCAGTGAACAGCCATTGCCACACTAGACTGTAAAATGTTACCCTATGGTTACAAGGACCAGATCTGATCACATACACTGTTATCTCTGAGCTATTGAATTCAAACACAACAGCCACAATGGAACTGTGAATCCATGCTATAAATGATTGGGCCAAGTCTATTCAGCAGCAATTGTGATTTGTATCTGGTCAACCACAGCTTTAATTGTAAATTGGGCGTATACTGTATTAGTCAGCACAATAGAACTTCTTTGACTATACTTAAAAAAAGTAGAAAATATATTTAATCCTGCTCCCAATAAGACACATTACTGCTACAGAGCCTTGTTAATATAGCATGACTCCTTTGGCATGTTTGAAAGTGTAAAGAAGCACCAATCTGTTTTATGGAATCATCACTGTACCTCTATCACAGCACTTATTCTGACTTGTCCAACGTCAGGTTGCATTTCAGTACAATGTTTGGAGTAGAGAACCAAAAACGTAATAAATAAAAATACACCAGTAGCCTACGTTTTTTTGTAATTATCTCCAAGTAGGCCTAAAGTATTTCACTTGAACTATTCATGGTTTCAAATATCAACTGGAAGTGAGACTTTAACTTTTCCCGGCGTAATGAGTGTTCAAACAACTTACGGGTATGCTGCCGGGTGACGTCGTCGACAACCGCCAATATTTCGGCAGGAGAACACCCTGCCATTCTCAAGGCACAACTGCGCTTAAGGAAGCAATGTGCAAGCGTATTTAATACCTCGGTTTGCAAAGTGTAAACAAGGAAGATAACACACACAGTACAAGTCACAGGAGAGTCAACACAACCAAAGGTGACCAAACATCAAAAATATCGATAGTGACTTAATCAACAGGTGAGGCAGCATTAATTTTATCCCTCTGTTTTTTGACGAGAGACAGTGCCGGATTCCAAGCAGAATTTAAACAAAAACCACCATCTCTGTTTATAAGGTCGCTTGCTAGTTTAATTTCAACTGCTTCCTTAATAACACTATCCCAATAGGTGGAGGTGCATGCCAGGATCTCCGTGTTGTTGTATTCCATAGGATGACCGGTGTCAAGACAGTGTTCTGCAACAGTGGATTTGTTGGGCTGTTGTAAGTGCGTGTAACGTTCGTGTTCAATACACAGGTCTTCCACAGTCCTGACTGTCTGACCAATATATGACATGCCACAACTGCAAGGAATACGATATACACCTGCCTTACGCAAACCAAGATCATCCTTTACGGACCCCAGCAGGGCCTTTATCTTAGAAGGTGGTCGAAAAACACATTTCACATCATATTTCCATAAAATACGACTAATCTTGTTGGAAATACATCCTGCGTAAGGCAAAAAGGCCATAGATTTAGGTGCCACTTCATTACTATCGTCACTCACCCGTTGCACAGAAGGCTGATAGCGCAATGCACGTTTTATCTGTCTCTCACTATAACCATTCTGACGAAAGGTCACCTTGAGATGGGACAACTCAGCTGACAAACTTTCAGGGTCTGAAATGACATGTGCCCTGTGAACCAAAGTATGAAGTACTCATTCACGCTGAGCTGGATGGTGACAACTATCAGCTCGCAGATACAAATATGTGTTAGTAGGCTTCCTATAAAAAGAATGTCCCAATGTACCATCAACCTTCCTTCTGACCAACACATCAAGGAAAGGAAGGCAGCCATTCTGTTCCACCCCCATTGTGAACTGAATATTCGGGTGGACTGAATTTAGGTGTTCCAAAAAACCATTTAAATTCTCACTACCATGAGGCCAAACAACAAAAGTGTCGTCTACATATCTGAGAAAACACGCAGGTTTCAGAGTCGCTGACACTAAAGCACGTTCCTCAAAATTCTCCATAAACAAATTGGCCACAATAGGTGACAACGGGCTTCCCATTGCAACTCCATCAGTTTGTTCATTGAATAAAAAGTAAGTGGAAGTCAGCACATGTCGAAAAAGGTTTGTTAACTCGACACCAAACTTAACCTCAATTAGCTGCAACGAATCTGACAGAGGAACGCGAGTGAAGAGAGACACAACATCAAAAGTGTCGCAATCATAATATTGTTGCTACATTTGCTAAGAATGTGCAGCATATTAATTCTCCTGCCGCCAATCGTATAAAGCAACATGCTGGCTTAGCTCTTGTTCGTGAAAGGATCCACTTTACTCGTCATCAATTAGATTTTGTTTCGAAGGAATTATTTCGGCTTCATTTGATGATTGCTGCTAATGTGTCTCGATTTTCTTGGGATTGGTTGGACGGTGCCTCTTTGACACAGTCTGATTGGGAATTTCAGTGTGTTTTCCTGTTAGGAATTTTTCCTCTATAATATTCGTATATATATATATATATATATATATATATATATATATATATATACGAATATTATATATATACATATATACATATATATACATATACATATATACATATACATATACATATATATACATATATATATACATACATATATATATATATATACATATACATACATATATATATATACATACATATATATATATATATATATATATATATATATATATATATATATATGTATATATATATATATACATATATATATATACATATACATATATATATATACATATATATATATATATATATATATATATACGAATATTATATATATATATATTATATATATATACGAATATTATAGACAACCGGAGGGAGGAGGGAGAGGGGAGGGGGAGGGATGCGGGTTTTGGGGAGGTGGAGGGGGAGCCGTTCCGGTCCCGGGAGTGGAGGGACTTGCCTTGGGGGGCAGGGGGGAGGGTGGGCAGGTGCACACACACTCACACATATCCACATCCAAACACAAGTGTGTTTGGATGTGGATATGTGTGAGTGTGTGTGTATTTGTTTACCTTCCTTTTTGTCCCCTAAGGTCCTTCCACTCCTGGGATTGGAATGGCTCCTTTTCCACTTCCTTAAAACCCGTATCCTTCCCTTTCTCCTCTCCTTCCTCCCTCTTTTTCCCGAAGAAGCCACCACTGGTGGCGAAAGCTCGAATGGTTGTGTGTTTTTGTGTGTGTTTAGTGTTCCTATCGACCAACCTGTACTTTAGGTAAGTCAAAAATCTTTATTTTATACCATATATATATATATATATATATATATATATATATATATATATATATTTTATAGAGGAAAAATTCCTAACAGGAAAAATATACGTAAAAAATAGATAAGGTACACTTACCAGGCGAAGGGGCACAGGCAGTAATAGCAACAAATAAACACACAGACACACACACACACAAAAATGCTAGCTTTCGCAGCCTAGCTGCTTCATCAGGCAGAAGGGAAGGAGGGGGAAAAGGAAATGATGAGGGTTTTAAGGAAGGGGGTAAGGAGCCATTCCAATCCCGGGACAGGAAAGACTTACCTTGGGGGAAAAATTGGAAGGTAAATAAATGCACATACACCCACACATTTACACAGACGTTTTACCTAAGTGTACTTGTGTCTGTGTACCTTATCTATTTTTTACGTGTGTATATATATATATATATATATATATATATATATATATATATATATATTATAGAGGAAAAATTCCTAACAGGAAAAATATACGTAAAAAATAGATGAAGTACACTTACCAGGCGAAGGGGCACAGGCAGTAATAGCAACAAATAAACACACAGACACACACACACACACACACAAAAAAAAAAAAAAAACACAAAAATGCTAGCTTTCGCAGCCTAGCTGCTTCATCAGGCAGAAGGGAAGGAGAGGGAAAAGGAAATGATGAGGGTTTTAAGGAAGGGGGTAAGGAGCCATTCCAATCCCGGGACAGGAAAGACTTACCTTGGGGGAAAAAATGGAAGGTAAATAAATGCACATACACCCACACATTTACACAGACACAAGTACACTTAGGCAGACATACTGTAGAACTGTAGAAAGCAAAGAAGTTAGAAGTTAGACAGAGATGCCACTTGAGGCAGAGGCTCTGTCCAGAGAACCAAGGCAAAGATGTTAAGATGGTGGGTGGGAATTCGAATTTAGCGGAGGTTGAGACCAGGTGGGCAACGGGAAGAGAGAATATGCTGAAGGGCTAGTTCCCATCTCCGGAGTTCTGAAGGATTGGTGTCAGTGGGAAGTATCCAGATAACCCGGACGGTGTAGCACTGTGCCAAGATGTGCTGGCCATGCACCAAGGCATGTTTAGCCACAGGGTGATCCTCGTTACCAACAAACACTGTCTGCCTGTGTCCATTCATGCGAATGGACAGTTTGTTGCTGGTCATTCCCACATAGAACGCTTCACAGTGCAGGCATGTCAGTTGGTAGATCACGTGGGTACTATCGCAAGTGGCTCTGCCTTTGATCGTGTACACCTTCCGGGTTACGGGACTGGAGTAAGTGGTGGTGGAAGGGTGCATAGGGCAGGTTTTACAACGGGGGCGGTTACAAGGGTAGGAGCCAGAAGGTAGGGAAGGTGGTTTGGGGATTTCATAGGGGTGGACTAGGAGGTTACGGAGGTTAGGTGGGCGGCGGAAAGACACTCTCGGTGGAGTAGGAAGGATGTCATGAAGGATGGATCTCATTTCGGGGCAGGATTTTAGGAAGTCGTATCCTTGCTGGAGAGCCACATTCAGAGTCCGCTCCAGTCCCGGAAAGTATCCGGTGACAAGAGGGGCACTTCTGGGGTTTTGTGGAAGGTTCTTAAATTGGGGAGATGAGGAAGTGGCTCTGGCAATTTGCTTCTGTACCAGACCAGGAGGATAGCTGCGGGATGTGAAGGCTGTTATCAGGTTATTGGTGTATTGGTTCAGGGATTCAGGACTGGAGCAGACTCGTTTGCCACGAAGACCTAAGCTGTAGGGAAGGGAACGTTTGATGTGGAAAGGATGGCAGCTGACATAATGCAGGTACTGTTGTTTATTGGTAGGTTTGATGTGGACGGATGTGTGTAGTTGGCCGTTGGATAGATGGAGGTCGACATCGAGGAAAGTGGCATGGGATTTGGAATAGGACCAGGTGAATTTGATGGGACCAAAGGAGTTGAGGTTGGAGAGGAAATTCTGGAGTTCTTCTTCACTGTGAGTCCAGATCATGAAGATGTCGTCAATGAATCTATACCAAACTTTGGGTTGACAGGCTTGGGTGTCCAGGAAGGCTTCCTCTAAGCGTCCCATAAATAAGTTCGCGTACGAGGGGGCCATCCTGGTCCCCATGGCTGTTCCCTTTAGTTGTTGGTATGTCCGGCCCTCAAAAGTGAAGAAGTTGTGGGTTAGGATGAAGCTGGCTAGGGTATTAAGGAAAGAGGTTTTAGGTAAGGAAGTGGGTGGTCGGCGTGAAAGGAAATATTCCATCGCAGCGAGGCCCTGGGCATGTGGGATATTAGTGTATAAGGAAGTGGCATCGATAGTTACAAGGATGGTTTCAGGAGGTAACAGGCTGGGTAAGGATTTCAGGCGATCAAGGAAGTGGTTGGTGTCTTTGATGAAGGATGGGAGACTGCACATGATGGGTTGAAGGTGTTGGTCTATGTAGGCAGAGATTCGTTCTGTTGGGGCTTGGTAACCGGCCACAATGGGGCGGCCGGGATGATTGGGTTTGTGAATCTTGGGAAGTAGGTAGAAGGTGGGGGTGCGGGGTGTCGGTGGAGTCATGAGGTTAATGGAGTCAGGTGAAAGGTTTTGTAGGGGGCCTAAGGTTTTGAGGATTCCTTGAAGCTCTGCCTGGACATCAGGAATGGGATCGCCTTGAAAAACTTTATATGTGGTATTATCTGAAAGCTGACGCACTCCCTCTGCCACATACTCCAGCCGATCAAGTACCACTGTCGTGGAGCCCTTGTCGGCAGGGAGAATGACGATGGAATGGTCAGCCTTCAGATCACGGATAGCTCGGGATTCAGCTGCGGTAATGTTGGGAGTAGGATTAAGGTTTCTCAGGAAGGACTGGGAGGCAAGGTTGGAAGTAAGGAATTCCTGGAAGGTTTGAAGAGGGTGATTTTGAGGAAGAGCAGGTGGGTCTCGCTGTGACGGAGGACGGAACTGTTCTAGGCAGGGTTCGATTTGAATGATGTCTTTGGGAGCTGGATCATTAGGAAGAGGATTATTTTTCTTCGTGGCAAAGTGATATCTCCAGCAAAGACTGCGAGTATAGGATAGTAAATCTTTCACAAGGGCTGTTTGGTTGAATTTGGGAGTAGGGCTAAAGGTCAGCCCTTTGGATAGGACAGAGGTTTCAGATTGGGAGAGAGGTTTAGAGGAGAGGTTGACCACTGAATTGGGATGTTGTGGTTCCGGATTGTGTGGATTGGAATTTTGAGGTTTGGGAGGGAGAGGAGTTGGGAGTGGGAGATTGAGTAGATGGGAGAGACTGGGTTTGTGTGCAATCAGAGGAGGTTGAGGTTTACTGGAGAGGTTGTTGAGGGAGAGAGTATTGCCTTTCCGGAGGTGGGTGACCAGGAGATTGGATAGTTTTTTGAGGTGCTGGGTGGCATGCTGTTCTAATTTGTGGTTGGCCTGAAGGAGGATATTCTGAACTGCAGGTGTAGATGTAGGAGAGGAAAGGTTGAGGATTTTGATTAGGGATAGGAGTTGACAGGTGTGTTCATCCCTATCCCTATCCCTGCCAGGCGAAGGAGCACAGGTGTGACAGCAGAACAAATAAATAGAACACACACACATACACACACACACACACAAACGCAAGCTTTCGCAACCCAGTTGCTTCTTCAGGCAGAAGGGAAGGAGAGGGAAAAGGAAATGATGAGGGTTTTAAGGAAGGGGCTAAGGAGTCATTCCAATCCCAGGAGAGGAAAGACTTACCTTGGGGGAAGAAAAGGAAGGTAAACAAATACACACACACCCATACATCTACACAGACGCAAACACACCTAGGCAGACATACTATAGAAACCAAAGAAGTTCTTTTGAAGGAGGAGTGGGAAATATGGGCTGTGTAATAGTCTGAAAAGAACAAATAAAAGATAAAAATATGTATAAAAAATTATTAAAATATTTACATATCGGGAGGGAGATGTATGTGGACAGTAATTCAGGTATGAGAAAAGAAAGGAAATAGAAAAAGTTTTTAAAATTTGTTATTGATACTGTGGTCACCTTTAGTTGTCAACAGCGTAGTATCAATGGGTTAAGTTGTGGTATGACGTGCAAAAAGTGTTTAAGGAAGGTGAAAATCAGAAAAAGTACGAGAAAACCGCATGAAAATGCAAGGAAAACGTCTAAATAGGATTGGTTATATGGTAGCAGATTATGATTTTGAGGCTGAAAATAGTCTGACAAAGGAAAAGTGGAATCAAAACCAACGGACAGTTGCTGAAATATGATCGGAAAAGTATTAAACACAAACAGAAATGTGGAAAAATGGAAATGGAAGCAATCGTGAGGTAACTAAGAAATGCCGAAAATGGTTATAAACAATATAGAAACTATTGTTAGGAAATAGTGTTTACGATTTTTTGAATGTAATGATTTCCAGTCACTGGAAGAGGAATGGTCAAGGTACAGGGACACACTACTGGAAGCAGCTACAGAATGTCTTGGAACAGTAGTGTGTAAAGGCAGGAAGAAGCAGACAGCTTGGTGGAATGACAAAGTCAAGGCAGCCTGTAAAAAGAAAAAGAAGGTATTTCAAAAATTGCTCCATACTAGAAATCAAGCAGACATAGAATGTTATGTTGAAGAAAGAAACAAAGCCAAACGGATAATTGCAGACTCCAAGCAGAAATCATGGGAAGACTTTGGGAACAAGTTAGAAACTCTGGGTCAAGCCACGGGTAAACCATTTTGGAGCGTAATTAGCAATCTTCGAAATGGAGGGAAGAAGGAATTAACAAGTGTTTTGGACAGGTCAGGAAAGCT
Organism: Locusta migratoria; assembly: GCA_026315105.1. Classification (NCBI taxonomy): domain Eukaryota; kingdom Metazoa; phylum Arthropoda; class Insecta; order Orthoptera; family Acrididae; genus Locusta; species Locusta migratoria. The sequence goes on along the minus strand of CM048751.1, from coordinate 368,264,883 downwards.
GCTAGTCAATCCTGTGGATGCCTTGAGCAGATGGAGGGAATATTTTGAAGAATTGCTTAATGTAGGTGAAACGTCCAATGATGTGTCAGATTTTCAGGTAGAATGGGATAGGAACGACGATGGAAACAGGATTTCATTTGAGGAAGTGGAGAAAATGGTCAGTAGATTACAGTGCAATAAAGCGGCTGGGTTGGATGAAATTAAGCCAGAACTCGTCAAATACAGTGGAATATCAGGTCTCAAATGGTTACACAGGATAATTGAAAAGGCGTGGGAATCGGGACAGGTTCTGTCTGACTGGACGAAAGCAGTAATCACGCCAATTTTCAAACATGGAAACAGAAAAGATTGCACCAACTATCGAGGTATCTCCTTAATTAGCATTGCAAAATATTCTCAGGTATTGTTGAAAGGAGAGTGTGAGTATTAATTGAGGACAAGTTAGATGAAAATCAGTGTGGGTTTAGGCCTCTTAGAGGCTGTCAGGACCAGATCTTTAGCCTACGGGAGGTAATGGAAAAGTGCTATGAGTGAAACAGGAAATTGTATCTATGTTTCATAGATCTGGAAAAGGCTTATGACCGTGTTCCTAGGAGGAAGCTACTGTCAGTTCTTCAAGGTTATGGTATAGGGGGCAAACTTCTGCAGGCAATTAAAGGGCTTTACGTAGACTGTCAGGCAGCAGTTAGAGTAGATGGCAAATTAAACTCATGGTTCAGGGTAGTTTCAGGGGTAAGACAAGGCTGTAACCTGTCACCATTGTTGTTCATACTATTCATGGATCATATGTTGAAAACAGTAGACTGGCAGGGCGGGATTAAAATAGGTGAAAACAAAATAAGTATATGCGGATGACTTAGTTGTAATGGCAGATTCGATTGAAAGGCTGCAAACTAATATTTCAGAGCTTGATCAGAGGTGCAAGGATTATAATATGAAGATCAGCATCTCCAAAACGAAAGTAATGTCTGTGGGAAAGAGATTCAAACAGATTGAGTGCCAAATAGGAGGAACAAAGTTAGAACAGGTGGACAGTTTCAAGTACCTGGGATGTATTTTCTCACAGGATGGCAACATAGGGAAAGAACTGGAATCGAGGTGCAGCAAAGCTAATGCAATGAGAGCTCAGCTAAGATCTACTCTCTTCTGCAAGAAGGAAGTAAGTACCAAGACTAAGCTAGCAGTTCAACGCTCAATCTTTCGACCAACTTTGTTGTATGGGAGTGAAAGTTGGGTGGATACAGGTTACCTTATTAATAAGGTAGAGGTTACAGATATGAAAGTAGCAAGAATGATTGCAGGTACTAATACATGGGAACAATGGCAGGAGGGTGTCCATAATGAGGAAATCAAAGAAAAGCTGGGAATGAACACCATGGATGAAGCAGTTAGAGCAAACAGACTGAGATGGTGGGGTCATGTTACACGCATGGGAGAAGCAAGGTTACCTAAGAGATTCATGAGCTCGGCAGCGGAGGGTAAGAGGAGTCGAGGTAGACCAAGAAGAAAGTACTTAGACTCGGTGCAGAATGATTTTGAAGTAAAAGGCATAACATCAGACGCGGCATCAATGTTATCATTGAATAGGGGATCATGGAGGAATTTCATTAGAGGTACTTTGTTCCAGACTGAACGCTGAAACGCATAATCAGGTCTCTAATGATGATTTATTTATTTATTTTTTATTTATTTATTTATTTCTTTATTTTTGTAGTTTTATGGCGCACAACTGCTAAGGTCATTAGCGCCTAGATCAGAACGAAGATTCGCTAGATCTCGAAAAAATTAGTAACTACCAGATAGAGTATCAAAAGAAGGCTAGAAACGAAGATAAAAACAATTAAAAGGGTTAAATATCCTTAGATAAATTAGCCATGTTGATAAAATGCAAAACTCGAGCAGCTGCTCGTGTCTCATCAGCTAAAGGTTCCTCCAGAGTAGACGGAAAGTGAAGGGCTACACGGAGATGATTAAAATTGGGACAAGACAGTAAAATATATCGCACCGTCAGCAATTCACCGCAGGAGCACAGCGGTGCAGGGCCGGCGGTTAGCAAATGAGGGGCGTGAGGAGGTCCTCCAAGCGGTCGGGATCAGTTTTACAGTTCTCAATTTATTGTCGTGCAGTGAGAACCACGCACTGTGCCAGGATGACACTAAACTCCGGCGAAGAGCCCATTGAACATCGTCCGATGGGACGCAAAAAGTAGCCATGCGAGGCAAAAGAGCTGCTGCCTTGGCTGCTATGTCTGCGGTCTCATTCCCAGGCACACCCAACTGGAGGGAGCGTTGGATCCGATACACGAGAGGATGGGTAGAGTGTGTCCTTAAGACTCTTCAGGGCACTAAGGGAGTTCGAACAGATGGCATAAAAAGGATGGCGGTGGCGGCAGGTATATAAAACAGCCTGGTGGAGGGCAAAAAGCTCAGCCGTGAAATTCGAGCACCGGTCAGGGAGCTTGTATTGGAAACGGTTGTCCCCGACGACGAAGGCAGATCCGACACCATCAGTGCTCTTGGAACCATCAGTGTAGATAAATATGGCATTATCGAACCGCGAACGGAGTTCGACAAGCCTCGAGCGGTATACCAAACCCGGGGTGCTCTTCTTGGGCAGGGAACTAAGTTCAAGGTGAGTGTGAACCTGGGCCTGATGCCATGGTGGCAATGGGCTCTCGCTCAACCTATATGTTGAAGGAAGGGTAAAATCGAGCCACTGAAGCAGGCGGCGAAGCCGAACTCCAGGTGGAAGCAAGGCTATCGCAGACAACTGATATTGGAGATCGAGTGAGTCATCAAAAAATAATCGGTAAGATGGATGGTTGGGCATCGACCGCAGGCGGCATGCGTACCGACACAAGAGTATGTCATGCCGAGTGGTCAAGGGTAATACACCTGCCTCGGCATACAGACTTTCAACAGGGCTGGTATAAAATGCACCAGTCGCCAGGCGTAATCCCCGATGGTGAATAGAGTTGAGACGGCGGAGAATTGACGGCCGTGCAGAAGAGTATACAAGGTTTCCGTAGTCAAGCTTCGACTGAACAATGGCCTGGTAAAGGTGAAGCAGGACGGAATGATCCGCTCCCCATGATGTGCCACTGAGGACACGGAGAACATTTAGGGATCGGACACAACGGGTAGCCATGAAAGACACGCGTAGGGACCAGCAAAGTTTATGATCCAGCATGAGTCCCAAGAATTTCGTTGTCTCCAAGAAAAGGAGAGCTACGGGACTGAGACGTAGATATTATATATATTATATATATACATATGGCGTCTGTTCGGAAAGAACAGACGTCACATTCTGATCCTGCAGCTGTTATTATTTATTATTTATTATTATTATATATTCTATGAATATTAAATAATAACAGCTGCAGGATCAGAATGTGACGTCTGTTCTTTCCGAACAGACGCCATATGTATATATATAATATGCCGGTGACGGGCAATGATCCTATCGTTAGTGGGGAGGGGTGGGCAAGTTTGAAGCCCTTACTCTTACGGGAATTAGTTAAACTACGAGTTTGAGTACTATGGGCAGGGCGAAGCTGGGAATTTGTATCTGACGGGAGGCGTGCATGGGTAGTCCTTGCAGGTGCGGTGATCACTGTGTCCCCAGTGGTGTAGGGGTCAGCGCAACTGCCTAGAAAGCAGGAGACCCGGGTTCGAATCCCGGCTGGGTACACATTTTCAGCTTTGCCCAATCGCAGTTGAAGTCATATATTCTATGAATATTAAATAATAACAGCTGCAGGATCAGAATGTGACGTCTGTTCTTTCCGAACAGACGCCATATGTATATATATAATATGCCGGTGACGGGCAATGATCCTATCGTTAGTGGGGAGGGGTGGGCAAGTTTGAAGCCCTTACTCTTACGGGAATTAGTTAAACTACGAGTTTGAGTACTATGGGCAGGGCGAAGCTGGGAATTTGTATCTGACGGGAGGCGTGCATGGGTAGTCCTTGCAGGTGCGGTGATCACTGTGTCCCCAGTGGTGTAGGGGTCAGCGCAACTGCCTAGAAAGCAGGAGACCCGGGTTCGAATCCCGGCTGGGTACACATTTTCAGCTTTGCCCAATCGCAGTTGAAGTCATATATTCTATGAATATTAAATAATAACAGCTGCAGGATCAGAATGTGACGTCTGTTCTTTCCGAACAGACGCCATATGTATATATAGAAACACCAAACACACACAAAAACACACAACCATTCGAGCTTTCGCCACCAGTGGTGGCTTCTTCGGGAAAAAGAGGGAGGAAGGAGAGGAGAAAGGGAAGGATACGGGTTTTAAGGAAGTGGAAAAGGAGCCATTCCAATCCCAGGAGTGGAAGGACTTACCTTAGGGGACAAAAAGAAAGGTAAACAAATACACACACACTCACACATATCCACATCCAAACACACCTAGGCAGACATTTGTAGAAACCAAAGAAGTTGGACAGAGATGCCACTTTAGGCAGAGGCTCTGTCCACAGAACCGAGGCAAAGATGTTAAAGATGGCGGGCGGGAATTAGAATTTAGCGGAGGTTGAGACCAGGTGGGCAACGGGAAGAGAGAATGTGTTGAAGGGCAAGTTCCCATCTCCGGAGTTCTGAAAGATTGGTGTTGGTGGGAAGTATCCAGATAACCCGGACGGTGTAACACTGTGCCAAGATGTGCTGGCCGTGCACCAAGGCATGTTTAGCCACAGGGTGATCCTCATTACCAACAAACACTGTCTGCCTGTGACCGTTCATGCGAATGGACAGTTTGTTGCTGGTCATTCCCACATAGAACGCTTCACAGTGCAGGCATGTCAGTTGGTAAATCACGTGGGTGCTATCGCAAGTGACTCTGCCCTTGATCGTGTACACCTTTCGAGTTACGGGACTGGAGTAAGTGGTGGTGGAAGGGTGCATAGGGCAGGTTTTACAATGGGGGCGGTTACAAGGGTAGGAGCCAGAGGGTAGGGAAGGTGGTTTGGGGGTTTCATATGGATGGACTAGGAGGTTACGGAGGTTAGGTGGGCGGCGGAAAGACACTCTCGGTGGAGTGGGAAGGATGTCATGAAGGATGGATCTCATTTCGGGGCACGATTTAAGGAAATCGTATCCTTGCTGGAGAGCCACATTCAGAGTCCGCTCCAGTCCCGGAAAGTATCCGGTGACAAGAGGGGCACTTCTGGGGTTCTTCTGTGGAGGGTTCTGAATTTGGGGGGATGAGGAAGTGGCTCTGGAAATTTGTTTCTGTGCCAGATCAGGAGGATAGCCGCGGGATGTGAAAGCTGATATTAGGTTATTGGTGTACTGGTTCAGGGATTCGGGACTGGAGCAGACTCGTTTGCCACGAAGACCTAAGCTGTAGGGAAGGGAACGTTTGATGTGGAATGGATGGCAGCTGTCATAGTGTAGGTACTGTTGTTTGTTGGTTGGTTTGATGTGGACGGATGTGTGAAGTTGGCCGTTGGACAGATGGTGGTCGACATCAAGGAAAGTGGCATGGGATTTGGAATAGGACCAGGTGAATTTGATGGGACCAAAGGAGTTGAGGTTGAAGAGGAAATTCTGGAGTTCTTCTTCACTGTGAGTCCAAATCATAAAGATGTCGTCAATGAATCTATACCAAACTTTAGGTTGACAGGCTTGGGTATCCAGGAAGGCTTCCTCTAAGCGTCCCATAAATAAGTTTGCGTACGAGGGGGCCATCCTGGTTCCCATGGCTGTTCCCTTTAGTTGTTGGTATGTTTGGCCCTCAAAAGTGAAGAAGTTGTGGGTTAGGATGAAGCTGGCTAGGGTATTAAGGGAAGAGGTTTTAGGTAGGGAATTGGGTGGTCGGCGTGAAAGGAAATACTCCATCGCAGCAAGGCCCTGGGCATGTGGGATGTTTGTGTACAAGGAAGTGGCATCAATGGTTACAAGGATGGTATCTGGAGGTAACTGGCTAGGCAAGGATTTCAGGCGATCGAGGAAGTGGTTGGTATCTTTGATGAAGGATGGGAGACTGCACATGATGGGTTGAAGGTGTTGGTCTATGTAGGCAGAGATTCGTTCTGTTGGGGCTTGGTAACCGGCCACAATGGGGCGGCCGGGATGATTGGGTTTGTGAATCTTGGGAAGTAGGTAGAAGGTGGGGGTGCGGGGTGTCGGTGGGGTCATGAGGTTGATGGAGTTAGGTGAAAGGTTTTGTAGGGGGCCTAAGGTTTTGAGGATTCCTTGAAGCTCTGCCTGGACATCAGGGATAGGATTGTGTTGACAAACTTTGTAGGTAGTATTGTCTGAAAGCTGACGCAGTCCCTCAGCAACATACTCCCGCCGATCAAGTACCACGGTTGTGGATCCCTTGTCGGCTGGGAGAATGACGATGGAACGGTCAGCTTTCAGATCACGGATGGCTCGGGATTCAGCTGTAGTAATGTTGGGAGTAGGATTAAGGTTTTTTAGGAAAGACTGAGAGGCAAGGTTGGAAGTAAGGAATTCCTGGAAGGTTTGAAGAGGGTGATTTTGAGGAAGAGCGGGTGGGTCTAGCTGTGATGGAGGATGGAACTGTTCCATGCCACTTTCCTTGATGTCGACCTCCATCTGTCCAACGGCCAACTTCACACATCCGTCCACATCAAACCAACCAACAAACAACAGTACCTACACTATGACAGCTGCCATCCATTCCACATCAAACGTTCCCTTCCCTACAGCTTAGGTCTTCGTGGCAAACGAGTCTGCTCCAGTCCCGAATCCCTGAACCAGTACACCAATAACCTAATATCAGCTTTCACATCCCGCGGCTATCCTCCTGATCTGGTACAGAAACAAATTTCCAGAGCCACTTCCTCATCCCCCCAAATTCAGAACCTTCCACAGAAGAACCCCAGAAGTGCCCCTCTTGTCACCGGATACTTTCCGGGACTGGAGCGGACTCTGAATGTGGCTCTCCAGCAAGGATACGACTTCCTTAAATCCTGCCCCGAAATGAGATCCATCCTTCATGACATCCTTCCCACTCCACCGAGAGCGTCTTTCCGCCGCCCACCTAACCTCCGTAACCTCCTAGTCCATCCATATGAAATCCCCAAACCACCTTCCCTACCCTCTGGCTCCTACCCTTGTAACTGCCCCCGTTGTAAAACCTGCCCTATGCACCCTTCCACCACCACTTACTCCAGTCCCGTAATCCGAAAGGTGTACACGATGAAGGGCAGAGCCACTTGTGATAGCACCCACGTGATTTACCAACTGACATGCCTGCACTGTGAAGCGTTCTATGTGGGAATGACCAGCAACAAACTGTCCATTCGCATGAACGGTCACAGGCAGACAGTGTTTGTTGGTAATGAGGATCACCCTGTGGCTAAACATGCTTTGGTGCATGGCCAGCACATCTTGGCACAGTGTTACACCGTCCGGGTTATCTGGATACTTCACACCAACACCAATCTTTCAGAACTCCGGAGATGGGAACTTGCCCTTCAACACATTCTCTCTTCCCGTTGCCCACCTGGTCTCAACCTCCGCTAAATTCTAATTCCCGCCCGCCATCTTTAACATCTTTGCCTCGGTTCTGTGGACAGAGCCTCTGCCTAAAGTGGCATCTCTGTCCAACTTCTTTGGTTTCTACAAATGTCTGCCTAGGTGTGTTTGGATGTGGATATGTGTGAGTGTGTGTGTATTTGTTTACCTTCCTTTTTGTCCCCTAAGGTAAGTCCTTCCACTCCTGGGATTGGAATGGCTCCTTTTCCACTTCCTTAAAACCCGTATCCTTCCCTTTCTCCTCTCCTTCCTCCCTCTTTTTCCCGAAGAAGCCACCACTGGTGGCGAAAGCTCGAATGGTTGTGTGTTTTTGTGTGTGTTTGGTGTTTCTATCGACGAGCCTGTACTTTAGGTAAGTCAAAAATCTTTATTTTATACCATTTTCCCACCTGGAAGGTCTCCTTCTATAATATTAAAATTTAACTAAATTAGATAAAAAAAAGAATCGACTATACTGCTTACTAACAATTAAAGCCTCTGCGGAAATTTTCTAAAGATAATAAGGAAAGCTGCAATAAGTATTAAAGTATATGTAAATGAGAAATTCAATAGGCATAGGTTACATTTTACGCGCTTCATGTCAATAATAATAATGAGAATGTATTTGTGGAAGGCCTATTGCCTGACAAAAAAATTGTGGCTACATTGTACTTTGAGATAGGGATTATTTAATTGTTTTGTGCCAAGGCACGTGGCGCTTATTTGCGCTTTCGGTCGGATATTTGCGCGATGGTATCTAAAATGAATAATTGTGGCCTCCGCAACTCCGACTTTTCTTTTCTCTTAACCCTATGCTACGAAGACGAATGTGGAAGAATGAATGTCATGATGAATGAATGCGAAGTGTCTTAAAACGAACTTCATGCCTATTAATTTACATTATGCTGAATTATTAAATATTGATTGAGAAAAACAAGAAATAACTGAGTGACATATTGAAGCAGGGGTTACAATGATACAGATGGCAGGGAACACACTGGCAATTCTGATTCATCAAACTTAATGGTTAACAGGTCAAACCATCCATATATAATTCAGTAGGTAAATGAATTTTGGGTTCCGAATCATATTCCGTTTATACAAGAAAGTGGAGATTAATATTGCTATAAAGTTCTTCCGAACACGGACTTAGCCTCACACGGTTAGTGTTAATAAACAGGATGAATATTTTATGGCAGTTCAGTCAATTGAAGTCTAGAAAGTCTATATACTATGTGGTGTCGCACAAGTACAAAGTGCGCGCCACCTACTTTCGCCGCGCGCCGCCATGCACGCACGGCGCGGCGTTCTTACGACGACAGCCACGAGCGCCCTCTGCGACAACGCCGCTCGTGGCCACCACTGAAGGACATCAGCCACTTCGGACTGAGATAGCAACGAGTTAGGACCTTCGTAATCAGATAGGCACCATTGAAGACTTTGCTATTGTACAGGCACTAGGCAGGCCTCTAACAACTATGTATCAACATTCTGCGGTACTATGTAAACGTTAAGTATTGTTACATTCTGTGCAATATATATATCTTTCTAATTTACTCTAGTGTTTGTAGTTTCTGGCTGCTCCCCCTCCGTACCTGCACCGGCGTGCTGTCTTTGTTACTGTGTCGGTCTCGTTCCACTCGGCCACCGACACCTACGACGAGGCTGGGACACAAAAGCGGCGACGAAGTTGGGACACAAAAGTGGCGACGAGGATGGGATACAAAAGTGGCGACGAGGAGTGATAGAAGAACCTTGAACCAGCCCGCTTGCAGCAGCCAGACAGCAGCAGTCGGAGCACGCAGAAATTGCTCCCGCCCACCCACCCTTATTATAAGCATTTTGGGGGAACATATTCTGTTACGTGTTTTGTGGACTTTTTTGTTGCAGAGCGAGCCCTCCTTTTATATTGCATTTGTGTTTTGTTATAATTTACTTGTATGTGCGGCGCCTAATCGGTCAGCATGGCCACTACCCCGAACCCAAACTTAATGGAAATTATTCAGTTACAGACGGCGCAAATCACTCAACTACTGCAGGCCGTGTCGCAGTTAACTTCACAGGCTGCTCACCAACAACAACAGCCGTCACCTCAGCAGCCCACACCTGCCGCTGCACCGCTTCCTGCATTTCGCCAGTACAACGAATGTGAGGAAGAATGGAGCGACTACTTCGCACAGTTTCAAGAACTCGTCGCGGCTCATCAAATTACAGGTCAGAAAGTGAAGCATCTGCTATTATCTGTGGTGGGCACCAACACCTTCGTGTTATTGAAAAAACTTTTCCCTGACGTATCTCCTCGTGATGTAGACTTTGAACAAATAGTAGAGGCCCTGAATGCTTATTACGAGAGAAAAGTTCTCGTAGCTGCGGCTCGGTACCGATTTTTCAGACTGAAAAAATTACCGGAACAGTCACACCAAGAGTGGATTACGGAATTGAAGGGCTTAACCCGCAAATGTAAATTTACTTGTTCTTGTGGACTTTCGTATAGTGACGTGATGTTGAGGGATGCGATTACGCAGAATATTCAGGACCCCAGAATTAGAGCAGCAATTCTGAAACAGTCTGATCCCTCATTAGACAGTGTACTGCAGCTTATAGAAGCGCATGATACTTTTGACTTAGCTGATGTAGAAATGCAAAGCCACAGTGTAAATTCAGTGCACCGCAACGGACGTTTTCCTAGCCGTAGTTCTCAGTGTAGCACTAGTGGTTCTTACAATAGTACAGGCCGTGCTGAACAGACAGTGAACAGTAGCCAGTGTAAAAGTGCGACACAAAGGTCGCCCCGTCGTGTTAGAAACAGTAATTTGAATAACGGGCGCCAACGCTCATTTCAGAAAAATGTACATAAATCTTGCCCCCAGTGTGTGTCTCGCCACAAGCGTGATCATTGCCCTAGTCGCAACGCGACCTGTTATCAATGTGGCAAATCGGGACATGTGCAGTCTGTGTGTATGCAAATTAAAAACTCAAAGAACAGACACGTTAGAAACAGTGCTTCGCAGAGTGCGAGAACAGTTCATTCTGTAAATGTTATACGGGCTGTGGAATTGAACAGTGCTTTCCTTGGATCTCAATTGCAAGAAAGTAGTTCTGCGCCTATGGCAAAACTATATAGTGCACCACGTAGCAAGCGCCGACGAGCGCGTAAAACAGTGCAACGGAAAAGGGTTCGGGACAAGCAAAATGACTATGAACAGTGCATTCCTGTAGTGAAAATAGTGCCTTCTGCAACTGCTCCTTGTAATAGTGCCCAGTACTGTGTAGCTAGTGACAGTAGACTTGTTGTAGATACTGAAAGTAATTTTAGTGCAGTAGCCTCGCATTGCGCGGACGCCGATCCGGCGGTAGTGCCATCTAGTGACAGTGTTGTTAATCCCCTGCGTGCCGAGTCTGCGCCACTTCCTTCACTACGCGGCCCGCGCATACGCAGCAAACAAACCGTAGCAGACGTTGCCCACATTCGCGCACCTGTCGTGCGCCAGAAGCACAAACTTTTTGTAAATCTCTCCATAGAAAATAAGACTGTGCAATTTCAGCTTGATACTGGTTCCGCTGTTACATTAATTAATAAAGATACTTATGAACTTCTGGGTTCGCCAAAATTGTCGCCGTCACAGCAAGTGTTAACAGCTTATACAGGTGAAAATATTCCCGTGCTAGGAACATGTAGCCTGCCCGCCTCTTTTCAAGGTGTAACAAAAACAGTTGCTTTTGTAGTTCTTCAGGCCAAATCGACACAGAACATTTTTGGACTAGATGCTTTTGACTTGTTTGGTTTATCAATTCAAAGAGATGTGCTTCAAATTTCGTCAATAGTGCCTCAGGATAAAATCAATGCATTGTGTGACAAATATAGTGACCTGTTTTCGCCGGAACTAGGTTGTGCAAAAGACTTCGTGGCACATGTAACTTTAAAAGAATCTGCAGTTCCAAAATTTCGTAAAGCTAGACCAGTGCCTATCGCATTGCGTGATTCAGTTGCCGAAGAACTTAAACGTTGGCAAGATAGTGGGGTGATTTCTCCTGTTTCTGCGAGTCAGTGGGCCTCGCCTATAGTAATTATACCCAAGCCGTCAGGAAAACTTCGTCTCTGTGCGGACTTCAAATCAACAGTGAACAGTCAAACAATTGTAGACACTTACCCCCTGCCCAGACCTGACGAACTAATGGACAAATTAGGACAGTCTCGCTTCTTTTCTAAGATTGATTTAGCAGAGGCATACTTACAGATTCCACTTGATGACGAGTCAAAAAAGTTTTTCGTCATTAATACTCACATGGGGCTTTTTCAATTTCAACGCCTACCCTTTGGCAGTTCTTCCGCCCCCGCTATTTTTCAGCGCTTTTTGGAACAGCTGACAGTTTCTGTACCGTGTTGCTCGAACTATTTAGATGACATTGTGGTATCCGGACGTACAGTTGAAGAACATTTAGCAAACCTGGAGTGCCTTTTCAAAGTGTTGACTGCAGCAGGTCTACGTTGTAATAAAGCAAAGTGTTCATTTTTCCAGACTGAAATAGAGTACCTAGGCCATGTGATTAATGCCCAAGGAATTCATCCCTTACAGTCACATCTTCGAGCAATCAAAGACTTGCCTCCTCCTAAGAATGTGCACGAATTGCAAGCAGTGATGGGAAAGCTTAACTATTATTTCAGATTTATTCCCGATGCCTCTCAGATTGCAGCTCCACTGCATCACTTACGTAGGAAGAATGTTCCTTTTGTATGGTCTAAAGATTGTCAGGTTGCCTTTGACAAACTAAAGTCTGCACTACTCAGTGATGCATGTTTGATTCCCTTTGACCCACAGAAACCTGTAGTGTTAGCAGTTGACGCCTCATCGTACGGTCTGGGCGCGGTAATCTCACATCGCATTGGATCTCACGATTGTCCTATTGCCTTTGCATCCAAGCTACTGACGCCAACGCAACAGAATTACAGTCAGATAGAAAAGGAGGCCTTAGCAATCATTTATGGCGTCACAAAGTTTCATCATTATCTGTATGGCAAAAAATTCTATTTGTTGACAGACCACAAGCCTCTCACGTCGTTGTTCTCACCCACAAAGCCAATTCCGCCACGAACGGCACAAAAGCTTCAGAGATGGTCCTTGATATTGTCAAATTATCAGTATGAGATTTTGTACCGACCTACCACTAAACATGCCAACGCGGACACACTTTCCCGACTTCCCGTTGGCCAGGATGTATCATTTGATTCTTCAGAAATGGCATGTTGTCAGATAGACTCCAGAGATGCTTCCGCTGTCGCAGACTTTCCTTTGAACTCTCGTCGGGTTGCACAGGAAACAGCTGCGGATGTAGACTTAAGTGTGGTAGCACGTTTTGTTCGCTCAGGGTGGCCTGCCAGAGCCAAAGACATTGATCGGCCTCTGGTTCGACGTTATTTTGCGCAACGTCATGCATTGTCTTTAAGTCAGGGTGTACTGTTGTTGCATACCGACAACGACCAAGCAAGAGTGATTGTTCCTCGTTCCCTGCAACGAGAAGTGTTACGCCTCCTGCATCAAGGACATTGGGGTATTGTTAGGACAAAGCAACTGGCCAGACGTCATTGTACCTGGGTTGGTATGGACGCTCAGATAGAGAACATGACGTCACAGTGTACTGTTTGTGCGGAGCATCAGGCGGCTCCTCCGCAACGTTTCTCAGATTGGCCACACCCCAAGGGACCATGGCAACGTTTACATATTGACTTTGCCGGACCTTTCTGGAATACGCGCTGGTTAATCGTTGTAGACGCTTTCAGCAAGTTTCCTTTTGTGATTGCCATGAACTCAACGACAGCTTCTAGTACAATCAGTGCCTTAACATCAGTGTTTTGCATCGAAGGTTTGCCTGAAACTATCGTCAGTGACAATGGACCTCAGTTTGTTAGTGCGGAATTTCAACAGTTTTGTCGCGTGAATGGCATTCAGCATATCACCACCGCACCTTTTCACCCTCAGTCCAATGGTGAAGCAGAACGTTTCGTTCGAACATTCAAGTCTCACATGGAAAAGATGAAAGGTCAGCACTCCAGGCAGCAAGCTCTTCAAATTTTCCTGTCTACGTATCGGTGCATGCCACGTGACGGCCCGTCTCCTGCCGAGCTGCTACACGGCCGCCGTCACCGCACTCTCCTTCACCTGATGCAGCCTCCCACGCACCGAGTCGGTTCGTATGGCGCTACGCGTTTTCAGGTTTCTACGCCGGTGCTGTACAGGGTGTTTGCTGGCAACAAGAAGACATGGATGCCGGGCACCATTCAGCGCGTGCTCGGTCGCAATATGTATGTTGTACGTTCTTCCACAGGGTCGGAGCTGCGGCGCCACGCAAACCAATTGCGCTTGCACAGGCCGCGCGATCCTGTCTCCGGTTTCTTGATTCCAGACCCAGTTCACCGCCAGGGAGCACAAACACATCGTTCGTCAACGGGTCCAGCGTCCCCGGACTACGAGATCGTCCCGATGGAGATCGACGCGACGCTGCCGCTGTCGCCGCCGCAGATGATAGCGTCACCGAGAAGGACTCCGGGACCGTGCGTGCCGCCGCCGCCTGGGCCACGCACCTCAGAAGAAGATGACCTGCTCCCTCTGGGCGGGGGGGTGCGCCCTTCCCCAGGTTTCGGTGGGTTCCCTGGAGGATCGCAAGGCGGATGCCGGGGCGCGGACGGCGTCTCGATCCCAGCCTCAGCTACGACGCCCGTCCCACCAGTAACGCCCCCGCCCAGGCCCTCCTCCCAGTGCCGTCGCCGTGGCCCTCAGCCCTACGCCACGACGGCGCGGCGGTTTGGGGGGGAGGGGTGTGGTGTCGCACAATTACAAAGTGCGCGCCACCTACTTTCGCCGCGCGCCGCCATGCACGCACGGCGCGGCGTTCTTACGACGACAGCCACGAGCGCCCTCTGCGACAATGCCGCTCGTGGCCACCACTGAAGGACATCAGCCACTTCGGACTGAGATAGCAACGAGTTAGGACCTTCGTAATCAGATAGGCACCATTGAAGACTTTGCTATTGTACAGGCACTAGGCAGGCCTCTAACAACTATGTATCAACATTCTGCGGTACTATGTAAAAGTTAAGTATTGTTACATTCTGTGCAATATATATATCTTTCTAATTTACTCTAGTGTTTGTAGTTTCTGGCTGCTCCCCTCCGTACCTGCACCGGCGTGCTGTCTTTGTTACTGTGTCGGTCTCGTTCCACTCGGCCACCGACACCTACGACGAGGCTGGGACACAAAATACTATATAAACAGGTTCAGTCAATTGAAGTCTAGAAAGTCTATATATATAAACAGAGAATTCTTTCCCAATTATGATCTATAAATATAGTAATTGCTTATCCATTGAAACACGAGTAGACAAAGTTCTCACAGCTCTTCTCTACTACACAACTAACCACATTACACACGATAAATGATGTAGAATTCTTTCCTTCTATCGTGGTTGGAGGATAGTGTGGGCCGATTTCTTGTTTCCTTGGAGGATGTGTGTGTGTGTGTGTGTGTGTGTGTGTGTGTGTGTGTGTGTGTGTGTGTGTGTATATATATATATATATATATATATATATATATATATATATATATACACGCTTTAGCATAAACGGCGAGAGCGGGATGTAACGACGACGCCAGCAGCATCTGGATCCTCCCTCACACAAGAGTACGAACTACAATATGCTCTCAACAGTGCAAGCTACTGAACTGAGCGCCAAGCTATCGAGCAAGATAACAAAGACGAAGGTACAGGTATTGTTAACTGCCGGACAGAGAAGTAACTGATCGCATACTCTTTGCATGACTATATATATATATATATATATATATATATATATATATATATATATATATATATGTCTTTATACCTTCATGAGAAGTTTATGAGTCTGCAAAAAAAAATATATAATAATTTTCAATAAAAGCGAGACCAGAAACCTGGCCTGATCTCATATTTATATCCGAATAAATAGGTCTGAACATAAATAGATTAAGTAAATCCATGGATGGCGTATAAATGTATAAGGAAAGATTTTTTACGAGAGGTATTAAAAAAAAGTTAGAATACTATAGGTAGTAAAAGAGTGGAATGTATGTTTTCTTCTGGTTATGTATAATTTCTAATGAAAAAAAAAGGAGTAATATTATAGTTGTTTTAAGGATGAAATATATGTAAAATTCATAATTTAACAATTGTGAACACAAAAAAAAAAAAACCATGAAGACTATTAAATGTAGGAAGTATAAACCAAGGTCGACAGGACGATATGTATTGTTGAACAAATGTCTTGGTAAAAATACTAATTATAACGAAAACTGTAGTGCCAAGATGACAAAACGAGCAGACGAGGATTTAAATTCATTAGTGAAAAATGGATGATTCGTGTGACTGTGAGGGGATAGCAGATCGATGTTATGCCGCGTGTGCTGTCGAAGAGGTGAAGTGATTCAATATAAAGTACTTACCGCAAATCAGCAGCACAGCGTACACGGGCGGTGGTCGTGATGATATCCCAATAGACGCTTTAGCATAAACGGCGAGAGCGGGATGTAACGACGACGCCAGCAGCATCTGGATCCTCCCTCACACAAGAGTACGAACTACAATATGCTCTCAACAGTGCAAGCTACTGAACTGAGCGCCAAGCTATCGAGCAAGATAACAAAGACGAAGGTACAGGTATTGTTAACTGCCGGACAGAGAAGTAACTGATCGCATACTCTTTGCATGACAATGCAATATCGCTGGACACTTGTTGTGCGTAGCGGGACATTTGAGTGGAAAAAAATGGACGATCACAAGTGACGATAAATAATTTAAACATACAATGGACCTGAAAAGGAAAAAAAGGAGACTAAAAGGTTACAACGCCCCGTGGCGTGGAAAATTTGTAATTTTTTTGCTTGTAAACAATTCTTTGTATAGGTATTGATCTATGTAATTTATGTGTAGATGTATATTTCTGTGTAAATTTCTTATATGTGTGCTTTGATGACTTTTTTCTTACCAGATTCTAAAATGTGTCAATGAAAAGGTAGATAAACGGCCTCTCAATTAGATTAGCAACTAGTGAGCCAATCCATGGACAAATATTTCTTATTCAAGGTTAATCTTTTGCCAACAAGGAAAGCTATCTTACTGTTCTGATATATAACATACTTCTGCCTCATGTAACGGAGTACATTCGCCAAAAGTATGGGAGCAGATGTGCTGTTACCAGGAATGGAGTGTTGGGGTATCAGAACAATAAGAAGCGAATTTCTATTTTAATTTCATTTAATTTAATTTTCTATTATTATTAAAAAAAAAGGAGAGAGAAAATTATTATTAATAATAACAATAATTGCAAATTATTAATTAATGTTGTGAAAAAAAAAATCATCTGTGGAACTAAAAGAAAAAAAGGTCGAAGAGCAGTATCTTTGCTTTTTAATTAGCAGTGTCTTGTTTTGACTTCTCGAGCAGTTAGAAGTGATGAGCTGTCTCATTTTTTCTTCTGTGTAAACTATCAGTTGAGAAGTAAATGTTTCTACAAAAATACAAATCCTTTTCAAGAGTGAAAAGTTTCGTCTTATTTCATTACTTCGGCCTTAAAGTGAACCACTTAATGACCCTGAGATGTGATGAAGCAATCAACAATAAGAAGACATTTTGAAAACTGTTGGTATTTTTACATGAGTTTATTCTACGGTTTCTCTGAGGTTTATTAATATTGACTGCAGTTCTTCTTTGCTAAGTTTCATCAACAACATTTAAAATATATATATAATTATATTTCACAATATAAAGATGTTCCGATATTATTTCACAATATAAAGATGTTCCACAAACTACCGTTTGACGCTTCCTTAAAAAGTTATTCATAATAAAGATCGACAAGGTGACGAGGTGATCAGCAGCAGAGAGTGGTGTCTACGAAAACTACATTGGATATTAGTCAGGAGGCATCGAGATTTGATGAGACAAACCAACCGAGCATTAACCATGCGTTCCATCACCTTACAGACGCAGCTAGTAAGAGAAATAGGGTGATAACTGGATGGTAGATGTTTGTCCTTCCCTGGTTTAGGGATGGGGACAACAATGGCTTCACGCCAACTTGTGGGAACCTGACCTTCATTCCATATGCGATTATAGGTGCTAAGTAGGAAACACTTGCCTGAAGCAGAAAGGTTTTTCAGCATCTCAATATGGATGGAATCGGGCCTGGGTGCAGAAGATCGGGACAGGACGAGAGCACGGTCTAGCTCCTGCATAGTGAAGGAGACATTATAATTTCCACGATTAAAAGAGTGGAAAGAAGGCGGCCGTGCCTCCTCTACCTGTTTGCGAGGGAGAAAGGCAGGGTGGTAAAACGGGCAGAGCTCAAAGCCTCCACAAAGAAACGGTCCAATGCGTTGGAAACATCAGCGGGGTCCACAAGGACTGCGTTCTCGACAATCAGGCCAGGAATCGGGGAGTGGACCATTATGCCGGATAAACGGCGTACGCCACCCCAGACAGCCGAGGAGGGAGTAAAGTGGTTAAAAGAACTGGTAAAAGCAATCCAGCAAGCTTTTTTGCTGTCATTTATAACACGACGACATTGCGCTCGCAGTTGTTTATAGTTAATACTATTCTCCAACGTTGGGTGGCGGCGGAAGGTGCGTAAAGCACGGCGCCGGGCTCTAAGAGCGTCACGGCAGACTGCAGTCCACCAGGGGACTGGGAAGCGACGTGGAGAAGAGGATGTATGAGGTATGGAATGTAAGGCAGCTGTGAGAATAACCTCTGTGAGGTATTCGACCTGACTGTCACAGCTGGAAAAGTCCTGATTGTATAAAAATTGCCATGGAAGAATAAAGCCCCCAGTCGGCTTTAGAGATGTTCCAACTGGTGGGACGAGGAGACGGGGAATAATGTAGGAAGTGGATGACACAAGGAAAATGGTCACTCGAGTACGTGTCAGAAAGTGCATACCACTCAAACCGACCGGAAGCTGAGGAGTGCATATCGCGAGGTCTATATGGGAATAAGTATGTGCTGTGCCTGAAAGGAAGATCGGTGCACCGGTGTTGAGGCAGACAAGATTGAGGTGTTGGAGAAGGTCCACCAAAAGGGAGCCTCTCGGACAAGGTGTTGGAGAGCTCCATAGGGGGTAGTGGGCATTAAAGTCGCCTACCAACACAAAAGGTGAAGGGAGCTGGTCAACAAGGTGTAGCACATCTACCCTAGTAAGGGTGGATGACGATGGCGAATAGATATTACAGAGGGAAAAGGTGGAGAGAGTGATGCGGACAGCAACTGCCTGTAGGTGAGTATGCAGTGAAACGGGATGGTGATAGACGTCGTCCCAAATGAGCATCAGAACCCCTCCATGGGCTGGGGTACCTTCCACAGGTGGCAGGTCGAAACGCACAGAGGTGTAGTGAGGGAAGTCTGCACGATCACTTGGATGTAACTTAGTTTCTTGGATACAAACTAGAAGCGGGCAGTGCAATCGAAGGAGTAGTTTTAATTCCTCCTGATTGGAACGAAAGCTGCGAATATTCTATTCAAGGAGCGCCATGATAAAAAATAAGAGAAGAAAGGAAGATAAAAAGCAACAAGCAGGTGGGGTCACCTTGATGGCCGCTGAGGACCGGACTTCGAGGGAGCACTACTGTCGCCATCTAGAGGCAGAGTGTCATGTTCCATAGGTTCAACTGATACATCTGCCACCTTCCCGAGTTTATCAGGAGGGGCAGCTTCCGCCGCTGGTAAAATGCCGGTTGCCCGGCTAACAGTAGTGCGTCCCGACAAGACAGAAGATGATCGGGGCCGACTACTGTTGGACGGCGTGACGGATGGGTCACGCCTCAGCGGGGAAGGTGAGGAACTCTTTTTTTTGTTGGCTCTTCTGGAAGAGTGACGGTGAGAAGAGGCAGTTGACGGTTGGGAAGCCTGAGTTCGCAGAAAATCTTCACAGACGGGTTCCTTTTTCAAAGTCCGGACATCTTGTTTAGGTGCCCGCGGTTTATTAGAGGTTGACGAAGACTGAACTTTAGAAGCAGCAGGAGGAAGCGGGGACGTGGAATGGGCAATCTTCGGGCTGGCGGAACGCACAACTGTGTCAGCGAAAGTGAAGTCACAGGTCAGGGTACCGGAATCCTTAGTAGGTCGAGTGGAGGTGAGGACCTTACTATATGTGTCCGCTGGGAGGACAGTGGGCTTTCAATTCGCCAACAACTTTCGAGCGGCAGATGTTGATACCTTTTCCGTAACCCGAATTTGCTGAATGACCTTTTCATCCTCATATACAGGGCAGTCCCAAGAGGAAGCCCCATGGTCACCATTGCAATTAAGGCAGTGAGGGGACGGAGGTGGGCAATCCCCCTCATGGGCGTCCCTACCACAAGTGACACATTTTGCTGCATTAGGGCAAGATTGACGGGTATGGTTGTATCTGTGGCATTGGAAACAGCGCCTTGGGTTTGGTACATAAGGGCGGACGGAGATAACTTCGTACCCTGCTTTCACCTTCGATAGGAGTTCAACTCTGTCGAACATAAAAAACACAGTACGAGTTGGTGTCAGCTGGTTATCTACCTTTTTCAACACCCTATGCACGGCTGTTACACCCTGATCGGACATATAGGTTTGTTTGTCTTCATCAGACAACCCGTCAAGGGATCTCGTGAAAACTACCCCCCGTGACGAGTTGAGTGTGCGATGCACTTCTACCTTGACAGGAAACATGTGTAACAACGTAGCCCGTTTCAGTTTTTGGGCCTGGAAGGCGCTGTCCGCTTCCAGCAACAATGTTCCATTGCGCTGACGCGAACAGTTTTAACAGGGCCAGCAATTGCATCAACACCTTTCTGAATGACGAAAAGATTTACAGAAGTGAAATCTTTACCGTCGGTTCGAGAGACAAACAAGGAATTTCAGAAGATTAGGCAGTTTTCTTTTGCTGAAGCGAATCTATCTTTCGTTTCTGGGTCAAAGTCACATAAGAAGAGAAGGAAGTCATTGCGGAAGTGTCCCCCGTGATTACCGGCGTCTCCGATGGCGCGCTCCTTCCTAGTGGGGGCCTCTCTGAGGGCTCACCCGCCTTAGGTGATTGTTCACACATCAGGTCACACCTCCTGAGAACTGACGGAGGGACCAATCGGCATGTTCGGAAGGTACCAGCTTGGGTAATCACCCCCTCCCTGGGCCTGGCCTTTACCAGGTGGTACGTATGTGCCCTACTTGTCTACCCGGGGCGGGGAATTACGCGTTACCCCGTCACCTGCTATGCATGATAATGCGTGGGTCAGCCTTCAGACAAGCACAGGGAGGAAAGAAGAAGAATAGAGGAAGTGAAGAGAATGAAGTGTCTCAAACGCTGAAGTGGAGACTAATGAGGAGGAGAGGAAGGCTAGGAGAGCATAGCAAGGAGAGAAAGACAGAAGCAGAGGTTAGAAAAGGAAGAAACCAAGGAAAAAGAGAAACTGGGACAGGAAACCACCTTCAATCGCAAAGGACGCCCGTCTCCAGGCGAAGGCATGAACTGGGAGGGAAAGTGAAGTAGCCTGGGGCGGAAGAAAGGCTGCTCCGGCTCGGGGCCCCGTGCGCGCCACACACGTACCCACAAAAGAGCTGTGGGCCCCCTCGGGGGTTCTGATGATGATGATGATGATGATGATGATGATGATACATTTGCTTGCTTATTCACTGTACTATTTATTCTGTGGTTTCATTAATTATTTACTTAAGTCTAGTTTTCCATACTGCTGCTAATATTACAGTTATTGTTTATTTATTAAAAATCCAGCTTTTATGCCTGGAAACCATGTTACTGGCCTCTAATTCGAATTTACTGGATTTGTGCAAAAATTAAATATTCGTCTTAATAGTACTCAATATTACATAATATTTGGTTAAGCCATTTTCAAGATTTTCTGTAACTCAAAAGTATTAAAGTAACAGGTGGCGCGTTTTTATCAGCGCATTCGCCTAGTCGTTATCTCCCTCCTTTGTATCATATATGGATCAATAGTTATTAATTTTAAGTGTTTTATTGTATATTTCTCCAAGGCCACACAGGGCTTCTCCTGCCATTTGCCACTGAGTCTCATAAAGGCCTGGATTTTCCGGTCACTTGTCTATACACAAAGCGAGTGACCAGATGCTCGTTTGACAGATGAGAGGTGCTGCTATCTATTGACTAATCCCTGAAATACGATGACTCAGTAGCTGTCAAAACACACGATTGCCACAGAATTGCAGACTTCAAGTGTCCCCATGAAACTGTCCCCTTATAACATGCAGTAAGTAGCTCTTTGTCTTTTCTTTCTGAAAACTTACTGTTACATTGTGATTGAATGGTCTTACACATTTCGTTCGGTGTTCTTTTCCTCTATTCCAATGCAGGATTTCCCAGCATTTCATAGCCGTTTGTGACTTCATGCCTATGGTTAGTTGGATTTTATGTTTTCTTCTCCTTCTATTAGAATTGTCATCAGTTTGTGAAGTACCATTAGCAGAAGATGAATTTTCTTCTGACACAGAAGTTCTGCTGACAAACCGTAAGCTCACACATTATCCCACAAAACAAACTTGCATCATTGTACTGATTTTCCTACTATAAGACACTAACTTTATATAATTAAATCAACAATAACTAACATTGGTTCATTATAGCAAATAAATGCACAAACAAGAATGAGGAGCAACAAAACAAACGTAAACAATGCACACGTATTACTTTTCCTTGGCGCCAAATCCTCAGAGCGGAAGTAGTACACGTATTCGGGCACCAGGGTGCAAATCTGAATGGAGCGACAGTTATATTACTTGTCTCACAACAGAATTAGTGTTCTAGAACATATATGTGCACTATCTCATTTTCTTCAAAAATATCACACCTATCACTTTTCTTCTGACACCCTCAAATAATAAGGTTTACGATATTCCCAGGTGTGCACGGAATTGGCAAGAAAAATCCAAAGAGTACGTTATCTAATCAATGGCGATACAAAGAAGAAAATTTTAACATTAATTTCTTTTAGAAAAACACTCACTGAAATGTGCAACAAAATCTTTTGAATACAGGTCAAATGAGTCCTCAAAGCTCACATATTTTTCATCTGATGACCTCAGTTGAAAATCAATAACAAGCAGAAAGCCCACTCATCACGTTTATAAACAATCTCAACTGCATATGCACTGATCCACGGTGGAACTGAACTAATCTTCCCGTCAGAACTGCCTGCTAAAATCATTCATTCATTCCTTCTACTTCTATGTGGCACACCATCTGCACCTGACTTGTATGTGTTTGCATCAGGAGGGTTATTTGAGCTGCTCACTGCTGTTTGAGCTGAATATCACACGCACTGATAACACTTGGACAATGGTACACAAAGTACCCTCCACTCCACCATGAGTATGGATGTGGATGTAATAAATAGAAACAGTTTTAAATAGGATTTCTGTAGGATTACAAAAACTATCAATAAAATGTGCAGTAAGTTTTATTTAGACTGTAACAAAGATACAATAAATAACAATGTCAAGTCCAGGTTGCAATATCACTAATATAATGAGAATAGGTTGTAACTCATCAGAGAGACGAGCACACTCTGGTAACTTTCAAGTTTTGACAGCAGCCTTCATCTGGAAGAGAGAGAGAGAGAGAGAGAGAGAGAGAGAGAGAGAGAGAGAGAGAGAGAGAGAGTGTACAATCACAAAAGGTAGAGCCCAAAATTTTAAAGTTATGTGAGAGTGACTGCATTTCTTACATGCCTCCCTGTGGCTCAGCATTCATCTTTAAGGAGAGTCGTAAATTAAACTATTGATACAGATAAATAAACAAGTCTGTACACACATTTCTCACATTATGTGCCTCTGTCACGCATCACGAGCTTTGACGATAGCTCGTACTGCCTAGTGCATTTTCTGCAAATTCTGTTGCGGCCTGTAGAGCTGTATTTATTGCAGTATCCTGTTTGGCAACAGGAATATTTTTTCCTTTCATATTATACACAAGATTTGGATTTTGTCCACGTGGCACAAAGCCTTGACCTTTCAAAGTTTTCACTACAAGTTGCATCCATAGCTGAGCATTGAATTTTTCACTTGCAACATCCTGAGGAGAGAGAAAAAAGAAAAACACAGAAATTTTTATTCGTACTAGAACAATTTTCCAACAGAGAGTACTATCAAAGTATAATAATTAATATCATTACCATTATTATTTTACCAAAGCACTTTCTACTATAATTAAGAATTACAGATTCATGTGAAGATCTGTGTCAACGAAACATTAAATCCCCTCACATTTAAGTAATTTGTTTAGTGTGGCATATTGTGACGAGATGAAATACAACTGTGCCACTATTGATGCAGCCATGGAAATGTAAACAGTTGGCACTACCACTTCCTACATTCCCACTAGAGGGTACACACTACGGACAATATCACATGTGTCAGAGCCTGACTGGCAAAACTCTTGTTAAACAGTCAGTGCATATGGCCTGCAGGCAGTGTGCTTCTACCTAGCAGAGTGTGTCCTGAGTCTTTAATGCAGCAGTGTACCACTATTCAAGACAAAGTGTCATATATATATATAGGTCTTCATAGAAAATACTGTCCTCTCAGCTAAGCCATCACATATAGATGTAATGCAGGCACAGGGACAACATTACAGAGCTTGAGAACTTAATACACTGCCACAGCTAAATAAATGATGCGTAATTTGAAAGTTTGAGTACACAGCACAATTTTGTGACTGTAACTATGCAAACTGCCAATGGCTGCAAGTCCAAGAGTTCTATTACTGCACTTCATCTATTCAACATTAAGGTATGGTAAAGCAGTCAACAATCCAAAGATTGGTTTGAAAACCACAGTGCTTTACTAGGCACGGTCCCATTCAGAGGTAGTACGCCGTAGCCTTCCTCCGATCTTCGAATCGACTTACCGTCAGTTATAGGGGGACCTAAAGTTTAACGTGGGTTCCGAACCGCTGTGCTACTCGGTATTTTTCACACGAGCGATACTACCAGAGGTGAAGGAAGTGGAAAGTGACAAATAAAAATCCTAGGACCTGGCGGGCATCGAACCCACGACCTTTGGATTTGTAGTCTGGCACTCTACCACTGTGCAACCGAAGCACAATTTTTATTCAACATTATTGGCGTAATATGTACAGTGAATATAAATGTGTTCATCAAGAAAGTTTGGATTTCCACAAACTAATTCTGAATTACTAAACCAGGCACAATTTATTTACAAGCATATTTTCTCTGAAAAGCTCCTGAAAACACTGTAGCACGAATCTGATCTATTGGCACAGACAGTCGTGCTGGTAGGATTATTCAACTATCGGAGACTGGTACTCCACAATAATGTCCTCGTAGTCAGAGACTGTCGCGGTACTTTCGATTACGACCAAAAGTCCCACAGAACTGTAAATAAAGGTCCGCCGTAGTACGATACTGCTCCCACTGGCGTGTACCTGTGACATAGCACTTGTTTTGAGCAGCCACTTCCTGCACAGTGGAATACACAGGCACGACTGTCAACTCGTAATGAGAAATATTATCCATCTTACAGGCATTAAGTTTCTACCGAGCCGTGGTCTAAACTTGACAATTCGATGCCACCTGTAATTCTAACAGTCGACGTCACCAGGTCGATATAGGAATATCCCAGGGTCATCTGCAATAGTGAGACATTTTTAAAAATGTGCACTCACGGTGTGTTACAAACACACTTCTGCTCAGACTAACATCATAGTTCGCCAATAGATTTACCACAGAGAACCACATACAGGTGGCTGAGACTGACCTCCACATTCTGTTGTGAGGCAAAGACACCAATTCACAGTTTTTCACTGTCCTTCATCCAGTTTCCACAACTGTCCACGACAGTAGTACTAAAACAGGAAATAGCTACACTGTGTCCGAGAGTTTCGCTGTACGCTAGACTTAACTGTCATTGACCCCTGCTCCACTAATCTACTTTCCTCAATACACTACTTACCTGCAATATCACCAGGCATAGCAGCCATCACGGTTTTGCTCATCAGTACATCTTTGATGATTACGTAGAAGAAAACCAACTCAAATATGTTAAAATATGTATTCTCCAAACAAGTTCATGTACTTCAAAATTAAGTGACGGTGCACAGTACTGCCAACTCGTAAAGGTATGCTGCTCGTACTTGAGCAATCTTTCTGACAGTACGAATGTGAGAGAGAGAGAGAATACCAACCTCGGGAACGCAGCATCTGGCTTTAATGGTGCCCTCACTTCTGGCGAGTAAGAGCACCGGCAAGCCGGAGCACAGCTTTGTCGCCTTCTGGAGAGGAATGTCCTCTTCAAATGAAGAACACTGCAGAAAATGCACTAAGAAACGAATAGCTGTCTTCTCAGGGTTGCTGTTACATTTTTTGAGAACCTCTTGCATTTCATTTCTTATTTGTTCCCTGCAATTTGAAATTTAAAATCATTTTTAAACAATTTCATAACACTAATGTCAAATAAAAAATGAATTACAAAAAATTAATCACATTTTAAACGTCTTGGTCGATTAAAACTGTATGGCAAATAAATTCAATTTTAGGAAACATTTTTGAGAAACAGTGAACTTTAATGAAAGACTATTTTTAGAAACCACAGTCTCAATCGTAAGAGAATTTTTTATTTTTATTAGACAACCGGTTTCAGTCTGCTTGTGAGACCATCTTCAGGCCAACTCCAATACAACAATATTACGAATTTTAAGAGTGATATACAGAATACATTATTATGATAACTACTCTAAAAGTAAAATAAAATGGAAATACCTTAAAGGATTTAACAATATTTTGGAAAGGACAGGTTGCTACTAACCACAGACATGTCCGATGAGCCGAAGAAAGGCATATATAAAAAAATAAATAAAAAGAAAAGCTTTCGGCTTTCAAGCCTTCATTTGCCACAGAGAACGCACGTCCACACACACACACACACACACACACACACACACACACAACTGCCGTCTATGGCTGTTGAGGCTGGACTCAAGCCACAACAGCCAGAGATGGCGGTTGGATTTGTGTGCGCGCATTCTCTGTGGCAGATGAGGTCTTAACAGCCAAAAGCTTCTTTTTTTGTTTATTCTCTTGTGTGTGCCTCGTCAGACATCTCTGTGGTGAGTAGCAACCTATATTGTAAAGTAATAACAAACTGAAATGTTATACCCATGGCAGCTGACTGTGGGCAGGTCAGGAACTGTTGGCTGTGAAAGTCGACTGCAGAATACGGCCTTTTTTATTTCATTCACAGGAAATACTAAATTTAATTGGTGAAAGGAGAAACTATAAAAATGCAGTAAATGAAACAGGAAAAATGGAGTACAGACTACTAAGAAATGAGATTGACAGGAAGTGCAAAATGGCTAAGCAGGAGTGGCTAGAAGCCAGATGCAAATCTGTAGAAGAATGTATGGGAAGGGGAAAAGTAGATACTGCCTACAGGAAAATAAAAGACACATTTTGGGGACAAGAAAAACAGCTCTACGTATAACAAGAACTCAGATGAAAAACCAGTTCTCAGCAAAGAAGGAAAAGCTGAAAGGTGGAAAGAGTACCTAGAGGAGCTCTACAAAGGAAATGAACTTAGAGGCAATGTTGTAGGAAGGGAAGAGGAAGTAGATGACGATGAAATAGGAGATACTATACTGAGAGATGAATTTGACAGAGCCCTGAAAGACCTAGGTCGGAACAAGACCCCGAGAGTAGATGACATTCCCTTAGAGCTACTAAAGTCTCTGAAAGATTCAGCCATGACAAAACTGTTTCACTTGGTGTGTAAGATGTATGAGACAGGTGAAGTACCCTCAGACTTTAAGAAAAATGTAATAATCCTCATTCCAAAGAAATCAGGCGCAGACAGGTGTGAAAATTACAGAACCATCAGTTTGATAAGTCATAGTTGCAAAATTTTAACACGAATTATCTACAGGAGAATGGAAAAGCTGGTAAAAGCTGACCCTGGGAAAGATCAGTTTGGATTCAGGAGGAACGTAGGAACACGGGAGACAATACTTACTTTACAACTTATCTTAGAAGATAGATTAAGTAAAGATAAACGTACACTTTTAGCTTGTGTAGATTTGGAGAAAGATTTTGACAATGTTGATTGGAATACACTCTTTCAAATTCTGAAGTCATCAGGGGTAAAATAAAGGGAAATGTGAGTTATTTACAACTTGTACAAAAGCCAGACCACAGTTATTAGACTCAAAGGGCATGAAAGGAAAGCATTAGTGGGGAAGGAAGTAAGACAGGGTTGTAGCCTTTCTCCAATGTTATTTAATTTGTACATCAAGCATGCGGTGAAGGAAATCAAGAAAAAATTTGGAATAGGGATTAAAGTTCAGGGTGAAAAAATAAAAACAATGTGTTTTGCTGATGATACTGTAATTCTGTCAGAGACAGCAAAGGACCTGGAAGAGCATTTGAATGGAATGGACAATGTGTTGAAGATAGCATATAATATGACCATTTACAACAACAACACAAAGATAATGGAATGCAGTCTTAGAAATTCAGGCGATGCTGAAGTAATTAGATTAGGTAACGAAACAATGAAGGTGGTATATGAGTTTTGTTACTTGGGTAGTAAAATAACATATGATGGTTGCAGTAGAGAGGATATAAAATGCAGAATGGCAATGGGAAGAAAAGCATTTTTGAAAAAGAGAAATTTGCTAACATCGAATATTAATTTAAGTGCAAGGGAGACTTTTCTGAAGGCATTTGTGTGGAGTGTTGCCTTATACGGGAGTGAAAATGGACGATAGACAGTGCAGACAGGAAGAGAATAGAGGCTTTTGAAATGTGGTGCGACAGAAGAATGCTGAAGATTAGGTGGGTAGATCATGTAACTAATGAAGAGGTACTGAACAGAACTGGCGAGAAAAGGAATTTTTGGCATACCTTGACTAAAAGAGGGATCGCTTGGTAGGACACATTCTTAGACATTGAGGAATCATAAATTTGCCATTGGCGGGAAGTGTTTGGGGTAAAAATTGCAGAGGGAGACCAAGAGACGCATATAGTAAGCAGATTCAAATAGATGTGGGTTGCCGTTCTTATGAGGAGATGAAAAGGCTTGCTCAGGATAGAGTAGGATGGAGAGCTGTATCAAACCAGTCTCCGGACGGAAGACCATAGCAGCAACATCCCTTACTCATTTCAGCACCCTATTCTGCGAACGGTAGGTACAGGAGATGGGCCATGAGTAGCTAGGATTGTGGACAAGGTCTGCAACTGGAAGAAGCGAATAGTTCACTTGTACTTTTATTACGAATGAACAGAATATTCAACTTTTATATGATCTGCTTGTGGTACACAATGATTATGCAATACACCAGTCACTTGCTTTTGCTGGCACCAGTACTGACGGTTGTACTCGCTAGACTGAATGTAGTCCTCTGTTATTCTGCTCATGGTATGACGGTCTCTCTCTTCTTCTGACTGGTTGCTGCATGGTGCAATGCAGAAAGGTACTGAGCCTGCCGGATGAAGTGTCGTGGGGTGACTTACCGCCTCTTTCTTCAAGTGGCATGCTGTCTCACATGGATTTGCGTTGTGGCGAACAGTGACACCACAAAACAGGGTGGGCCATTTGAGAGCATCTGGGGCACAACTTATTTTTATTGGAATGGGAGGGAGGGGGGGTATTTATTCACCATACAGTCTTAGGAAAACCTACAAACCCTGGCTAGGTCTGCTGGTGGTCTATGGTCATTAGACATTGCCGAGATTTTATATAGCACCTCGTCGTTTGCTGGCTGCGTACACTCGCTCACCTACTTTGTCAGCATTATTTCTTGTGCAATCCGCTCCAGCTACTCGCCGGGACGGGGGATTGCCTCTTCTTGCTGTAGTTCTGCAGCTTACTGTTGGAGTGAGATGTTTGTCACCGGATCCTGGGGGGTGAGTTTCTTCCCCACTCCTCCTCTTCCGACCGCTGCAGTCAGACTAGCAGCATGCAGTGGGTGGCGCACCCTCCTCCCCTCCCTCCACCCAAGTTACTCACATTTTTTATTGTATTCCTATTTCACATGCATGTGAAGCATGTTAAATGAAAAACCCTTTGGCTGAATTAAGAAAAAGCAAGGACCAAAAATTTCAATGACTGTGTAAAACCCTCGAGTGACATTCACAAAATGAGGACTGGCGAAATCAAAGCACAAAGAGGACGCTCGTCTGCAAAACAGACAACTGAGAAACAAAAGATAAGCTCCCAAAAGGCATTATAAGACAAAAACTAAAATCATCTTCAACAGTTACAAAAGAGGAAGTAAAGGGTGACTCCTAAGTGGCGTCGAATTAGTCAAATGACAAGAAAAACAAGGGAGGACGTCTAAACAGAAGACTAGACGTACAAATTGGAAGAAACCAGTGAATTGACGGAGGTGTCACTAGCAACTGAGGACACACTGATAGTGTACCATTGATGGTAAGCTGCCAAACTGCTCCCGGTAGTGCCCTAACTACTCGGCCCATTATTGAGCTGTAAACTCCATGTTGTGGTTCAATAATGGCATACGCCGAGTGACTGAACGGCCAGACAGTCGAATTCGTCGTTCGATCTGGGTTTCGTGTCGGGCGTGGTAAACCGTTCTACTGGAACATTCGGAAGTGTTGTCCCACCGTACCTTGAGTGAAGTCGATACTGGCAACGGTGTTACTCGGTGTCCGGTACATGACAAATTGGACAATTGCTAAAACGAAGGATGTGGATGTCTGCTAGCCTGTGACTGGTTCATAGTACGTTGTTACCCAGCCTGTACCACACAGACCTCTGTCGGTAGGAGAGGATAAAAGACACTGTTCCATACCTGATTCCAGTTTATTTCAGGGTGCCAGGCTTCCAGTTTATGAAATAGTGATCATCACTGAAGCTTTTTGTACAGCATGTGAGCTGTCCAACCTGGATGTACTAGTGCAGCTGGAGGGCATAACTTCGGTTCAAACAGTAGTCTCAAAAACGGACACTTTAAATGGGACGCTGACTATTGACACCAGAGCCTCCTCGGACTGTGGACGGTACAGATGTAAAATTGCCAGTCATACTCCATGGGGAGGTGGCCTGCAATGTAGCTGTGCTGTGAATGAAAAGAGCCATATGTTTATAGTAAAAATGCACAAGCCCAAACAGCTCATGGTACGGTCAGTCTTTACTTTAAACAGTTTGTGCTTCCACAGCAGACAATATGTCTTCTGGGACATTGTTCAGGCCATCATTTAGGGGACGGATAATGGCTGAGCCTCATACCATACCTAAGAGAGTACGTGGACGAGTTTAAGTCGGCGACTTGTGTAAGAGTGACACTGGTCTCGAATTGAGACGAGGACCCCTCCACCGAGTGTAAACTTGCATCTCCTTGGGGCCTTTAGTGACATTCAGTACTAAGATCGTCTGCTCCTCGACCACGCGATACCGAGGTTGGGGTATCTCTATACCGTGCCGGACAATTGGGATTTAATAAAAGAGCCTTTTGGCTGTTGATGACTGCTCACAAGCCAAATTCATACAATTGCAGGATATAATTCAGACTTTGTCGATATTGATGACTTTAGTAACAAACAGCCCAACATCAATAGGCAATGAACTGGACGGAGGTGATACGTACCGGGATGCCGGTGATGGTTTTGCCCACGGCTCATAATAGGGGGTCGATGGCGATGAAGAATAAAACATTGAGATGGGGCATCCTTGCCTCACACACCGATCTGCTGAGACAGGCCGTGTCTGGTAGCCATTGATGGTTACGGTGGAGGTGACTCTGGTCAAAAGGTTCTGATGACTTAGAGGAATAGTGGGCCAAACCCCACCTGGTGCGTAACACGGAACAGGTAAGAGTGGCCAATGTGGTCGAACGCATTCGCGAAGTCGACGGAGAGCACACTGGCAGTTCCCCGAGCTACTGCAGCACGAACGACGACTTCGCGACACGCTGTGGCAGCGCAGAAAATATTGTGACGGGTCATGCCATGTGTCTGGTACAGACTAATAACAATACCCGAGACCGCCTTCATTTTGCTGGCTACACACCTAGCGAGCAGTTTGTAGTCGACATTCGAGAGCATTACTGGGCAAAGGTCTCGGTGCCCTATGTGCGCCCTGTACCTCAGGGTTTAGGAAGACGGGCTCTACCGACAATTATAGAGCAATTGTGGTCACACTAAGTAATTTGTTGACTATCTCTGTGAGTTTCTCTCTGAGGACATCCAAAAATGTTCATTACAATTCGGACGGTAGCCCACCCAGCCCTGGTGACTTTCCATTCCTGCTCTTTAACATCGGCGACGGAAAACGGCGCCGGCAATTCATCACAGTCAGCATCTGATAAAAGATCTGGTTCTGCAACCAACAATTCCTGGATTGTAGTAGCCAGTTACCTTGTCTCCTGTAATTGTGTGGCGTGCCGCTCCCGTGCAAGTCGGTACGTGGCACGGTCCTCACCTACCGAGGGACTGGGAGCGACTTTACAGTGAGATACCTTTGGCCTTCTCTCAACAGAACTGTAACACACTCGCCGATTCGAATGTGGGGGTTCTCATCTGAACAACCGGCTTTTTGGCCGCACCGATGAGACACTGCCGGAAGAAATGGCTTTGCCAATACTCAGCCTCCCTGCAGTACTGCTGCACAGCCGACGGCTGCTTCGCCTCGCCTACCCACCATGTGAGCAACTAGTCGTACAGGGCCACCTTCTCCATTCTGTGCTACCACACATGCGACACCTCGACACAGAGTTCTAGTGAGTTGAGTTGAGAGGTGTTCAGCTTCCACGAGAGGGGAGGCGGTGCCTCGACCCCGTCACGCAGGCATAACATGTGTACGAAACCGCAGCTGTCGCCGAAAGCGGCAGGCACCGCAGCCACACTGGATGGGTGTGCTCGCAGCTGGGAGGAAACGTATACTCCGTCTGTGCGACTGGCACCATTAATATGTATTCAGTGTGGTGGGGGCTGAAATGTGGAGGTCACGGTGGTCAGCAACTGCACGAGTTCCACACACCTGGCAGGGCTCTGTTATCGATCAGCCGGGAAAGTGACACAGTTAAAATTGAAGCCTAAAATTACAGGTCGTGTTGTCGCTAAAACGGTGTCAGTTCGTGCGAGAACAGCGACGAACGTTTGTGCCATTTGCCGTTGCCAGATGGGGACTATACATAAACAGAGTGGAAGCCCCTAATGACGCATGTGACAGCATGTCCATCGGGCACCGGTCGTACATCCGTCAGTGTCGACGAACGTCTGTATAAAACCTCCATACCACACTGGCGGTCGGGGTCGAGGTCGTAAATGACATCGCAGCCAGGAACTTAGCTAAAAAATAGGAGCACTGACGTCTTGGGCTAAAACAACCACATAAGTCCCAATCTGAATGTAGTCTGTCAAAGCTAAAACCTTTGTTAAGGAGACGATAGCATTGACGTTAATTGTTAAAAAGAGACAGTTCCCCTGGAGGCCTCACCATACTGATATTAAAATGTGCAAGCACAATTCAACATTAAAACCACCATAAAAAAATCAAAGGACGGACAAGAGTCCGAGACGATGACCTGGATAAAATTATAAGACACCATTTTAAAACGTGTGGACGAACTGGATAAAAAGACTCAGTGCACGTGGCACTGTGAGTACTACAAACAAGCGAGACCCAATAAAAGACGGCAGAATAAAACCGCTTTCGGTGGCGACTGGCAACTGGCTGCCCACTACGCCCGCACTGCCTCCCCGTCACCTCTGCCCCACTCGCTAGGAGCGGCACCAGCGCGTCGACTGTCGACGCCGACCAGCTCGGCGGAAGGCTGCGGCACCTGCGACGCTAGTGGGCGCCGCGTCACCCGCTCACTTCCTCGCTCGCTTTCCATTATTACACATAGGCTGGATACACTGTCCAAAATGTATTTCTGATCCTTCCTGTAGTGTAGTGATATTTTATGCTTCAGAATAGTTTAACTGTGCTCACCGCTGTAATTCTGCTCCGCACTCCTAATGAGAAATCATGAGTGGTCACTCCTGCCTCATTGCAACTGCGAGTGTTAAAGCCTTTCTGGGGTATGCATGAAACAACTCACTGTGCAGCACTGCACATGGAGAGAGAGAGAGAGAGAGAGAGAGAGAGAGAGAGAGAGAGAGAGAGAGAGAGAGAGAATGCATGACTGTGCTCTGCTGTGCACGCGCACACAACCGGGGTGCTCTGTGCTGAGAAGTTTTGTCGTGGCCACAATCTGACTCACCATCCATTTCAAATTGGATGAACTATTTTCACAGAACCGATAACATTATACTTCAAAAGAGATACATTGGCTGGCCAGTGCTTAACTTTGTGCTGTACCGCAGATAGCTTTCGGAACAGGGTTCCTTCTTCAGGTAATAGAGAAGGGAAGGAAAAAGAAATGGGAAAAGAAGGATAAGGTAATTCACGACATAGGTCATGAGGATGATCCCTTCTCTCTTACCTGACAAAGGAACCCTGTTCCGAAAGCTTGTCCTAGTTTTTCATCCGTTTTCTTTCTTTGTGTGACTATCGATCGTACGGCACAAAGGTAAGTACTGGCCAGTTAATCTATCTCTTTTGAAGTATAATTTATCATCTCTGTGGAGAATTTCCATCAGCATTTTAATATTTCCCCAGAATCATTAGTTAATTTTTGTTGTTGCATATAGAAAGAATCCTTTTGTAATTTCAGTACATTTGATGAATTCGTGCACCATTATCAGAGCACTTGCATCAGAAGGCTTGTCACAAACAGTTGTGTCCGATAACAGATCACACTTGCCTTATAATGAATTTGCACTATTCTGCAACAATAATGGAATTCACCTTCTCGGTACAGCATCTTTCCAACTACAATCCAAGGGCTTTCTATGCCAAACGTTTAGCTGGAATATTTGAGATGGAAATGCCATGATAGTGTGTCACACAATCAGGAGAAAATGTACTGATCAGGTTTCTAACTTCATATTGCATTTTACATGCTCCTCACATTTCGTGAGCAGTGCATCACCACGGTAGACACTATTTGTAGTGCTATTGCTATTGTGTAGTATATGCAATTTCTTCATATGCTCAGGCTCGGTCACCATTCCCTGCACCACATATCGAGATACTGCAGATCCTTCTGCTTTTTACTACCCTTTTCCAGTGGTGCCAGTTCTTGATATACCACAGCATCATCTACAAAAAGCCTCACTGAACTTCCAGTGTCATCTAAGAGGTTATTTATATATATAGTGCAAAGCAACACTCCTATTGCACTCCCATAGGGCACACCAGAAATCACTTTCACATCTGAAGACTTCTTTCCACTGAGAATGGCATGTTGCATTCTGTTAGTGAGGAACTTTCCAATCCAGTCACACAGAGTAGTGTAATAGGTTTACACTACAAAAGCAAAGGTGCAAGTGGTACCGACGGGAAGATATCATTACAACTGTGTTAGGTTGAAGGGGAGTGAATTTTTCTGCCACAAGTTGTTTTGGTATCTCCAGGTCACTGGCTGGACGAGCAAGTGGAAAGTCGGCTTTGCCCTACCTATTTGGGGAGGTGGAAGTCCACATAGTGGCCAGCTCACAATGGCAAAGAGAATGAATATATTTATAAAAAGTATTTTTCACATGTCTGCCTTGGTGTGTGTGCATGTATATGGGTGTGGGTGTGTGTTGTTTACCTATCCTTTTTCCCCCAAGGTAAGTCTTTCGTTTGCCGGAATTGGAATGGCTTCTTACCCACTCCCTTAAGAACCGCATCCTTTCTTTTTCCCTCTTCTTCCCTGATCTTTTTCTGAAGAGGCAACCCAGGGTTGTGAAAGCTCAGTTTCTCTCTCTCTCTCTCTCTCTCTCTCTCTCTTTCTTTGTGTGTGTGTTTTTATTTATGTGTGTGTCAACGAACTGGTGCCTTTTCATCTGGTAAGTCAAACTTTCTATACTTTTTATAAATATTTTTCCGAACAGGAATGTTTCCCTCTACATTATACAATGAATATGTTGATATACTTAGAACTTTATATTAACAAAAATAAAAATAGAAAAGAGATGACTTACCAAAAGGACCGGCTCGTCGATAGAAACAAATAAAATCACACACAAACACACATACAAGCTTTCGCCACCACTGGCAGCTTCTTCCTCCTCCTCTTCCTCTTCCTCCTCTCTTTCCTCTTTTTCCTGAAGAAGCTGCCAGTGGTGGCGAAAGCTTGTATGTGTGTTTGTGTGTGATTTTATTTGTTTCTATTGACGAGCCGGTCCTTTTGGTAAGTCATCTCTTTTCTATTTTTATTTTTGTTTATCCCACCGGGAAAGTTTCCCTCTATAATTTTAGAACTTTATATTCTTATATGAGTAAAAAACAATGTCTCAAATTAGGTGATGCTAAGTAAAATAGTTTATACTAACAAATTGAAGGCTTATTAAAAGTAACCAATCCTACATCCCACCATCTAGTGGATGAGTTGTTCTAAGAATAGATGAATTAATGAACCAACCAGAATAGATGTGCTGTTCTGACAATAAATGAATTAATCTACCAACCAAAACAGATATGTTGTTCTAAGAAGAGATGAATTAATCTAGCAACCAAAATAGATGTTTGTAATATTTGGGTCCTGCAGTGTTAAATATATCACTTAACGACATAATATAACTTTTATAGATTCCAAACTGCGGCTTAATATTTTATATTTATTTAACGATGGCCATTTCGGCTACAAGGCTGCCATTAGGTTAGCTGCAATTGTGTAATACAAATGTTGTGAGATAATAGAAAAGTCACAGGATATGATATTTACATATATTTTGATTTTACATACTTCCTGTAATGTGGTTTTCCACAGAAGATCGTTGTCATGCCATCAATATGGTACAGTTATAATAAATTTCTGTAGCTGTTATCTGCTGGTGTACATCAACAATATTTTATGGTTACAATTGTTTATATTTATACCAATGATATATTAAACAGTTCAAAGTGTGTTAAAAATTTTGTCTCTGATTTTCATATATCATTGGTAAACAAACCGTTGGAGGCATGCAATATTGTTGCCTATCATAATCAGAAACAAAATTTAATACACTCTTTCAACTGTTTAATATATCTACCACATTACAGGAAGTATGTAAAATCAAAATTTATGTAAATATCGTATTCTGAAATTTTTCTATTATCTCGCGACATTTGTATTACACAATTAATAGATTAATTAATTAATTAATTGATAGTTATGCCTAGTAATATTTTTTGAAATCCAAAAAGTATGAAAAGATTTCCAGTAGGAATCAAGTGACATTCAATTTTTTACGAGCTAGTGAACTTGAATGTACGGATATTGTTGTAACCTATGGGTATAGATTGTTATTGGTGTTGTAAAAATAAGTACCGTCTGGGTGGGTGCTTATGTATTGTAATAGGTTTACACTACGAAAACCAAAGCACAAGTAGTACCAATGGGAAGATACCATTATAACCGTGTTACTTGAAGGGGAGCAGATTTTTCTGCAAAAGTAAATTGGGATTGTCCAGGTGACTGGCTCGATGCACAAATGGAAAGTGGGCTTTGCACTACCTGTTCGGGGAGGCACAATGGTAAATGTCCAAATAGTGGCCAGCTTCTGACATCAAAGAGAATGAATATTTTATAGAGGAAAAATTCCTAACAGGAAAAATATATGTAAGAAAATAGATGAAGTCTACTTACCAGGTGAAGGAGCACAGGTAGTGACATGCCATTCTGGGGATTGGAGCTTTTCTTTGGGGGGTCCTATAAGTTAAGCTACAGGCTTCCGTTCTGAAGCGGGGTGGCTCACCTCTAGCCAGCCATATTTTGCCCTCCGGTGCCATAGTGATGAACTGAAGGGACCAGGAGTTTCCGGGGAAGGGGAGTGGGGGGGGGGTGTCTCCTGTCTTTCTGGGCTATCTTCTATCCTACTTTGGTTACAATCTTCAATTCTTTTTTTCCCCTTTCTTACTGTTCTTTAGAGTACCAGACTGTAGTCCTCTTTCCACTTTACACATGTCTTTATTGTTAAGTCCCTTCTTTTCCGTGTAAAGTTTGTTTTACTGACTTCAACCTCCAGTGTTGACCCTGTGGGGGATTGCCAGACAATTAATACGCTCACACATACACATACAAACGTACACATACACTATGCATTATACAGACTTTTATCAGACTTTACTATCCTACACTCGTAATCTTTGCTGGAGATATCACTTTGCCATGAAGAAAAAAAATTCTTACTTCTAATGATCCGGTTCCCCAAGACATAATTCAAATTGAACCCTGCCTGGAACAGTTCCATCCTCCGTCACAGCAATACACACCCGCTCTTCCTCAAAATCACCCTCTTAAAACCTTCCAGGAATCCTTACTTCCAACCTTGCCTCTCAGTCTTTTCTGAAAAACCTTAATCCTACTCCCAACATTACCACAGCTGAATACCGAGCTATCCTGAGTCCATCAATCTCATGACCCCATCGACACCCTGCACCCCTACCTTCTACCTACTTCCTAAGATCCACAAAGCTAATCATCCAGGCTGGCCAATTGTGCCTGATTACCAAGCCCCCACAGAACAAATCTCTGCCTACATAGACCAACACCTTCAACCCATCATGTGCAGTCTACCATCCTTCATCAAAGACACCAATCACTTTCTCCACTGTCTGAAATCCTTACCTAACCTGTTACCTCCGGAAACCATACTTGTAACTATTGATGCTACTTCCTTATACACAAACA
Source organism: Locusta migratoria (assembly GCA_026315105.1). Taxonomy (NCBI): domain Eukaryota; kingdom Metazoa; phylum Arthropoda; class Insecta; order Orthoptera; family Acrididae; genus Locusta; species Locusta migratoria. The sequence continues at coordinate 368,226,620 of CM048751.1, read as the reverse complement.
TCCCGCACGCACAGGGCCTTGCTGCGATGGAGCACTTCCTTTCATGCCGACCTGTAACCCTACCCAAAACCTCTTTCCTTAATTCCCTAGCCAGCTTCATCCTAACCCACAACTTCTTCACCTTTGAGGGCAAGACATACCAACAACTAAAGGGAACAGCTATGGGGACCAGGATGGCCCCCTCGTACGCAAACTTATTTATGGGACACTTAGAGGAAGTCTTCCTGGATACCTAAGCCTGTCAACCCAAAGTTTGGTACAGATTCATTGATGACATCTTCATGATCTGGACTGACAGTGAAGAAGAACTCCAGAATTTTCACTCCAACCTCAACTCCTTTGGTCCCATCAAATTCACCTGGTGCTATTCCAAATCCCATCCCACTTTCCTCGATGTCGACCTCCATCTGTCCAACTGCCAACTTCACACATCCGTCCACATCAAACCTACCAATAAACAACAGTACCTCCATTATGACAGCTGCCATCCATTCCACATCAAACGGTCCCTTCCATACAGCTTAGGTCTTTGTGGCAAAAGAGACTGCTCCAGTCCCAAATCCCTGAACCACTACACCAATAACCTAATAACAGCATTCACATCCTGCAGCTATCCTCCTGATCTGGTACAGAAACAAATTTCCAGAGCCACTTCCTCATCCCCCCAAATCAAGAACCTTTCACCTCCTGCTATGAGATCCATCCTTAATGACATCCATCTCACTGCACCAAGACAGTCTTTTCACCCACCCATCTAACCTTCATAACCTCCTAGTCCATCCGTATGAAATTCCCAAACCACCTTCCCTACCCTCTGGCTCCTACCCATGCAACCACCCCCATTGTAAAACCTGACCTATGCACCCTTCCACCAACATTTACTCCAGTCCAGTAACCCAAAAGGTGTACACGATCAAGGGCAGAGCCACTTACGATAGCACCCACATGATTTACCAACTGACATGCCTGCACTGTGAAGCATTCTATGTGGGAATGACCAGCAACAAACTGTCCATTTGCATGTATGGTCACAGGCAGACAGTGTTTGTTGGTACTGAAGATCACCATGTGGCTAAAGATGCCTTGGTACATGGCCATCAGATCTTGGCACAGTGTTAAATCGTCCGGGTTATCTGGATACTTCCCACCGACACCAATCTTTCTGAACTCCGGAGATGGGAACTTGCCCTTCAGCTTATTCTCTCCTCCCATTGCCCACCTAGTCTCAACATCCACTAAATTCAAATTCCCACCCACCATCTCTAGCATCTTTGCCTCTGTTCTGTGAAAAGAGCCTCTGCCTCAAGTGGTATCTCTGTCCAACTTCTTTGCTTTTTACAAATATCTGTCTAGGTGTGTTTGCGTTTAGATATGTGTGAATGTGTTTATTTGTTTACCTACATTTTTTCCCCTAAGGTAAGTCCTACCTCTCCTGGGATTGGAATGACTCCTTTTCCACTTCCTTAAAACCCGTATCCTTTCCTTTCTCCTCTTCTTTCACCCTCTTTTCCTGAAGAAGCGACCAATGGTTGCGAAAGCTTGTATGTGTGTTTGTGTGTGATTTTATTTGTGTCTGTTGATGAGCATGTCCTTTGGGTGAGTCCCATCAAATTCACCTGGTCTTATTCCAAATCCCATGCCACTTTCCTCAATGTCGACCTCCATCTATCCAACAGCCAAATTCACAAATCCGTCCACATCAAACCTACCAATAAACAACAGTACCTGCATTATGACAGCTGCCATCCATTCCACATCAAATGTTCTCTTCCCTACAGCTTATGTCTTCGTGGCAAACAAGTCTGCTCCAGTCCCGAATCTCTGAACCAGTACACCAGTATACCTAATAACACATCCCGCAGCTATCCTCCTGATCTGGTACAGAAGCAAATTGCCAGAGCCACTGCCTCATCCCCCCAAATTCAGAACCTGCAATAGAAGAACCCCAGAAGTGCTCCTCTTGTCACCGGATAGTTTCCGGGACTGGAGCGGACTTTGAATGTGGCTCTCCAGCAAGGATACGACTTCCTTAAATCCTGCCCCAAAATGAGATCCATCCTTCATGACATCCTTCCTACTCCACCGAGAGTATCTTTCCGCCGCCCACCTAAACTCCGTAATTTCCTAGTCCATCCCTATGAAACCCCAAACCACCTTCCCTAACTTCTGGTTTCTACCCTTGTAACCGCTCTCGTTGTAAAACCTGCCCTATTCACCCTTCCACCAATACTTACTCCAGTCCCGTAACCCGGAAGGTGTACACAATCAAGGGCAGAGACACTTGCGATAGTACCCACGTGATTTACCAACTGACATGCCTGCACTGTGAAGCGTTCTAAGTGGAAATAACCAGCAACAAACTGTCCATTCCCATGAACAGTCTCAGGCAGACAGTATTTTTTGGTAATGAGGATTACCCTGTGGCTAAACATGTCTTGGTGCATGGCCATCACATTTTGGCACAATGTTACACCGTCCAGGTTATCTGGATACTTGCCACCGACACCAGTCTTTCAGAACTCCAGAGATGGAAACTTGGCCTTCAGCTTATTCTCTCTTCCCGTTGCCCACCTGGTCTCAACCTCCGCTAAATTCAAATTCCCGCCCACCATCTTGAACATCTTTGCCTCGATTCTCTGGACAGACCCTCTGCCTCAAGTGGTATCTCTGTCCAACTTCTTTGGTTTCTACAGTATGTCTGCCTAGGTGTGCTTGCGTTTGTGTATATGTGTGGGTGGGTGTGTATTTGTTACCCTCCTTTTTTTCCCCTAAGGTAAGTCTTTCCTGTCCCGGGATTGGAATGACTCCTTACCCACTCCCTTAAAACCCTCATCATTTCCTTTTCCCTCTCCTTCCCTTCTGCCTGACGAAGCAGCTAGGATGCGAAAGCTAGTGTTTGTGTGTGTGTGTGTGTGTGTGTGTGTGTGTGTGTGTGTGTGTGTGTGTGTGTGTGAATTTATTAATTTATTTGTGCTACTATCACTTCCTGTGCTCCTTTGCTTGGTAAGTAACCTTCATCTATTTTTTTACATTTTTCCTGCTAGGAATTTCTCCTACACACACACACACACACACACACACACAAACGCAAGCTTTCACAACCCAGTTGCTTCTTCAGGCAGAAGGGAAGGAGAGGGAAAAGGAAATGATGAGGGTTTTAAGGAAGGGGGTAAGGAGCCATTCCAATCCCGGGAGAGGAAAGACTTACCTTGGGGGGAAAAAAAGGGGTTAAACAAATACACACACACACACACACACACACACACACACATACACAAATGCAAGCACAACTAGTCAGACATACTGTAGAAAGCCTGTTAGGAATTTCTCCTCCATAATATTAAAAATAGAAAACGGATGACTTACCGAAAGGACAGGCTCGTTGGCAGACACAAATAAAATCACACACAAACACACATAGAAGCTTTCGCAACAGTTGGTTGCTTCTTCAGGAAAAGAGGAAGAAAGGAGAGGAGAAAGGAAAGTATATGGGTTTTAAGGAAGTGGAAAAGGAGTCATCCCAATCCCAGGAGTGGAAGGACTTACCTTAGGGGAGAAAAAAAAGGAAGGTAAACAAATACACACACACACTCACACATAACAAACGCAAACACACCTAGACAGGCCATATTTTTAAATATGGGAGTCTACTGCATACTTGAAAAAGGTAGAGACGAGGGACAAAAGAGAAAGGCACGGAAAAGACGTAGAGGAGGTAGACAAATATTGTTGTCTCCTTGTGGGTAATATTTAGGTGTAGAGAGTGAGAGGAGTAGGTAGATCTACATAATAGGCTATTGCTCATGGTCAGGTACCATAAAGAAATGACCTAATCAGGGTTGTGGTACCCAAAAAGAGGACCCAACATAAGTGAAGGCTCACATGTGGATTAATGAATAAGGGTCTACTTTTTCTTGGGTGTTAATGAAAGAGCGTGCTTCCGAGTTCATTGTTCCCAATTAAGTTAGTTACTGTAACAGGAAATAAAAGGTTTTCCAGAAATAAAAGAAGTGATTACTGTGCACGTCATTGTTACTCAAGACCCATAGATACCAGAGATTACCGTAAGATTCAGATTTAGAATTATTTGAATATTAATTCAGAATGAACATACTTTTTTAACTTATCAGGAATGATTATCAGAAGCCTATACATTCAAAAGCAATAATTTCTTACATCCCTGACATAGGTAATCCAGCCAGATAGCAGGCAATACTGGACCTGAGGACTATGATATGAATTTGTTCAAAAAAATCATAATTTTTTTAAGAAAAATAATAAAGAAAATGAAATGTTTATGTAAGAGGAAACATGAAAACTATATTATGAATTTGTTTAGAAATCATGGAATAAAAATAATAAATAATATGAGATGATGTTTGTGTGAGATGACTAAGCGAAAAATGTTAATGCTTTGTAAGCTGTGAAAGCCTGAAATGGTATTGGCGGTGTAGGCGTCATTTGGCATCATGTCTTTAAGAAGGGAGGTATGTAGTGTCTCAAACACTACACGCTTACCTCGGACAGACAAGATGTCCAAATGAATTATTTTTTATATGTTGTAGAAGGTTTTTTGTGGACTATTACTGTCCTAAGTTATCGTTTACAGGATAATTGTTGAAAATAAACCTCCCCTTTGTCATAAGATGTTCCAAAGAGACATTTTATTTCTTTAATAAAACTTTGGTGAACATCAGAATAATTAAAGCATCACGGAATTGTCATTTAGTTGTTATAGTTGTTGATTAGTGCTATCTGAGCTAACACGTTAAAAAGTTGTAAGACATCTGGATGTACCGTGGTGTGAACCAGATGCCACACTCAAATATTCTGTAGTTATGGGTCAAATAAAACCCTGATGTGTTTATAAGAAATGTACTGCAAAGAGTTCTCATTTCAGTAGTGGCAATTTATCTTCTGGTGTAACTACTTCTTAACAGAACTTCATTACTTGTGACAAAGTGTAATGTCCTAGACTACTATTGGAAGAGTGAAAAATAGAGGCATTGGTTAACCAGGACCTCAACTAAAAATTTAACTGGACTAGACAGGGGAAAAAATTCAACCCAAAGTTTGGTATAGATTCATTGATGACATCTTCATGATCTGGACTCACAGTGAAGAAGAACTCCAGAATTTCCTCTCCAACCTCAACTCCTTTGGTCCCATCAAATTCACCTGGTCCTATTCCAAATACCATGCCACTTTCCTCGATGTCGACCTCCATCTATCCAATGGCCAACTACACACATCAGGCCACATCACACCTACCAATAAACAACAGTACCTGCATTATGACAGCTGCCATCCATTCCACATCAAATGTTCCCTTCCCTACAGCTTAGGTCTTCGTGGCAAACGAGTCTACTCCAGTCCTGAATCCCTGAACCAATACACCAATAACCTGATAACAGCTTTCACACCCCGTAGCTATCCTCCTGATCCGGTACAGAAGGAAATTGCCAGAGCCACTTCCTCATCCCCCCAAATTCAGAACAATCAACAGAACCTCAGAAGTGCCCCTCTTGTCACCGGATACTTTCCAGGACTGGAGTGGACTCTGAATGTGGCTCTCCAGCAAGGATACGACTTCTTTAAATCCTGCGCCGAAATGAGATCCATCCTTCATGACATCCTCCCTAGTCGACCGAGAGTGTCTTTCCACCACCCAACTAACCTCCGTAACCTCCTAGTCCATCCCTATGAAATCCCCAAACCACTTTCCCTACCTTCTGGCTCCTACCCTTGTAACTGCCCCCTTTGTAAAACCTGCCCTTCCACCACCACTTACTCCAGTCCCGTAACCCGGGTGTACACGATCAAGGGCAGAGCCACTTGCGACAGTACCCACATGATTTACCAACTGACATGCCTGCACTGTGAAGCATTCTATGATGAGGATCACCCTGCGGCTAAACACGCCTTGGGGCACGGCCAGCACATCTTGGCACAGTGTTACACCATCCGGGTTATCTGGATACTTCCCACCGACACCAATCCTTCAGAACTCCGGAGATGGGAACTAGCCCTTCAGCATATTCTCTCTTCCCATTGCCCACCTGGTCTCAACCTCCGCTAAATTCGAATTCCCACCCACCATCTTAACATCTTTGCCTCGGTTCTCTGGACAGAGCGTCTGCCTCAAGTGGTATCTCTGTCTAACTTCTTAACTTCTTTCCTTTCTACAGTATGTCTGCCTAGGTGTACTTGTGTGAATGTGTGGGTGTGTATGCATTTGTTTACCCTCTTTTTTCCCCCAAGGTAAGTCTTTCCTGTCCCGGGATTGGAATGACTCCTTACCCACTCCCTTAAAACCCTCATCATTTCCTTTTCCCTCTCCTTCCCCTCTGCCTGACGAAGCAGCTAGGCTGTGAAAGCTAGCGTTTGTATGTATGTGTGTGTGTGTGTGTGTGTGTGTGTGTGTGTGTGTGTGTATGTGTTTATTTGTTACTATCACTTCCTGTGCTCATTCGCCTGGTAAGTAGGCTTCATATATAAAGTAGAAAAGGACCAGCTCATTGATAGGCACAAATAATCACACACAAACACACATACCAGCTTTCGCCACCACTGGCAGCTTCTTCAGGAATAAGAGGAAAAAAGGGGAGGAGAAAGGGAAGGATATGGGTTTTTAGGAAGTGGAAAAGGAGTCATTCCAATCACAGGAGTGGTAGGACTTACCTTAGGGGAAAAAAAGGAAGGTAAACAAATACATACATACTCACACATATCGAAACGCAAACATAGATTACTCACCAGGCGAAGGAGCACAGGTGTGACAGCATCACAAATAAATAAATGAATACACACACACACACACACACACACACACACACACACACACACACACACACACACACACACACAAACGCAAGCTTTCGCAACCCAGTTGCTTCTTCAGGCAGAAGGGAAGGAGAGGGAAAAGGAAATGATGAGGGTTTAAGGAAGGGGATAAGGAGCCATTCCAATCCCGGGATAGGAAAGACTTACCTTGGGGGAAGAAAAGGAAGGTGAACAAATACGCACACACCCATACATTTACACAGACGCAAACACACCTAGGCAGACAGACTATAGAAACCAAAGAAGTTATATATATAACTTCTTTGGTTTCTACAAATGTCTGCCTAGGTGTGTTTGCATGTGGATATGCGTGAGTGTGTGTGTGTATTTGTTTACCTTCCTTTTTGTCCCCTAAGGTAAGTCCTTCCACTCCTGGGATTGGAATGGCTCCTTTTCCACTTCCTTAAAACCCGTATCCTTCCCTTTCTCCTCTCCTTCCTACCTCTTTTTCCCGAAGAAGCTGACAGTGGTGGCGAAAACTCGAATGTTTGTGTGTTTTTGTGTGTGATTTATGTTTCTGTCGACGAGCCTGTACTTTAGGTAAGTCAAAAGTCTTTACTTTATGTGTGTGTGTGTGTGTGGTGTTGCAAGATTGAAGAGGGACTACATGGTAAAATCATATAATAATACCCCCCAAGAAACAAAGAAACATCACAACCGGCACCGGTTCCAGCGATCACAGGATGACATCCTAGGGATCGTGGGCAACACACTCTCCTGTGCCTTCGGCATCCGACAATTAAGGGGGGGGGGGGGCGTGTGCCACTGTTACCATAGTCTTGGACACCCTGACACCCGAAATGAACGTGATGCAATCTGTGAGTACTGCAACTGTTTTTTTTATCTCCACTGCTGGGATCGGATGGTGCAGCCTCATCCCCGGTGATCAAAGATATACCAGCCACTCCCGGCAAGTAATATCGGGGCACTATTGACCTTATGGGTTAGTGCCGGCCCAAAGCTGGCAGCGAGATATGGACGATGCAAACCGCACGGATGTAGCGTGGGTGCATCCGGCACCCCTGGAGATTACACAGTGAAGGGGGAGGATTGTGCTAACGCGCAGCGCGTATGCTCGAATGGCACTCTGACCGTTACCAGGACTGGCCGTCGTGTGGTGCTGGCTGGGCTATCGCGCTACACGGCCGTTAGAGAGCTGCCGGGCCCAGCTGCGGCCGCTTCTATCCAGTACGGTTTCATCAGTGTCTATGAACTAGTGTGTGCTTCGTGACTGTACTTTGTGCTGTTCACACGGACTGGAATGGGAACCGCTCGCATCGTAGGTCCTCAGACGCCGAATGAGACAATTCGAGACTTCTGTAATGGTTGCAGCTTACATAGCTTGCATAGGTGTGTTACTCATTATAACAGAAACTCAATTCTCAGCAAAGAAGAGAAAGCAGAAAGGTGGAAATAGTATATAGAGGGGCTCTACAAAAGAAATGAACTTACACAGATAATATTGTAGGTGGGGAAGAGTAAGTACATCAAAATGAATTGGGAGATACTATACTGAGAGATGAATTTGACAGAGCACTGAGAAGACCTAAGTTGGAACAAGGCCTGTGGAGTAGATGACATTCCCTCAGAGCTACTGAAATCTCTGGTAGAACTGGCCGTGACAAAATTATTTCACTTGGTGCTTAAGATGTGTGAGATAGCAGAAATGCCCTCAAGACTTAAAAAAAAAAAGTAATAATCCTCATTCCAAAGAAAGCAGGAGCAGACAGGTGTAAAAATTACAGAACCATTAGTGTAATACATCGTGACTGCAAAATTTTAACACACGAGGTTTGAAAATCTGAGAATGTCAGTTTGGATTCAGGAGACATGTAGGATCACAGGAGGCAATACTACCCCTTACGACTTATGTTAGTAGATCGATTAAGGACAGGCAAACCTACATTTTTAGTTTTTGTCGATTTAGTGAAAGCTTTTGAAAATGTTGATTAGAATACACTCTTTGATTTTCTGAAATCAGCGGGAGTAAAATATGGGGAACAGAAGGTTATTTACAACTTGTACAAAAACCAGACAGCAGTCATCAGAGTTGAAGGGCATGAAAGGGATGCAGTGCTTGGGAAGGGATTAAGACAGGGTTGTAGCCTTTTTCCAATGTTATTCAATTTGAACATTGAGCAAGCTATAAAGGAAAGCAAGGAGAAATTTGGAGAAGGAATTAAAGTTTACGGTGAAGAAATAAAAATATTGCATTTTGCCAATGACATTGTAATTATGTCACGGGCAGCAAAGGAACTGGAAGGGCAATTGAATGGAAATGGACAGTACGTTGAAAGGAACACTTAAAATGAGCACTAACAAGAGCAAAACAAGGGTAATGGAGTGCAGTCTAAGAAAATCAGGTGATGCTGAAGATATTAGACAAAACAATAAAGGTGGTAGATGAGTTTTGTTACTTGGGCAGTAAAATAATGTATGTTGGCCACAGTACAGAGGATATAAAACGCAGAATGGCAATTGGAAGTAAAGCATTTTTAAAAAAGAGAAATTTGCTAACATCGAATATTAATTTAGGCATAAGGAAGTTATTTCTGAAGGCATTTGTGTGGTGTGTTGCCTTGTACGGCACTGAAACATGGACGATAAACAGTGCGGTCGTCAGAACAGGATAGAGGTATTTGAAATATGTTGCTACAGAAGAATACTGAAGATTAGGTGGATGCATCATGTAACTAATGAAAAGGTGTTGAACAGAATTGGGGAGAAAAGGAATTTCTGGCATACCTTGACTAAAACAACGGATCAATTGATAGGACACATTCTTAGACATCAAGAAATCATGAAATTAGCATTGGGGGGGAAATGTGTGGAGTAAAAATTGCAGAGGGAGACCAAGAGATGAAAACAGTAAACAGATTCAAATGGATGTAGGTTGCCATTCTTATGAGGAGATGAAGAGGGTTGCTCAGGATAGAGTAGGGTGGAGAGCTGCATCAAACCAGTCTCCAGACTGAAGACCACAACAACAACAACAACAACAACATTTTGACTACACTATCGGAACAGTAACTTGCAGTGTTCATTTTTAGTTTGATGATTATGACAGATCAAATCTTTTTGCAGCAGTGTGAAGTGCATTTGTGACTGTGGTAAAAAATAAAGGTAGAAAATCAATTACTTAACTTACATTGAAAGGTTTTAGTTCTCCATGTTTATTCTTGTTGCACCAAATGGCTGCTGTCTTTTGCTTCCTATGGTGCTGTCCAATAACAACAAAGAAAGGACAGAGCACTACCCACCACACAAAACGGTGCTGAATAACAGACAGGGAGAGATTTGTCAGAGGCATGTCTGTTACTCAATGCCTCCCGTAACAGTGAGCAGCTGACTATCCTTTCCGTAATTTTATTTCATACAGGACTTTTTACTTCCTCTTATGCTCATATTAATTATTAAATTTAGTAACTTACATTAATATTTGTTTTGATTGTTGTTTGACTCTTGTTTTTAGGTTCTCCATCACTTCTGAACATTTAGCAAAAGTGGTATACGGTATATATCTGTTGGCTTCCTTTGCAAGCTTGTGTTTAATAGACTGTAATCTAGCATTGAGGTTTTCCTGTAAATAAAAACAATAATTGTAAGATTTATGTAAAACATACAGCATTTTCACTAGTGACAGAAGTAAATAAGTGGCAAAAGAAACAAAATTGACTGATAGTATCAAAATCCTTTGTCGTCATCTTTCCCAAAATGTCCAACTTGATTAGGACACACAGTATCAATAAATTACGTAACTTAATACAAGATAATTCCTTCTCTTTTATTCAAGCATCCCTATCATGCAACCAATTAACTTGCTAATGAATCAATAAAAATATCACTTATGCAGAATGTTGTAGGTTCAGTAACTTATTTGAGGTTCTCCATGAATCACAACATTAACTCTGAAAGCCACAAAGAAGGTATATACTGTCATAAACACCCATCTCTACCAATGAGAAAAATTTTCTGAGCACAACTACAGTAGAAGTGGAAAAATTATAGGTCATTTTGGATCAGACCATACATGAAGTCAATAAAAACTGCATACAGATCTTATTAGGGGATTTTAATGCCAAAATGGGAAAGAAAAGTATGTACAGAGATATAATAGGAAAATGGGCTCCACGTAAACAAATCAATAAAATTGATAAAGACTTGTTGAAATTTGCAGAATACATGGACTCATCTCCAAATTTACATATTTTAAAAGGAAACCAAGCAAGCTTATGAACTGGAAACATCCTGACTGGACAAAAGAATAATGGCAGCTGGACAATGTTTGCATGGACATATTCCTTCACAAAGAAATTCAAAGTGTTAAAGTACCGAGAGGAACATACACAGGTTCAGATCATTATTTGGTCAACATTGAAATCAAATTCGCCCCATTGAGGAAAAAAAAGACAGATCAAAGGAAATGAAAGAAAGTATGATCAATATAAATTAATGAAATGACAAGTATAAGAAACACACACAAAATACAATAGTAACCAATGAAAATTCATCGTGAAGATGAGGCAGGTTCAGCAACTGGATATGTAATGAAAACCATTTATTTTTTATTTTTTCAGCACAGTTGCACTATTTAGAAGTTCGTAACTAGTTTCGGACTTGTTTGTCCATTTTCAAACCATAGGCCTTATTCCAACCGTAACAATAAACTGCATGAAGCAAATGACTGATAAAATCTGTACATTGTCCACTGTTAATACATGATTACATTCAAATTTAAAATAGGTTGAAATAGATGATGCATTCACAGGCCTCCAACGTATACACTAGTTACTAGTAACTAGTTACCAACTTCTAAATAGTGCAACTGTGACGAAAAAATAAAAAATAAATGGTTTTCATTACAATAGTAACACATAATCTTGAGGAACTAATACCAATCTTAAAACAACATGCTGAAGAATCGACCCCAGTAAATCAACATACAAAACATGCATCGTGAACTATAGAATGTGATGAAAGACATCAAGCTTAGACAAAATTTCAAACTCTCAAAACAGAGGGAAATGCAGCTAACCTCAAGAACACTAGGAAAACATTCTCTCAAATTAATCGAGAGAAACAAAGCGGCAATATCAAAAGGATCTACTCAGTTCCATTGAAGAAAACCACTACAAAGCCAGTTCCCTAGATAATTTCAAAGCCTTTGATAAACAATTGTGTATATTCAATTCTACCACTTTATTGTTGAGAAATATACACGAAAAATAGCCCAAAATAACATGCGAAATGTAGAAATCATGGCAGAATCATTCACTAAGCTCTTGAATTGTGATGAATCTAACAAGCTTTTAACAACAGACACAAGCGCCACTGTAAAATCAAACCACACCTACAGTACAAGAAATAGAAACAGCACTTAAAGAAATGAGAAACTACAAAGCATGTGGTAAAAATGTGTTTGCATAAATGTGGAAGTATGCTAGTAAAACAACTCTGAGACCTCTACAAATATTATTTTACAAAAAAATTGGGCAACAGAGAAATTCCCAAAAGAATGGATCACAATTATAATTATCCCACTTCATAAGAATGGGAAGTTCAGGTCGGAATTAATAATATAGTGCGTAAACTTTGTTGTGAGATTTATTGCAATAAATTAAATTTGCTAAACATGTACATATGTTTCCTTTATCTATACTTAAAATCACTGTACATATTCCATATTTCAGGGAAGTGCTCCACAGCTTCATTCATTGTCTGGTATCTTGCTTTCTTCACACTCATTTATTCTCCATTTCTGTTATTTCATAACATTTGTGGGATGGTTGTATGAAATTCCTGAGATGGTTGTATGCAATTCACACATAGAACGCTTCACAGAGCAGACATGTTGGTTGGTAAATCAAGAGGGTGCTGTCACAGGTGTCTCTGCCCTTAATTGTGTACACCTTCCAGGTTACAAGACTGGCATAAGTGGTGGTGGGAGGTGCATAGGGCAGATTTTACACTGGGGGCAGTTACATGGATAGGAGCTGGAGGGTACATAAGGTGCTTTGGAATTACATAGGGATGGACTAGGAGGTTACGGAGGTTAGGTGGGCGGCGAAAAGACACTCTCGGTGTAGTGGGAAGGATGTCATAAAGGATGGAATTCATTTCGGGACAGGATTTCAGGAACTCGTATCCTTGCTGGGGAGCCACATTTGGAGTACACTCCAGTCCTAGAAAGTATCCAGTGACAAAGGGGGTACTTTTAGGGTCCTTCTGTGGGAGGTTCTATGTTTGGGGGGAAGAGGAAGTGGCCCTGGCTATTTGTTTTTGTACCATATCAGGATGGTAGTTGCGAGGTGTGAAAGGTGTCATCAGGTTATTGGTGTACTGGTTCAGGGATTCAGGACTGTAGCAGACTCATTTGCCACGAAGACGTATTGATACGAAACGGATGGCAGCTGTCATAATGGAGGTACTGTTGTTTGTTGGTGGTTTTGATGTGGATGGATGTGTGGAGCTGGCCATTTGCAGATGCCAGACTTAGATTCATTGGGAGAATTCTAAGGAAATGCAGTCCAAAAACAAAGGAAGTAGGTTACAGTACACATGTTCACCCACAGCTCCGTACCAGGTGGGATTGATAGAGGAAGTGGAGAAGATCCAACGGAGAGCAGCACGCTTCGTTACAGGATCATTTGGTAATCGTGAAAACGTTACGGAGATGATCGCTAAACTCCAGTGGAAGACTCTGCAGGAGAGACCCTCTGTCGCTCGGTACGGGCTTTTGTCGAAGTTTCGAGAACTTACCTTTACTGAGGAGTCTAGCAGTATATTGCTCCCTCCTACGTATATCGTGAGGATAAAATCAGAGAGATTAGAGCCCATACAGAGGCATACCGACAATGAACAGGATTTCTGGTCAGGTGAGTACAGGATTATAAATACAAAATCAATTGGGGGTATCACAGGAGTAGGATTGATAATGAATAAGAAAATAGGAATGCGGGTAAACTACTATGAGCAGCACAGTGATCGCATTATCATTGCCAAGATAGATACGAAGCCAACACCGACAACAGTAGCACAGGTTCATATGCCAATTAGCTCTGCCAATGATGAGAAAATCGAAGAAATATATGAGATGCTAAAGGAAATTATTCAGACAATTAATGGAGAGGAAAACTTAATTGTTATGGGAGACTGGAATACGGTAGAAGGGCAAGGAAGGGAAGGGAAGATAGTAGGTGAATATGGTGTGGGCAAAAGGAATGAAAGAGGAAGCCGCCTGGTAGAATTTTGCACAGAACATAATTTAGTTATAACAAACACCTGGTTTAAGAATCACAAAAGAAGGTTGTATACGTGGAAAGGACCAGGAGACACCGAGAGATACCAGATAGATTTTATAAAGTTAAGACATAGATTTCAGAACCAGGTTTTAAAGTGTAAGACATATCCAGGGGCAGATATAGATTCACCCATGTTGGTTATGAACTGTAGGCTGAAACTGAAGAAACTACAAAAAGGTAGGAAAATAAGGAGATGGGACTTAGGTAAATTGAAGGAACTTTAAGTTCTGGAGAAATTCAGAGAGAGATTTAAGCAACAATTGACAGAAAAAGGGGAAAATAAGACAGTAGAGGAGGAATGGGTAACATTGAGAGATGAAATAGTGAAGGTAGCAGAGAACAAAATAGGTAGGAAGGCAAGACCTACAAAAATCCTTGGATATCACAGGAGATACTAAATTCAATCGATCAAAGGAGAAAGTATAAAAATGCAGTAAATGAAACAGGCAAAATGGAGTACAGACGACTAAGAAATGAGATTTACAGGAAGTGCAAAATGGCTAAGCAGGAGTGTCTAGAAGGTAAATGCAAGGATGTAGAAGAATGTATAAATAGGGGAAAAATAGATACAGCCTACAGGAAAATAAAAGAAACATTTGGAGATAAGAAAAACAGCTCTAAGAATATCAATGACACTGATGGAAAACCAGTTCTCAGCAAAGAAGGGAAAGCTGAAAGGTGGAAAGAGTGTATAGAGGGGCTCTACAAAGGAAATGAACTTCGAGACACTATTGCAGGAAGGGAAGAGGATGTAGATGAAGAAGAAATAGGAGATACTGTACTGAGAGAAGAATTTGACAGAGCCCTGAAAGACTCTTCAAGTCAGTCAAAAGTCTTCAAATGTTCAAATGTTTGTAAAGCTTATGGGACTTGACTACGGGGTCATCAGTCCCTAAACTTACAAACTACTTATGAACTACTTACGAACTAGGACGGCACAAATACCCATGCCCGAGGGGGGATTCGAACCCCCGACCGTAGTGGCCGTGCTGACCGTGACTGGAGCGCCTCAGTCACCTCGGCCACCGCGGCCGGCTCAAAAGTCTTCCGAGTCCAAAAACGTGTAACACGTATTATTTGTGGAGTAAATTCACGGACGTCTTGTAGAAGCCTCTTCAAAGAACTGGGTATATTAACTACTGCCTCTCAGTATATTTATTCCTTAATGAAATTTGTCCTAAATAATACATCCCTTTTCCCAACAAACAGCTAAGTTCATACATACAATACTAGAAATAAAAATGATCTACACAATGATTTAAAAGCACTTACTTTATTTCAAAAAGGGGTCCACAACTCAGGAACACACATTTTCAATAATTTACCATCAAGTATAAAAAATTTAGCTACAAATAAAGATCAGTTTAAGAGAAACCTAAAAGACTTTCTAGTGGCCAACTCCTTCTACTCCATTAGTGAATTTCTAAATTGTACCAAATGATGCATGCACTCATACTATATGAGGGAAGAGGATGTAGATGAATATGAAATAGGTGATACTGTACTGAGAGAAGAATTTGACAGAGTCCTGAAAGACCTAGGTCGAAACAAGGCCCCTGGAGTAGAAACACTCCCTCAGAGCTACTGAAGTCTCTGGGAGAACCAGCCATGACAAACCTGTTTCACCTGGTGTGTAAGATGTATGAGGCAGGCGAAGTACCCTCAGACTTTAAGAAAAATGTTATAATCCCCATTCCAAAGAAAGCAGGTGCAGACTACAGAACCATAAGTTTAATAAGTCATGGTTGCAAAATATTAACACGAATTATATACAGAAGGATGGAACAGGTGGTAGAAGCCGACCTCAGGGAAGATCAGTTTGGGTTCAGAAGGAATGTAGGAACACGGGAGGCAATACTCACTTTACGGCTTATCCTAGAAGATAGATTAAGAAAAGGCAAACCTACATTTCTAGCTTTTGTAAATTTGGAGAAGGCTTTTGACAATGTTGATTGGAATAAACTCTTTCAAGTTCTGAAGCAAGCAGGAGTAAAATATAGGGAGAGTAAAGTTATTTACAACTTGTGCAAAAACCAGACAGCGGTTGTCAGAGTTGAAGGGCATGAAAGGGATGCAGTGGTTGGAAATAGAGCAAGACAGGGTTGTAGTCTTTCTCCATTGTGATTCAATTTGTACATTGAGCAAGCTATAAAGGAAAGCAAGGAGAAATTTGGAGAAGGAATTAAAGTTCAGGGTGAAGAATTAAAAACATTGCGTTTTGCTGACGACATAGTAATTCTGTTAGATACAGCAAAGAAACTGGAAGAGCAATTGAACGAAATGGACAGTGTGCTGAAAGGTGCATATAAGATGAACATTAACAAGCGCAAAACTAGGGTAATGGAGTGCAGTGTAAGAAAATTAGGTGATGCTGGTTAGATTGGGAAACGGAGCAATAAAGAAGGTAGATGAGTTTTGTTACTTGGGCAGTAAAATAACAAATGATGGGCGCAGTACAGAGGATATAAAATGCAGAATGGCAATGGGTAGAAAAGCGTTCTTGAAAAAGAGAAATTTGTGAACATCGAATATTGATTTAAGCCTAAGGAAGTCCTTTCTGAAGGCATTTGTATGGAGTGTTCCCTTGTATGGGAGTGAGACATGGACGATAAACAGTGCGGACAGGAAGAGGATTGAGGCTTTTGAAATATGGTGCTACAGAAGAACGCTGAAGAGTAGGTGGGTGGATTGCGTAACTAATGAGGAGGTATTGAACAGAATTGGGGAGAAAAGAAATTTCTGGCATACCTTGACTAAAAGAAGGGATAGATTGGTAGGACACATTTTTAGACATCAAGGAATTGTGAATTTAGCGTAGGAGGGAAGTGTATGGGGTAAAAACCGCAGAGGAAGACCAAGAGATGGATACAGTAAGCAGATTCAGACAGATGTAGGTTGCTGTTCTTATGTGGAGATGAAGAGGCTTGTTCAAGATAGGGTATTGTGGAGAGCTGCATCAAATCAGTCTCTGGACTGAAGACCACAACAACAACAACATGCCTATTTAGATTGAATTTGGAAAAAGTTGTTAAATTTCCATCTGTTGCGAGGCTGTGCGACAAGCACAGGGCCTACAAGAACAAGTTTATAAAATATTGTAATGGAAAGTCCAGGTTGGAATAAATAATATAGTGAGGACAGTTTACTACTCACCGCAAAGACGTGGTGACGAGCTGCGACAGGCACATACAAAAGACACACACATACAACACATTCAGCTATCGGCCATGGCCTTCTTCAGAAATAGAGCACTCACGCAATCACACAGGCACACAACACAGTCATACAACCATCACCTCCGACTGCCACACTTCGAATCACTTCGATTCGAAGTGTGGCAGTCGGAGGTGATGGTTGTATGACTGTGTTGTGTGCCTGTGTGATTGCGTGAGTGCTCTATTTCTGAAGAAGGCCATGGCCGATAGCTGAATGTGTTGTATGTGTGTGTCTTTTGTATGTGCCTGTCGCAGCTCGTCGCCACGTCTTTGCGGTGAGTAGTAAACTGTCCTCACTATATTATTTATAAAATATTGGTCGTGTGGGCACCTCGCACTATCCATTATCCCTTCCTTACCCCCCCCCCCCCTCCCTCTCTCTCTCTCTCTGTGTGTGTGTGTGTGTGTGTGTGTGTGTGTGTGTGTGTGTGTGTATCATTCTGTCTTTCCCTGTTAATTTTAAACCCCCCCCCCCCCTCCTACACCCCTAGGCATCTTTCAGTTCACTCATCTTTTCTTCTTTTTACTGCTTGATCTTTCCTCTCTGGTTATACATACATATATATCCTCTTTGGCATGGCTCAGTACTACCACACAGTATCTCTGACTTCCACAATCCTCTAACACAATCTTCTGACACCATCCTCATGCCCTAGGTTGTGAATTACCTTCCCCTTCCTTTCCCATTCCTCTTTTTCTTCCTTTTTTTCCTTCTCTCATACCTGAAGAAGGAACACAATTTCGAAAGCTTGTTTTATTTTCATCCTTTTTTCTTTCTGAGTGTAACTATCAGTGGTACAGCAAAAAGGTAAGTACTGGCCAGCCAATCTATCTCTTTTGCAAAATAATTTATCATCTCTGTGGAGAATTTCCATCATTAATCGAATACATTTAATGTTGATAATACACCAGTTATCTGAAGAAGGTTGTGTTATTTGCTATAATTTCCTTATCCATAACTGTAATGGACCTGCAAAAGGAGAGGAAGAATATATATTTTACTACAAGAAGAGCCAATTTTTTGTAGTGGTGTTTGCTCATTTTTCAAATCAACCACAGTGTCTGTTTAGCCGGCGGCAGTTTAGCAGCAGACGCCGCCTTCTGTAAGTGAAACCAGCTTCTCATTAGAAGAGACATGTAGTAATTCAATTTTTGTCTGTGCGTTTTCCTTTCAGTTTATAAATTTATACTGTGCTCTCGTGCATGTTAGATTCAAATCCGCATTTTAACAAAGAGTGTAGTCTTCCTTCGAGTGCATCGCAACTGTATTTTTTGTTTTCTCGGCACTGTAATCGTGAGTAGGGACTGCGTCTGCTGTGTGCGGATACAGTCTGAGCTGGTGACACTTCGCCCCCAGCTTCAGGCTGTCTTAACCTCAGTTGCACAGCTGGAGGCTGCGATCGAGGGACGTCGTCGTCGGTGGCCAGTAATGGGGACCAAACGGACTCCCATCATCTCCACCGATCTGCCTGCGGCAGCGACATGCCCTGATACTGCTAGCAGTGAGGCAGACAGCCCACCCGTGGTTGCGTGGAAGGTTGCTCCAGAGTGTGGCAGAATGCGCAACACATACCAGGGGACCGATCGTGAGGCCTCGCCAGTTTGTCTTGCGGACAGGTTTGAGGTGCTGTCTGTTCAGGACAATGTTCCCGAGTCGGATTGTGTCTCTCATCCTGAGGTCACCACTCAGCCTGCAAGATCCAGGTTTTCACAGAGGGTGTGTTTGCTTGTAGTTGGGAGCTCCAATGTTAGGCGGGTGATGGAGCCCCTTAGAGCGATGGCTGATAAGGAGAGGAAGGAGGCCAACATGCACTCTGTGAGCATACTGTATGGATTCATTCCAGATGTGGAATGAGTCTTTCTGGATGCCATGAAGGGTACAGGGTGCAGCCAACTGCAGGTGGTGGCTCACGTCAGTACCAATGATGTGTGTCGCTTTGGATCTGAAGAGATTCTCTCAGCTTTTGAGCGGCTATCTGAAGTGGTAAAGACTGCCAGTCTTGCTTGCAAGATGAAAGCAGAGCTCACCATCTGCAGCATAGTTGACAGGACCGACTGTGGACCTCTGGTACAGAAACGAGTGGAGGGTCTGAATCAGAGGCTCAGGCGGTTCTGCGACCGTGTAGGCTGCAGATTCCTTGACTTGCGCTATCGAGGTGGTGGGTTTCCGGGTTTCGCTGAATAGGTCAGGAGTCTACTATATGCAGGAAGCGGCTACACGGGTAGCGGGGGCTGTGTGGTGTGGACTGGGCGAATTTTTAGGATAGAGGGCTTCAGAGAAAAACAAAATCGGTAATCTCAAAGGGTGCAGGAGAAATGTAGATCTAGGAACTATCGATATAACAGTTGTAAATTGTCGTAGCTGTGTCGGGAAAGTACCAGAACTCCAAGCATTAATAGAAAGCACCGAAACACACAACACTGTAGGCAGTGAAAGTTGCCTCAAGCCAGAAATAGGTTCATCAGAAGTATTTGCAAAAGATCTAACTCTGTTCAGAAAGGATAGATTAAACAAAATAGCTGGAGGCGTGTTTGTCGCCGTCAAAAGTAGTCTTTTGTGTAGCGAAGTTGAAGCTGGTAGTTCCTATGAGCTATTATTGGTAGAGGTTGTACCCGAAAATCGTAAGAAGTTAATAATTGGTCCCTTTTATTGGCTTCCTGACTCTGATGATACAATAGCAGAAAGGTTAAAAGAAAACATGAGTCTAATTACAAAAACGTACCCGACTCACACAATAATAGTAGGTGGTGATTTTAATTTACCCTCAATCTGGTGGCGAAATAAGATTTTAAAATCAGGAGGTACACATAAAACATTGTGTGAAATTGTACTCAATACATTCTCTGAGAATTAGTTTGAACAATTAGTTCATGAGCCAACTAAAATTATAAATGTATGTCAAAACACACTTGACCTCTTAGCAACAAATAATTCTGAGCCCATAACGAGCATCAAAACAGATACAGGTATTAGTGAACACAGAGCTGCCATAGCAAGATAGAATATTGAAAGTCCCAATGTTACCAAAAATAAACGAAAAGTATATTTGTTCAGAAAAGCAGATAAAAATAAAATACATTGCTACTTGAAAGACATCTTCCAATAGTTTCTAACACTAAATGTAGGTGTAGACCAGATGTGGCTCATCAAAGAGGGGTATTGACAGCAGTTTTATACAAAATAAATTAATAAAAGAAGGTACACAAAACAGGTCTGAACACTGAAGGAAAAGCAACGGAAAAGGCACGCTAAATTTAAACGAACACAAAATCCCCAAGATTGGCGATCCTACACAGAAGCGCCAAATTTAGCAAGGACTTCAATGCAAGATGCCTATAACACTTATCACAACGAAACTCTTTATTGAAATTTGACTGAAAACCCAAAGAGATTTAGGTCATATCTTAAATATACTAGGGGCAAAACACAAACAATACCTTCACAATGTGATAGTAATGGCGATCCTGCCGATGAGAGCGCTACTAAAGTTGAGTTACTAAGCGTATCTTTTAGAAACTCATTCACCAAAGAAGTCAAAACCAATATTCCTGATTTTGAATTACGAACAGAGGCCGTAACGAGTAACGTAGAAGTAGATATCATCGGAGTAGTGAAGCAACTAAAATCACTCAACAAGAACAAGTCTTCTGGGCCAGACTGTATACCCATTTGATTTCTATCTGATTATGCTGAAGTGATAGCTTCTTACTTAACAGCCATATACAACCACTCTCTCAAAGAAGGATCTGTACCATAAGATTGGAAAGTTGCACAGGTCACACCTAAATTCAAGAAAGGCAGTAGGAGTAACCCACTAAACTACAGGCCTATTTCATTGACATCAATTTGCAGCAGGGTTTTGGAACATATCCTGTATTCAAATATTATGAATTATATTGAACAGAATGATCTATTGACCCAAGGTCAACACGGATTTAGAAAATATTGTTCATGCGAAACACAACCAGCTCTTTACTCACACGAAGTGAATGGTGCTATCGACCAGACTTCGCACATCGATTTCGTATTTCTTGATTTCCAGAAGGCTTTCGACACCGTACCTAACAAAATGCTTTTAATCAAATTGCATGTTTATGGTGTATTGCCCCAAATTAGCGACTGGATTGGGGATTTCGTGTTGGGGAGGACACAGTTCGTAGTAATCGATGGTAAGGCTTCAACTAAAACATAGGTGATATCAGGCGTTCCACAGGGTAGTGTTATTGATACTCTGTTGTTCCTTATTTACATAAACGATTCAGGGGAAAATCTAAGTAGCTCTCTTAGGTAGTCATTTACTGTCTAGTAAAATCATCTAAAGATGAAAACCAACTGCAGAACAATGTGAATAAGATGTCACTATGGTGTAAAAATTGGCAATTGACTCTAAATAATGAGAAGTGTGAAGTTGTCCACATGAGTACAAAAAGAAATCCGTTAAACTTTGTTTACAAGATAAATCAATCAAAAGTGAAGGCCTTAAACTCCACAAAATACCAAGGAATTACTATTACTTCAGACTTAAATTGGAAAGAACACGTAGATAATATCGTGGGAAAGACGAACCAGAGACTGCGTTTTATTGGCAGAACCCTTAAAACATGCAACAGAGCTACAAAGGAGACTGCATACAGTACTCTTGTCCGTCCATTTTTGGAGTATTGCTGCCTAGTGTGGGATCCTTGTCAGGTGGGTTTGACGGAGGACATCGAAAGAGTCCAAAGAAGGACAGCTTGTTTCGTATTGTGACAATACAGGGGAGACAGCGTTACGGAAATGATACAGGATCTGGGCTGGGAATCAATACAACAACAGCGCTTTTCGCTGCGGTGTGGGCTACTTACGAAACTCCAATCACCAACAATCTCCTGTGAATGCGAAAATATATTGTTGACTCACACTTACATTGGTAGAAATGAACATCAGAATAAAATACGAGAAATCAGAGCTCGAACCAAGAGATTTAGGTGTTCTTTCTTCGCGCGCTATTCGAGAATGGAATGGGAGATAAATAGTATAAAGGTGTTTCGATGAACCCTCTGCCAGGCACTTAAATGTGATTTGCAGAGTATCCCATGTAGATGTGTAGATGTAGACACTACCGCATGCAGCCAGGTATGAAAGTCAGCATCAGCTGCTAATTCAGCAGGAGTACAACCTACCATTCTCAAGGCAATACTTCAGGGTTGGTCACAGATAATGTGATGATATGCTCCACAAATGGGATACGCTGGTCTCTCCAGCTTGTGATTGCAGAGCGGAAAGGCAGACTATAGACCACATCATTAGTAAATGTCCAAAATACTTGTTTTCCTGATAGAGCGGAAGAATTGCATTTGGCATCTTCTGCAGCTGTTTTGTAACTTAATAATTTGAACATAACATCTAGAAATACAATCAGATATGAAAGTGGCAAGAATGATTGCAGGTACTAATAGATGGGAACAATGGGAGGAGGGTGTCCAAATGAGGAAATCAAAGAAAAACTGGGAATGAACTGATAGATGAAGCAGTTAGAGCGAACAGACTGAGATAGTGGGATCACGTTACACGCATGGGAGAAGCAAGGTTACCTAAGAGACTCATGAGCTCGGCAGCGGAGGTTAAGAGGAGACGAGGTAGACCAAGAAGAAAGTACTTAGAATCGGTGCAGAATGATTTTGATGTAAATGGCATAACATCAGATGAGGCATCAATGTTAGAATTGAATAGGGGAGCATGAAGGAATTTTATTAGAGGTACTATGCTCCAGACTGAATGCTGAAAGGTATAATGAGTCTATGATGATGATGATGATGATGATTATGATGGTGATTGTTTTAACTCCTCATAGTGACACATATGACATTTGTAGCACTCTTTCTTAATGTATTTTATATCATGTCCAATGACAATTATGGTATCAGTAGCAAATTTTTAATACATTATGACAATATGCTCTTCATAATACTTTTTATGTATATTAAATTTTAATCTGTACTTATAGTCTACTTTTTTGGGCTTCTCATACAAAATGTACATATACAGGGTGTCCCACACCCCAGATACCTTTGAAACTACAAGAGGTATTGAAAAACCACTTTCACGGTCATGAACATACGGCAGTGGCTTATGAAAGTAGGTATTATAAGACACTCTAAAACATAAAGAAATATTATTTTCAACACAATTTTTTTAAATGGATACCCCATATTATTTCTTAAACAATCGATAGTATGAAAAATCTCAAAAAGAACGGCATCAGTTGCATCGTGATGCATCAATTACATCCGGAGAAACTGTGAAGCAAAGTTGACGTTTGAAATACATGCTAGCGCGTGTCCCAGACTCAAGCGAGACTCACGCTTGAGCCTCGAACACACGCTAGCAATGCACCTCATGTATATCAAATGTCAACTTTGCTTCGCAGTTTCTCCGGATGTAATTGACGCATCGCGATGCAGCCGACGCCATTCTTTTTGTGATTTTTTATTCTATCGATTGCTTAAGAAATAATATGAGGTATCCACTTAAAAAAACATAAGTTTGTGATGAAAATAATATTTCTTCTCGTTTTAGAGTGCCTCATAGTACCTATTTTCATAAGCCCCTGCCGTACGTTCATGACCTTGAAAGTGGTTTTTCAATATCTCTTGTAGTATCGGAGATAACTGGGGTAAACAGTTGAGTGGGACACCCTGTATAATTTCAAACCTTAACAAAATAAAATAAATAACAATAAAAAAATTATCACTTATCTGAAGTCAGTTACACAGATTACTCCTTTTTTACAAACTATATACAGAAACGTTTGTGGGTGTATGACACAATTAGTCTTGGAAGCCTATGAGCCTGAGGGTTACATAGTACCATCTGAGTGGCATTATTTACTACAAGTGCACATCTGATGAAATGCAGCAAGAGATACTGAGATATCTGTAAAAAATTCTTGGAAATGTTAGGTTTCTGAAACTGTACAAAGAAAAAATGATATTTGTTCATTTTCAATAACATACTGCTGTTCTCAAGTATTGTCACTGCACTTACAACTACACCTCTTACAAATGACCACTTTTGAGGTTATTTTTGCAGCTGTGACAGTGCAGTACATTTATTTATTGCTACATTATGACATTTGGTAATTCTTAGAACTGTGCAGACAGTATCAGAATTACACGAATGGCATGTGTATTTAAATTTAATCTGCAAAGTCATACAATAAAAAGTAATTTATGCCTCCAAAATTAGCTTCTTCAGCACCAAATATGACATAAGAGTGGTATGCCACACAGGAGATTCTAACAAAGAAACACATACTGGAGACAGTACAGAGACAAAAATAATTATAATTACATTGAAACTGGTTGGGAAAAAGGAAACATAATAATGGTCTGAAAACAATGTTAGGTTAAGTTTCACCTTAAGGTTTGGGGTCTAGCACAGTATTGATTACAATCTGACAGTAGAGTCAAAAACATTGATGTAACATGTGTTATGTGGAATGGAGAATAGAAAACAAATGCAGTATTACGGATTGAAGTAATGTGCAAATAGCTACAGAAATGCTGAGCACACTGTTCAGTTGAAGATGTATAAATGAGTAATTGATTTTCTATCCTCATGCCCTGAAATGAGAGACATCCTGCCCAAGATCCTTCCCACCCCTCCTAAAGTGGTGTTCCGTCGCCCTCCCAACCTTCACAACATCCTAGTTCATCCTTATGCCACCCCGAAACCCAGCTCACTGCCACAGGGATCATATCCTTGTGGAAGACCCCGCTGCAAGACCTGTCCAATCCACCCACCCAGCACTTCCTATTCCAGTCCTGTCACAGGCTTATCCTACCCCATCAGAGGCCGGGCCACTTGTGAAAGCAGCCACGTAATTTACCAACTGTGCTGCAAGCACTGTACAGCTTTCTATATTGGCATGACCACCAACCAGCTGTCCATTAGGATGAATGGCCACCGCCAAACTGTGGCCAAAAACAAGGTGGACCACCCTGTGGCACAGCATGCAGCGGAGCACATGCTTGATTTCAATGGCTGCTTCACAACCCGGGCCATCTGGATCCTCCCATCCACCACCAGCTTTTCTGAACTGCACAGATGGGAGTTATCCCTACAATACATTCTCCGATCCCGAAATCAACCAGGCCTCAACCTACGATAATTTCCCTATATATATATTTTTCCATACCTTACAGTTCCTACCTCTGTATCCCAAACCTCGCCTGATTTGAGTGGTGTGTGAATGTGTGATCATGTGTGTGTATATGTATGTATGTGTGTGTGTGTGTGTGTGTGCATGCGTGCGTGCGTGCGTATGTGTGTGTATGTGGTCTTGTGCACTTGCAGTGTGCATGAATATTCATATGTGTCTGTGTGAATGTGTGGGCATGTGTGCATTTGTTTACCCTCCATTTTTTCCCCCAAGGTAAGTCTTTCCTCTCCCGGGATTGGAATGGCTCCTTGCCCCCTTCCTTGAAACCCTCATCATTTCCTTTTCCCTCTCCTTCCCTACTGCCTGAAGACGCAACTGGGTTGCGAAAGCTTGCGATTGTGTGTGTGTGTGTGTGTGTGTGTATTCATTTATTTATTTGTGATGCTGTCACACCTGTGCTCCTTCGCCTGGTGAGTAATCTTCGTCTATCTTTTATATTTTATATATATATATATATATATATATATATATATATATATATATATATATATATATATATATAAAATGTAAAAAATAGACGAAGATTACTCACCTGCTAGGAATTTTTCGTCTTAATATTCGTATTATATATATATATATAATTTTATTTTACTTTATTTTATTTTATTTTCTCCCCTCACCCGCCTCCCCACTCCATTCCTAAGCTGCATCTCGTTATTCCCATCTAACCCATCCCCACCACCGTGACGTAACCTTTCTATCCCCTCCCCCTCCCCCTCCCCTCCCGTCCCCGATTCGCTGCAGAGCGTGATTCGAAGTGTGGCAGTCGGAGGTGATGGTTGTATGACTGTGTTGTGTGCCTGTGTGATTGCGTGAGTGCTCTATTTCTGAGGAAGGCCATGGCCGATAGCTGAATGTGTTGTATGTGTGTGTCTTTTGTATGTGCCTGTCGCATCTCGTCGCCACGTCTTTGCGGTGAGTTGTAACTGTCCTCACTATATTATTTATAAATGAGTAATAGAAATTATGTAAAGAAAAGTAGCATTTACACTGTAGTTTAGTAAGTTCTTATTTTTGTCAAACATTATTAATAAATCAAGTCCTCACCAAACAGTAAAAAGTGGGAAACTAGATTTATTTTCACGCAGCTCAAACCTTGTAAATTTATATCTCAGTTTCAAATTTAATTCTATGTAAGGAAGCACAATGTGGAAATATCTTGCTTACTATTTCAAATATTACTAAATTAAGAGATGTATCACAGACAGTGCTTGGACCGAAGCCCTACAATGGAAAGTGACATAAATCTCTGTACACCTGATGCAGATATGCTATCTGCTGACTCGATGAGAAATTTCATTGCAAAAACAGTAATGTGCGTAAAATAGATGACACATACCCCAGAAAGTGTTTCCAGACTGCTGACTTCCTCCTCCAGTTGCAGACCATTTTGCAATGCCGACAGAGCTGCCGGGCCGGTGACAGCTCGCAGGCAGCGAGACCCTGAGCCGGACGCCTGCAGGGAGACCACTGACACTGCCTCCAAGTCGGCTGTGTTCAGCACGTGTGTCCCACAGCACGGTTCCCTGAAGCCGTACGAAGTAAACGTAAGATCATCTCCACGACAATTGCGGCACACACAGAAAATAAAAAGGACAATTTTCAAACTATTTTCTTTGCTTTTACTTGCTAAAAGTGATTGAAAGTAATGGTCAGCCTGCAACAATATAACGAGGATAATTTGCAACTCACAGTAAAGATGCACATTGAGCTGTGACTGCCACAAAAAAGACACACAAATGTAACTTAGCTTTCATCCACTAGTCTTTGTCAGAAAAAAGAGCCTGTGTGATTGTATGAATAAGAGTACAGTATGTGTCTTTTTCTGACAAAGGGTTATGACCAAAAGCTAAGTTGCATTCGCATAAGTGTAATTTTTTATGTGACAGTTGCAGCTCAATTTTGTATCATTACTGTGAGTTGCAAACTATTCTCATTATACTGCCAAATTCCCATACAGATTTTTCATTGTTAATAATTAGCATGGATTATTTCATCGTGAATGTCAGTACGGCATGTCCGTTGGCGTCTGCAGGGAGCGTGCAGATTCGGCACCGAAGTCTAAATAAAATGAGGAAATTGTGATATTACTGTTAACCAGTAAAAAGTACATTATAAGTGTGATTTTGGATGACAATGCCTCACATTACATAAGAAATGTAATTTGGGATAATGGGTCAACTTAACTGTTTCTCACCAGCGTAGCTCCACGCAGTATGTAATGCAATGAACGTGTGCCAAGGCGTGGCAGCGGCTTCACTGGTACCTTGCACTGAGAGCGTCACTGCACAAATGTCAGTTCTGTCCACTGGTTGGCCAGATGGCAACTAGGGTGTCGATTCTCTTGTCAAAGCCTTGGCACGGTGTTCGCTAGCTAACTGCTGTTTTGTAGTCTTCATCTCGGGTTTCTTTTAAGAATATGGAAGTTTTGAAATGGGTAGTGTCAGCATTGTGAAAAAACTCATATACAGTCATTTTTCATTACTATTTGACAAAAAGAAGAAACAAATTATTGATAATGACAGACTGTATCCTTCCTTAATAGTATCAATGCTTGTAAAGGGAAAATGTGGTCAACTGGAAAAGGATTTGCAAACAGCACGCTCTAGCCGGCGCTAGGCATGACTGCTACATCACTGCTACCACCGCTCCCCATTCGCCAGGTTCAACCAATGGCAAACATTAATATAAACACCAATCCTGGACTTCCTTTTCCACCAATAGGAAGAAATAAAGTAAACACCAATGAAAGAGAGCTGAAACTACCAATAACAACTAGCAACATTTAGTATTTAAGACACCAGCTTTCTGTCACCCAGCAGTAAACGTAACACCCAGAAGATCGCCACTTGCAATAGTGGCCGAAACGTCGGTGAAGTATTTGATATTTTGACGATGCGGTCCAACACCCAGAAGAGTTTTATAAACTATTCAACCTAAGTTCTTCAAGTTCTATACATGAAACCTCACTAGACGTTACAGAATGGTGGGCAGGAATTTGAATTTAGCAGAGGGTTGAGACCAGGTGGGCAACGGGAAGAGAGAATATGCTGAAGCGCTAGTGTCCATCCCCAGAGTTCTGAAAGATTGGTGTTGGTGGGAAGTATCCAGATAACCCGGACGGTGTAACACTGTGCCAAGGTGTACTTGCGGTACACCAGGGCATGTTTAGTCACAGGGTGATCCTCATTACCAACAAACACTGTCTGCCTGTGACCATTCATGCGAATGGACAGTTTGTTGCTGGTCATTCCCACATAGAACGCTTCACAGTGCAGGTATGTCAGTTGGTAAATCAAGTGAGTGCTATCACAAGTGACTCTACACTTGATCTTGTACACCTTCCGGGTTACGAGACTGGAGTAAGTGGTGGTGGAAGGGTGGATAGGGCAGGTTTTACAATGGGGAGCCAGAGGGTAGGGAAGGTGGTTTGGGGATTTCATAGGGATGGACTAGGAGGTTACGAAAGTTAGGTGGGCGGCGGAAAGACACTCTCAGTGGAGTGGGAAGGATGTCATGAAGCATGGATCTCATTTCGGGGAAGGATTTAAGGAAGTTGTATCCTTGTTGGCAATTTGCTTCTGTACCAGATCAGGAGGATAGCTGCAAGATGTGAAAACTGTTATTAGGTTATTGGTGTACTGGTTCAGGGAAGGTTTGATGTGGAATGGATGGCAGCTGTCACAATGTAGGTACTGTTGTTTATTGATTGATTTGATTTGGACGGATGTGTGAAGTTGGCTGTTGGACACATGGAGGTCAACATCGAGGAAAGTGCCATAGGAATTGGAATAGATCCTGGTGAATTTGATGGGACCAAAGGAGTTGAGGTTGGAAAGGAAATTCTGAGGTTCTTCTTCACTGTGAGTCCAGATCATGAACATGTCATCAATGAATCTATACCAAACTTTGGGTTGACAGGCCTGGGTATCCAAGAAGGCTTCCTTGAAGTGTCCCATAAATAAGTTGGCACATGAGGGGGCCATCCTGGTTCCCATGGCTGTTTCCTTTAGTTGTTGGTATGTCTGACCCTCAAAAGTGAAGAAGTTGTGGGTTATGATGAAGCTGGCTAGGGTAATAAGGAAAGGGGTTTTAGGTAGGGTTGCAAGTGATCGGCGTGAAAGGAAATACTCCATTGCAGCAAGGTTGGTTGGTTGGTTTGATTTTTAAAGGGACTAAACGGCTATGGTTATCAGTCCCTTGTTCCAACCGTAGAGAATGGATTAAAAAGCACTACAATGTAGTAGAGAACAATGTGTTAAAACTCACCAAACAAAGGGTGTGATATGTCAAGAAGTAAAAGAACGAAAGTAAAAACGGATAAAAGAAGAGAAAGGTGGAAAGAGTACTAAAAATCAAATGGATCGGTATAACCCACTCACACGAATAAAATTTAAAACTGCATCAGCCATAGAGGCATTGTCAGCTAAAACAAGTTTCAAATTGTTAGGGAGATTAAAATTATTTCTTTGCGCTGCTAAGTCCGGGCATTCCAATACGATGTGGGCGACAGTCAGACGTGCACCACATCGACACTCGGGAGGATCCTCGCGACGGAGAAGGTGGCCGTGCGTAAGCCAAGTATGGCCGATACGCAACCGGCAGAGAACAACAGAGTCCCTGCGGGGGGTCCGTAGAGAGGACCTCCACACGTGTGTGTTCTCCTTAATAGTCCGCAACTTGTTAGGTGTTTGGAGGGAGCGCCATTCTGCATTCCACAGTCCAAGAACTCGGCTGTGCAACTGCGAACGGAGGTCATGAACCGTGAGACCTATAGCCAAGGTCGGTTTATGGAGAGCCTCCTTGGCTAACCTTTCCGCTAGCTCGTTCCCGTCGATCCCAACATGTCCTGGAGTCCAGATAAAGACCACTGACCGCCCACGTCGGTCGATAGCGTGCAGGGACTCTTGGATGGCCTGAAGCAAAGTATGGCGAGGGAAGCACTGATCGAGTGCCTGTAGGCCACTCAGGGAGTCACTACAAATGAGGAACGACTCCCCAGGGCAGGTAGAAATATGCTCGAGTGCACGAAGTATGGCCACCAGCTCTGCTGTGAACACACTGCAGCCTTTCGATAAGGAGCGCTGTTCGTTGTATCCTGCATGTACATAGGCGAAGCCAACATGACCTTCTGCCATCGAACCGTCCGTGTAGACGACCGTGGAGCCCCAGTACCCATCAAAAATCGACAGGAATTGACGGTGAAGCATCTCAGGGAGTACAGAGTGTTTGGAGCTCTGCGACAAATCCAGTCGAATAACAGGTCGAGGAATACACCATGGAGGCGTACGCGACTGGAATTCGATTGGAGATGGCAGAGGAAGAGACCCCAGGTCACTCATGAGAGACTGGACACGGGCACTAACGGTCAAACCCGACCTCGGCCGCCGTTGTGGGATATGGAGTACGGCGTTCGGAAAGAGTAGGTGGTAGTTGGGATGACTGGGGATACCATACACATGGGCTGCGTAATTCACCAGCAGGTGCTGCCGCCTGATTCGCAATGGAGGCACCCCAGCCTCCACAAGGAGACTGTCCACAGGGCTGGTTCGGAAGGCCCCTGTCGCGAGCCTAACTCCACAGTGGTGGATAGGATCCAACAACAGCAGCGCCGATGGCGATGCGGAACCATATACTATACTCCCGTAGTCCAAACGCGACAGAATAAGGGCCTTTATAGCAGCGCAACAGGGTACTACGATCTGCACCCCACGTTGTACTGCTAAGGCACCAGAGGGCGTTGAGGTGCCGCCAGCACTTCTGTTTCAGCTGGCGAATATGGGGTTGCCATGTGAGCCGGTCGTCGAAGACCATTCCAAGAAATCGATGCATTGCAACTACATTGAGTAGTTGGCCATCGATATACAACTCTGGATGTGGGTGGACTGGCCGTCGACGACAGAAGTGCATAACGCACGTTTTGACAGCAGAAAATTGGAACCCATGAGAGAGAGCCCATGTCTGCGCCTTAGGTATGGCTCCCTGCAGCTGTCGTTCTGCAACACACATGCTAGACGAGCTAAAGTAGATGTAGAAGTCGTCAGCATACAATGAAGGGCATACTGACGACCCAACTGCTGCCGCTAAGCCGTTGATTGCCACTAAAAATAACGGAACGCTTAAAACAGAGCCCTGAGGCACCCCATTCTCCTGGACATGCAGGCTGCTAGAGGACAAACCAACTTGAACATGAAAGGTACGGACAGCTAAAAAGTTGTGGATAAAAATAGGGAATGAGCCCCGGAGACCCCACCCATGTAATGTGGTTAAAATGTGGTGTCGCCAGGTCGTATCATACGCCTTCGACAAGTCAAAAAATACGGCCACCAAATAGTGACGTCGAGAGAACGCTGTCCGGATGGCAGACTCAAGATGGACTAAGTTGTCCAAATTCGAGCGCCCCCTGCGCAAACCCCCTTGGCACGGAGCTAGCAGACCCCGAGATTCAAGGAGCCAATACAACTGCCGGCTGACCATGCGTTCTAGCAGTTTGCATAGAACGTTTGTAAGACTGATGGGCCGATAACTGTCTACATCTAGCGGATCTTTACCTGGCTTGAGCACTGGTACAATGGTGCTTGAACGCCACTGTGATGGGAAGACACCGTCGCTCCAGATCCGGTTAAATACTGCAAGAATTTGGCGCTTTAAATCATCAGATAGATGTTTTAACATCTGATTGTGCAGTCTGTCCGGCCCAGGGGCGGTGTCAGGGCAGTGGGCCAGGGCACTGAGGAGCTCCCACTCGCTAAACGGAGCGTTATAGACCTCAGGGTGGCGTGAGGTGAATGAGAGGGATTTGCATTCCGTTCGCTGTTTTAATGTGCGGAAGGCAGGTGGATAATTTCCGGATGCAGCGGCGCGAGCGTAGTGTTCCGCAAAAGCCTCGGTGACAGCGCCTGGATCCGTACATACAGCCCCTTGGATAGAGATCCCAGGAATTGCTGCCTGGGACTGGTAGCCAAAAAGGCGTCGGATCTTCGTCCAGACTTGAGAAGGAGAGGTTCTTGAACCGATGGTGGACACGTAACGTTCCCAGCATTCATGTTTTGACCTCCGTATTACCTGCCGAGCACGAGCACGGAGTTTTTTAAAAGCGATAAAAGTCTCAAGCGACGGATGTCGCTTATAGTGCTGAAGAGCACGCCGACGGTCCCGAATGGCGTCTGCGACTTCCGACGACCACCAAGGCACTGACTTTCGCCGGGAGCATCCCGTTGAAATGGGGATTGCGTGCTCTGCAGCAGATAAAATATTTTGAGTGACAGTCGCAACCACTAAGTCAATGGAATCATCCGGGAGAGGTCCAGGAGTGGCAGCAGAAACGAATAGATCCCAATTTGCTCTGTTTAAAGCCCATCTAGGAAAGCGGCCAGGGCAACGACAATCGGATAGTGATAGAAAGATAGGAAAGTGATCACTACCACACAGATCGTCATGCGTCCTCCAGTGGACAGATGGCAAGAGGTTAGGGCTGCATACTGACAGGTCAATAGCCGAGAAAGAGCCATGTGCCACACTGAAATGCGTGGGGGCTCCGGTGTTTAAAAGACAGAGGTCGAGCTGGGATATCAAGTTCTCGACCTCTCTGCCGCGACCACTGACTACTGCATCATCCCACAAGGTGTTGTGGGCATTAAAATCACCCAGAAGCAGAAAAGGCGGCGGGAGCTGCGAGATCAGCGTAACCAGTGTGTGTGGTGGTACAGCGCCATCTGGCGGAAGATACAGGCTGCAGATGGTTATGTCTTGTGGTATCCTTACCCTGACAGCCACAGCTTCTAATGATGTCTGAAGGGGCACATGTTCACTATACACAGAGTTAAGGATATACACACAGACGCCACCTGAGATTCTGTTATACACACGCCGATTACAATAATATCCCCTGTATCCACGAAGGGCAGGGGTCCGCATTGCTGGAAACCAGGTCTCCTGGAGAGCAATGCAGAGAGCAGGTGTTATGCTCAAAAGTTGACGCAACTCAGCCAGGTGAGAGAAAAATCCGCCGCAGTTCCACTGGAGAATTGCAGTGTTGTTGAGCTGATGGGCCATGATAAAGAGGTAGAGCAGGTTATTCCATGGGAACATCTGCTGTCAACCGGTCTGCCTCTGCTGAAACCAGAATCATAGGATCTGGTGCATCAGTCAGTGCGAGATCCTCAGGTGATGTGAGGATCTCTAACTCATCTTCTGAAGTAGAAGATGAGGGATGTTGTGGCTGTGCAGCCACCACGGATTCCTTCTTTCTACGGGTCTTTGGCTTTTTACCCTCTTGCTGCTCTTTCGGTTGGATGGGCTGTGATGGCTTCTCGGTGGCATCAGGAGTGGACGAAGTGCGGGAAGCCCTTCGACCAACAGTTTGGGGATCCTTGAGCCTCCGGCCAGGATCCTCTGAAGCACTGCGAGAAGTCTCGGAAGGGGCTGTCCTGATGGACCCCTTCCGAGCGAGAGGTGCCGGAGTAGGCTGTTCCTTCTCCGGCTGGGAGATGGGGACTGGTGTCCCCGATGGTTGTGGGGGGTTGCCCCCAAAGCAGGTGTTACAGGAGTGGATGGAGGAGCGCCCCCACCCAAAGATGGAACAGCAGCAGAGTGGTGGCCCCTAGGGCCCATAGAGGGAGGCGGTACTTGAGGAGTTATAAGATGTAGTGAGGGGCACAGGATGGAGTCGTTCATATTTTCTTCTCGCCTCAGAATATGGAAGACGGTCCAGAGTTTTGATCTCCATGATTTTCCATTCCTTGTGCAGGAGAGTACAGGCAGGCGAGCAAGGCGGATGTAATTGCCCACAGTTCACGCATACGGAAGGTGGGGTGCACGGAGCGTCTGGATGTGACGGACGCCCACATTCTCTGCACGTAGGGCTGGAAGTACATCGGGACGACATATGCCCGAACTTCCAGCACCTGAAACACCTCATAGGCGGCGGGACGTACGGCCTGACGTCGCACCGATAAACCATCACCTTGACCTTCTCGGGCAGTGTATCGCCTTTGAAGGCCAGGATGAAGGCACCGGTGGCGACCCTACGATCTTGACGGTTTAGCGGACTGTTGGCGCGACACTGCCCACAGCTCAGGACCCCGAGTTCACCAAGCCCGTACTCAGCAAATAATGCTGAGCCCCTGAGGGGTTGCAGCAAGGAATAGGGCATGCGGGATATTTGTGTATAGAGAAGTGGCATCAATGGTTACCTGGATGTTTTCCGGAGGTAACAGGCTGGGTAAAGATTTCAGGCAATCAAGAAAGTGGTTGGTCTCTATGATGAAGGATGGGAGACTGCACATAATGGGTTGAATGTGTTGGTCTATGTAGGCAGAGATTCATTCTGTAGGGACTTGTAACCAGCCACAATGGGGTGGCTGGGATGATTGGGATTGTGAATCTTGGGAAGTAGGTAGAAGTAGGAGGTGTGGGGTGTTGGTGGGATCATGAGGTTAATGGAGTCAGGTGAAAGGTTTTGTAGGGGGTCTAAGGATCTGAAGATACCTTGAAGCACTGCCTGGACATCAGTAATTATGGATTGTCTTGACAAACCTTGTAGGTAGTGTTGTCTGAAAGCTGATGCAGCTCCTCAGCCACATACTCCCACCGATCAAGTACCACGGTCTTGGATCCCTTGTTGGCCTGGAGAATGACAGTGGAATGGTCAGCCTTCAGATCATGGATAGCTCAGGATTCAACTGTGGTAATGGTGGGAGTAGGTTTAAGGTTTTTAGGAAAGACTGAGAGGCAAGGTTGGAAGTGAGAAATTTCTGGAAGGTTTGAAGAGGGTGATTTTGAGGAAGAGGGGGTGGGTCTTGCTGTGATGGAGGACGTAACTGTTCTAGGCAGGGTTCAATTTGAATGATGTCCTGGGGAACTGGATCATTAGGAGTAGGATTATTTTTCTTCATGGCAAAGTGATATCTCCAGCAAAGACTATGAGTATAGGATAGTAAATCTTTGACAAAGGCTGATTGGTTGAATTTTGGAGTAGGGCTAAGGTGAGGCCTTTGCATATCTATATTTTTAATATATTTTTGTATCTATATTTATTTTATTTTATTTTTTTCCCTCACCCGCCTCCCCGCTCCATTCCTAAGCTGCAGCTCGGTACTCCCACCTAGGCTGTGCTGTTCCCATCCCCACCACCATGACGTAACCTTCCTATCCGCTGTCCCCTCCCCTCCCTGATTTACTCGCCGCAGAGCACAATTCGAAGTTGGGCAGCCGGAGGTGATGCTTGTATGACTGTTTCGTGTGCCTGTGTGATTGCGTGAGTGTTCTGTTTTCCTAAGAAGGATGCGGCCGTTAACTGAAAGCGTCGTACATGTGCGTCTTTTGTACGTGCCTGTCGCAGCTCGTCGAAAGAAAATATTTGCTATAGTCATCACTCTAAATTCTCACAGTATTTCTGGGGTCAACTCATTTTTGCATGCTTCCAATGGAGAACATGTAAGACAAACATTAATTATTTGTGAGTACCTTCTCATTTGGGACAAAAAGTTTCGTGCCATTCAAAATAAAGGAAAAAGACAATCTCTTATGGCCTCAAGCAAAAAAATAAAAAATACAAAAAGTAAATAAAAATATTTCTGAGTAGCGAGTTCCCTCTCGCTTGCCCAACCTCGAATGCACACCTCACCTAATCTAGTTATTTTACGAAGTTCCCGTTTGCTGCTCCCAACGTGTGTCCTTGTCGTGCCACTCCAATACTGTGGGCTAACAAACTTCACTGGACATGCAGGTGAGGTGAGAACCCAAGTGAAAAAAACTGTTCTTTTACTTAACGTATATTCTGCACCCAGCTAGTGATCTTCTTCAGTCAGCGATTATATTGCAGCAGGCTGTCGGTGTCAGCTTTTAAAAAATTTCAGGAGCAGGAACGAAGCTTTGATGTAAATAAACTTAATGAAGAATCTCGAGTTTTATAGTTTTACTTCCATTTCAAAAGGGTTGTTTAGAACACTTTATAATTTGGTTAAATTAGTTAGGAAACTATGTTCCGTACACAAAACACAGCCATATATCATGACAGATAGTCTAAGAGTGAGTTAATATGGGTCATTCCAAGTAATTTGAGAAAAGACTACATAAACATGGAAACAATTGCATTATGCAGTTTTATATATATATATATATATATATATATATATATATATACACACATACACGTAAAAATAGTGAAGTACACTTACCAGGCGAAAGGGCACAGGCAGTAATAGTAACAAATAAACACACAGACACACACACACACACAAAAATGCTAGCTTTCGCAGCCTAGCTGCTTCATCAGGCAGAAGGGAAGGAGAGGGAAAAGGAAATGATGAGGGTTTTAAGGAAGGGGGTAAGGAGCCATTCCAATCCCGGGACAGGAAAGACTTACCTTGGGGGAAAAAATGGAAGGTAAATAAATGCACATACACCCACACATTTACACAGACACAAGTACACTTAGGCAGACATACTGTAGAACTGTAGAAAGCAAAGAAGTTAGAAGTCAGACAGAGATGCCACTTGAGGCAGAGGCTCTGTCCAGAGAACCAAGGCAAAGATGTTAAGATGGTGGGTGGGAATTCGAATTTAGCGGAGGTTAAGACCAGGTGGGCAACGGGAAGAGAGAATATGCTGAAGGGCTAGTTCCCATCTCCGGAGTTCTGAAGGATTGGTGTCAGTGGGAAGTATCCAGATAACCCGGACGGTGTAGCACTGTGCCAAGATGTGCTGGCCATGCACCAAGGCATGTTTAGCCACAGGGTGATCCTCGTTACCAACAAACACTGTCTGCCTGTGTCCATTCATGCGAATGGACAGTTTGTTGCTGGTCATTCCCACATAGAACGCTTCACAGTGCAGGCATGTCAGTTGGTAGATCACGTGGGTACTATCGCAAGTGGCTCTGCCTTTGATCGTGTACACCTTCCGGGTTACGGGACTGGAGTAAGTGGTGGTGGAAGGGTGCATAGGGCAGGTTTTACAACGGGGGCGGTTACAAGGGTAGGAGCCAGAAGGTAGGGAAGGTGGTTTGGGGATTTCATAGGGGTGGACTAGGAGGTTACGGAGGTTAGGTGGGCGGCGGAAAGACACTCTCGGTGGAGTAGGAAGGATGTCATGAAGGATGGATCTCATTTCGGGGCAGGATTTTAGGAAGTCGTATCCTTGCTGGAGAGCCACATTCAGAGTCCGCTCCAGTCCCGGAAAGTATCCGGTGACGCCTAAGTGTACTTGTGTCTGTGTAAATGTGTGGGTGTATGTGCATTTATTTACCTTCCATTTTTTCCCCCAAGGTAAGTCTTTCCTGTCCCGGGATTGGAATGGCTCCTTACCCCCTTCCTTAAAACCCTCATCATTTCCTTTTCCCTCTCCTTCCCTTCTGCCTGATGAAGCAGCTAGGCTGCGAAAGCTAGCATTTTTGTGTGTGTGTGTGTGTCTGTGTGTTTATTTGTTACTATAACTGCCTGTGCCCTTTCGCCTGGTAAGTGTACTTCACTATTTTTACGTATATTTTTCCTTTTAGGAATTTTTCCTCTATAATATATATATATATATATATATATATATATATATATATATATATATATATATATATATATATATATATGTATATATGTGTGTGTGTGTGTGTGTGTGTGTGTGTGTGTGTGTGTGTGTGTGTGTGTGTTAAACTAACACTTGAAATAGGTCTTAATTTTTGGTTTTCCATTTGTTTTCTAATAATTAATTATTGAGGCCAAATGGAGTTCTAACAACCTCATATCCCTGTCTCTCAAGAACAACTCAGCCTTCGAGCATGCACTCGTCACTCTTTTACTCCATTTATCCCCAACCTAAAACGAGTGTACTGGGAATAAAATTAAATTGTACCTGCTAATTATTATTGTTGTTGGGTATTTAAAGGGGACCAACTACTGGGTAATCAGTACCCTGTTCCCAGCTAAGAGTTAACATCCATAAAACCTAGCCATTTATGATCTAGCACTCTATGCCCAGTAGACACTGGGGACAGTGTGTCAATAGACGGTAAAATGACAATTTAAAATGGAAGACACAGTAGGTGTTGACCACATAGCCAACAAAAATAAAATATTATGGCAGCAGAGTGTGGCTGCTGATCACGAGGATAATACAGGATGAGCCTGCCATTCTGCACACACTTGAAACATCCATTTTACAACCTGACAGATGCTAAAGAAAAGACAACAGGGCAAAAACAGGCAAATAAATAGAAAGTTAAAAGCCAGCTGTGCGAATAAAACGTAAAACACAGTCAGCCATCGAAGCACTGTCACCTAAAACTGACAGAAGCGCAGCTGGCAGGTTAAAGGAGTGCCGTAAAGCAGCTAAAAGCGGACAGTTCGTTAGAATGTGGACCACTGTGAGCAAAGTATCACAATGGCACTCGGGTGGGTCCTCTCGGTGAAGGAGGTGCCCACGTATGACCAATACGCAGTCAACAAAGAGCAACAGATTCCCGACGACAGACCTTCAGGGAGGACATCCGTGAGGCTGTGGAAGGTTTAACTGCACGGAGCTTATTTCGTACACTCGAGTCGGCCCATTCAGTGTTCCAAAGCCCTAGGACCCCGCACTTCGACTCCCGTCACAGTTCCCTGTCCTGGAGGCCGATCTGTAAAGGCCGAGATGTGGTGGCCTGCTTGGGCAACTGATCAACACATTCGTTGCCCCTTACGCCAATATGCCCAGGGATTCAAACGAAGGCCACAGAATGGCCTGACCTGACCAGGGTGGATACAGTGTCACGGATAGCCTCCACCAACGGGTGTTTCGGAAAACACTGGTCAAGTGCCTGCAAGCCACTCAGGGAGTTGCTGCAGGTGACAAACGACTCCCCGGGGCAGGTTCGGAGATGTTCCAGAGCTCTAGAGATAGCAACCAGCTCCGCAGAGAAAACACTACTCCCACTTGGCAAGGACCGCTGTTCAACGAAGTCACCATGGAGACAGGTGTACCCAGTGTGGCCATCTACCAGGAAACCATCAGTCCATCAGTGTAGATGACTTATAGGAAGAGTAGTGGAAAGTGGGAGGGAAGAGAAGGGATTCAAGTGAGAAGAGAAGGGAATGGACCCGACCGAGGCCGTCTTTGGGGAAATGTGAGTACAGCAGTCGGAAAAAGGAACTTGCGGTTTGGATGGTGGACTGAAGTGTGGACCCAGGCAAAGTACAAGGCTAAAAACTGTTGCCGACAGAAAAGCAGGAGGGAAACCCCAGCCTCAGCGAGTAGGCTCATCACCGGGCTCGTATGAAAAGCCCCCGTTGCTAAACAAAAATCAGCATGTAGTATGGAGTCTAAAACCCACAATGCAGAAGGAGCTGCCGAATCACACACCTGGCTCCCATAATCTAGGCGTGACTGGACGAGAGCCTTATAAAGCTGCAAGAGGGTCGGACGGGCGGCTCCCCAAGCAGTGTAGCTGAGGCAGCGCAGTATGTTTACGTACCGCCAGCACTTTTGTCACAGCAGT
This sequence comes from Locusta migratoria, assembly GCA_026315105.1. Classification (NCBI taxonomy): domain Eukaryota; kingdom Metazoa; phylum Arthropoda; class Insecta; order Orthoptera; family Acrididae; genus Locusta; species Locusta migratoria. The sequence goes on along the minus strand of CM048751.1, from coordinate 368,186,590 downwards.
TGAAGGTGCAGGCCCCACTTGAGCCAGGTATTGGACAGCACGCCCTAGAAGCGATGTGTCTGTTCGACGTGAAGAAGCTCGTCACCCAGATACAGTTCAGGGTCCGGGTGCACTGCCCGACAGCTACAAAAGTGCACGACCCTACTGCCGCAGCGAGTCCGGCGGTGGCAAGTAGAAATAGCGAAACACTAAGAACAGAGCCCTGTGGGATTCCACTCTCCTGGGTGCGAGGTGAGCTGAGACAGGTACCTACCTTAACCCGAAAAGAGTGAAGTGAGAGGAAGTTCTGGATGAACAGCGGAAGTGGACCTTTCGAGTCCCAGCCGTGCAGCGTAGCCAGAATACGGTAGTGCCAGGTAGTGTCATAGGCCTTTCGAAGATCGAAAAAGACCACAACCAGGTGCTCACGTCTGGTGAAAGCAGTGCGGATAGCCAACTCCAGCGGCACACTAAGTTGTCTAAAGTGGAACAGCCTTGGCGGAAGTCCCTTTGCGGGGCGAGGAGTCCACGGTCTTCGAGAACAGATTCGGGCCACCTACTCACCGTACGTTCGAGGAGCTTGCAGAGAATGTCGGTGAGGCTAATTGGGCAGTAGCTGCCAGCCACCTGTGGATCGGCACCGGGACGACGATGCTGTTGCGCCATTGAGATGGGAAAACACCTACAACCTAGAGGTGATTGAACAGGGCGAGAAGTTGGTGACGAAAGTCCTTTGACATGTGACGCAGGAACCGGTTGTGGATGCAATCTGGGGTGGTATCAGGGCACACAGTGAGGGCACTCTGGAACTCCCTGCTCTATACGAGGATGGGGCCGGTAGCGCCGGAGTGCCCAACGACGTATCCTGATGGCCTCCGCTATCTCAGGGGACCACCACAGTACAGACTTGCGCCAAACTGAGACAGCGGTGGTCAGAACAGTTGTCTCAGCAGAGGAAATGATGGCCCCAGAGACATGATGAGCAGCTTGATCAAAATCACTTGGGAGTGGAGTAATCACCCTAGCAGCTGAAGTGTAAGCAGGCCAGTCAGCCCTGCAGAGAGACCAGCAAGGCAGGAGCTCTGGAGGCTGACACTGGAGAAGAGAAATGTGGACAGGGTTGTTGTTGTTGTTGTTGTTGTTATTTAAAGGGGGCTAAACTGCACGGTTATCAGTACCCTGTTCCAATCAAAGCCATTTCATTGTACGTTACGCAAAGACAAAATCTTCATTTGACACCTACAAGAGGTAACCCACAAAGCTGAGACAATGACAATAACCACAATACTGATACACTGAGCGTAAAACAATTAATACTGAAGCCCCAGGCGTAATGATTGACTCATAGGCATACAGAAGGATAATGTGGCTGGCTGATCGCAAAAATAATATTGGATGAGACAGCCACTCTGCATACTTAAATTGAAAGTAAAAAATATGACCGACAGTACAAAACGAACAATAGGTTAAAATGTTGAGTGGCGGGTGCCTGAACTATCAGACATAGGTACCACCATTACATCACAAAAAACAGCGGCAGTCAGCCGTAGAGGTGTCATTGGCTAAAATCAAACTAAGCTCAGGAAGTAGGGTAAAGGACTGCTACAATGCGGCTAAAAGTGGACAGTCCAACAAAATGTGGACCACTGTGAAAGGAGTGCCACAACAGCAATCTGGTGGGTCCTCACGACGTAAAAGGTGGCCGTGCATTAGTCACGTGTGGCCAATACGTAGTCTGCAGAGAACAACAGACTCACTGCGAGAGGCCCGTAGGGAAGACCTCCACACAGCTGTAGAGGACTTTACTACACGTAGCTAATTCGGATCGTTCAAGTCCACCCAGTCCGAGTTCCAAAGCCCAACAACCCTGCATGCCATTTGCAGCCGGAGATCTTTATCCTGAGGACCAATCTCCAATGGCTGTTTCGTAGTGGCCTGCTCGGCCAGGCGATCGACTCGTTCGTTGCCCCAGATATCGGTGTGGCCCGGGGTCCAAACAAAGACTATTGAACGGCCCGACGCACCGAGGGTGGAGACGGGGATACTGCCCCAGATCTCATTTCCGTTTAGGTTTGGTCAGCCTGTCAGTAACAAGTGACAGCAATTATGTTTGAAAGAGAGACGCTGCATGGACAGTATATCTTGAATAAGAATATAAAAAGCATGGAAGTGTTATGTTATAATTTTCTATGTTAAATAGATTGGTTTTTGTTTTAACTATTATATTGTTGAACTGACTGTAAGAGTACGGACCAGACACGGATGTATGTAGTGTCTAATTTGTATCTGTGGGAAATAAACCACATTGTAATTTCTATAACTGATTCGAGTACTCAGTTATTTTATAATTTGTACCTACAGTTGTGCTGAGTGATTTGATAATAACAAAAATCTGTCTACAATCCAAAAGAAGACATCAGAGTGTGGAGGAACAGCATAGCTGGTCCTCTAGTATTCGTATTGCTATCAAGTGATACAAGTTATAAGGTTCTACAAATAATTACGTAGTGGCTCTAAAGAAGATAAGAAAACACGGTCACACCAACATAATATGGTGACAGTGCCAAAGGACCGAACTGAAAGAAAAATCAGTACGAGCAGAAAAAGATAACTGAAAGTGAGAGAAGAAATATTGAAGAAAGATTCTACAATTTTCTTCTTCAATAAGAAAAAACTTCACGTAATAACTTTCTGAGAAAAACTTGGTTGTTGCCTATAGCAACCAAGAAATACAAACTGGTGAAAAGTAATGACATTGAAAAGGGTTGCTTCTGCTACGAAAAAGAATTAAAAAACAAATCAAGAGTGGTCGTCAGGTCGGAGAGGACCGCGCAACTTCGAGACGAACGAGGCCGAAGCAGTGACAGAGCGATGTAAACCAGCCGCCACTGCCGAGTAGTGCTGATCTATGGGTGCGGCCATCCCAGAGCTTCAACCAGGGCCACGCAGACGCAACTAGCTGCCACCGAGTCCTGCTGTTCCAGAACTTCAGCCGGGGTGAGCGTATATATTCCTTACAAGTGTTAATTTGAGTGAAACTGTGAAAAGTGTTATTTAGTGAAAGTGACGAATTTTATTCGAGTCAGTTTGTAAATTCATGCCAGTGACTAGGTCAATGTTTTCTAAAATGGCAGTAGCTGAAAGCGGAGATAGTGAGGCCCTCATGGGTGTTACAGTTAAAAAACGATCTCAGTCATCGAATCAAAAAACAGACTGAAGATATTTCTCAAAAACTTGACGAGCAGTCAAATAGGCTAGTCTCTTTAACCCATCAATTGGATGCTTATGTACGGGAATGTCAGGAAAATAATGTATGTTTGGAAAACAAGTTTATTAGTATTAAACAGTTGTTATTAACAAGGGAAGATGTACAAGTAATAGCTAAACAAGCTGCTAGTGAAATTTTGAATGCTGAAAAAAGTAATTTGGTAGAAGAAATATATGAAAAATTTTCTGAAAAGGAAACTGAAATCTCTGATTAATTACAGTCCTTAGATTCCAAATTGTCAATAACCAATAGAAGATTAGAAATTCTTGAAGCCACTTTCAGGTCAGAATTTTCGCAGGTATCTGAAAAAATAACTGATACTTTTAACAAAATAAATTTAATTGAAAGTAACCAGAAAATTTTTGATCATAACATGTCAGACGTTGAAGTAGACAACTGGGAACAAAGAATAGGGGATATCATGGAAAGGAAATTTAGGAAGGAGATTAAAAAATAGCATGAAAGGAAAGAAAGGGATTTAGAATCAGAAACAGCTAATCAGCAATTCAATAAACTGTGGGAAGACTCACAGAAGTCAAAAGCTGAACTAAATGCCAAAAGTATAGGATCGAGTAATGCAGTTCAGAAAATTAATGATGGAGAGGATTCGATTTTCTCATTGGTTTATAAACTTATCCAAACAATTCCAGAAATTTAAGCCTGATGGGGAAGTACATCTGAATCATTTTTGAGATTTTTTTCGAGAACACTTCCTAGTACATGGGACGATATAACAAAGATTGATTTTACGTTGTGTTATTTAACAGGTGAGGCTTTTGAGTGGGCAAATTCCCACGCAGAGGAGTTCCACTTTTGGACAGATTTTAAAGATAAATTCGAAGAACGTTATTGGTCTGATAGTACGCAGGAAAAATTAAAAGTGGAATTATCTGATCCTCGATACTACTCTAGACAGCTGGGGAACATTAAACAGTACAAAATCATTGATATACCACATCCTAAAGCTGTGTATCTGCAAGAACCCAATACAAAAGCAGATAAAGGATTATATATTATAACGATGCCTCAGACTGATTAGCGTTCTGTGCTAATTAGGTGGAGTGACAACCACCAAGAGTCAGTAATTTGTCCTTTTTTCTTCTTTTTTCGGTTTCAATGAAGGACAAATTCTTCCCTCTTTTCCTATCCAGACAAAGTAAGTGCAAGATACTCTTACGAAAAATGAGCAACTTAAAAAAGTAGTGTTACCAACTTAAACCTACCGATCAGTAAGTAAATTTTAACGCTTGAAAATATAGGTATGCAATAACATGTCTATAACATCTCAGATGTATTATTTATGGTTATTGGATTACTTGATTACAATAGTAATGTGAAAATATAATCTTTGTGTGCAGAAAGCTATTTGTGCTATCAACTGTTGCAAATATGCACACAAGTAAAATTTTACTTAAGCAACATAGTGGAATATAAATAGTCTGCCTTGACATTTACACTGATAATGATGAATACTGAGCTTGACATTATGTGATCAATGAGATTACATAATTATACTCGAAAGTGGAAATAATTTACACTGGATTGAATGTTGAATAACAAGTGAAGATATGTTTAAGCGAATGATAGGCTATGACTTACCTTCAGTATAGCCTACGAATAATAATGATGGTTTATTATACCATTAAGCTGGTATAGTATTTTTATAGTTTGGGGAATTTCGTACATTTTATGAAGGATACAAACCAGAGGGGTGGGTTTGTATGCATTTGAAATAGGGAGGTAGTTAGGTGTACATACACACACACACACACACACACACACACACACACACACACACAGTTACACTTTACATTTTTTTATTTATTTATTTTTTTATATATTTTGTTATTTTTATATATTTTATATATTTTATTTTTATATATATATATATTTTTTATATATTTTATTTTTCTATATTTTGTTATTTTTATTTATTTATTTTTACACACGCACACTGCACAAACCCACAACACTGAAGACCATCATGCAGTACAATAGAAGGGGTTGGAGGTACTTTTTTTGGGGGGGGGGGAGGGTCCTGTAAGTGAAGCTACGGCGTCTGTTCTGAAGTGGAGCAGCTCACATCTAGCTTGCCATCTTATGCCCTCCGGTGCCATAGTGATGAACTGAAGGGACCAGAGGTTTCCTGGAGTGGAGGGTGGGGGGGGGGTGTTTCCTGTCTTTTGGGCTATTTTCTTTGGCTCCAATCTCTAATGCTTCTTTTTTCCTTTCTTACTACTCTTTATGAGCACCTGCCTTTTAGTCCCCTTTCCAGATTTTCATGTCTTTATCGCTAAGACCCTTCCTTTCCGTGTCAAGTTTTCTTATTTTTCTTGTTGCCTACAACCCTCAGTGTATACTCCTACGAAGATTTGCCTGATATTCAGTTTGTGATCAGTACATATACACACACTAACTCTTATGCACACACACATATGACACAATTATTTTTTTGATAATAGGGAGAACAGTTTACAACTCACCGCAAAGACGTGGCAACGAGCTGCGACAGGCACATACAAAAGACACACACATACAACACATTCAGCTATCGGCCATGGCCTTCTTCAGAAAATCACACAGGCACACAACACTGTCATACAACCATCACCTCCAACTGCCGCACTTCGAATCACACTCTGCAGCAAATCGGGGACGGGAGGGGAGGGGAGGAGAGGGGATAGGAAGGTTACGTCACGGTGGTGGGGATGGGTTAGAGGGGAATAACGAGATGCAGCTTGGGAATGGAGTGGGGAGGCAGGTGAGGCGAAAAAATAAAATAAAATAAAGTAAAATAAATATATAGAGAGAAAATGCATGCACACTGCAAGTACACAAGACCACGCACGCACGAACACACACACACACACACACACACACACACACACACACACACACAATTGCACATTCACACACCACTCATAATAGGCGAGGTTTGGGATAGAGAGGTAGGAACTGTAAGGTATGGAGAAAAAATATAGGGAAGTTATCGTAGGTTGAGGCCTGGTTGATTTTGGGCTCGGAGAATGTATTGTAGGGATAACCCCCATCTGTGCAGTTCAGAAAAGCTGGTGGTGGATGGGAGGATCCAGATGGCCCGGGTTGGGAAGCAGCCATTGAAATCAAGCATGTGCTCCGCTGCATGCTGTGCGACAGGGTGGTCCATCTTGTTTTTGGCCACAGTTTGGCGGTGGCCATTCATCCTAATGGACAGCTGGTTGGTGGTCATGCCAATATAGAAAGCTGTACAGTGCTTGCAGCGCAGTTGGTAAATTACGTGGCTGCTTTCACAAGTGGCCCGGCCTCTGATAGGGTAGGATAAGCCTGTGACAAGACTGGAATAGGAAGTGCTGGGTGGGTGGATTGGACAGGTCTTGCAGCGGGATCTTCCACAATGATATGATCCCTGTGGCAGTGAGCTGGGTTTTGGGGTGGCATAAGAATGAACTAGGATGTTGTGAAGGTTGGGAGGGCGACGGAACACCACTTTAGGAGGGATGGGAAGAATCTTGGGCAGGATGTCTCTTATTTCTGGGCACGAGGATAGAAAATCAAAACCTTGGTGAAGGATGGAATTTAGTTGTTCGAGACCAGGGTAGTACTGGGTGACAAGGGGAGCGCTCTTTTGTGGATGGTTACTGGTGTTAGGAAGAGGATTTGGCGAGTGTGAGGATATGGCACGGGACACTTGTTTGCGGACTAGGTCTGTGGGGTAGTTTCTGTTTGTGAAGGCCTTTGTGAGACCTTCAGCATATTCAGAAAGGGAATGCTTGTCACTGCAGATATGCCGTCCACAGGTGGCCAGGCTGTAAGGGAGGGATTTTTTGACGTGGAAGGAATGGCAACTGTCAAAATGTAGATACTGTTGGTGGTTGGTAGGTTTAATATGGACGGAAGTGTGGATGGAGCCATCAGTGAGGTGGAGGTTGACATCCAGGAATGTGGCATGGTTGGTTGAGGAAGACCAGGTGAAGTGGATGGGAGAGAAGGAGTTGAGGTTCTGAAGAAAGGAGGATAGGGTGTCCTGGCCCTGAGTCCAGATTATGAAAATATCATCAATGAACCGGAACCAGGCCAGAGGCTTGAGGTTTTGGGATGCTAGGAAGGATTCCTCCAGACGGCCCATGAACAGGTTGGCATTGGAGGGTGCCATGCGGGTGCCCATGGCTGTGCCTTGGATTTGATGGTAAACTTTCCCCTCAAAGAAAAAGTAGTTGTTAAGTAGGATGAAACTGGTAAGGGTTATGAAGAATGAGGTATCAGGCTTGCGTTCAAAGCGATGTTGGGAGAGGTAGTGTTCCAGAGTGTCAAGGCCATGGGCATGTGGGATGTTGGTGTATAGGGATGTGGCATCCACTGTGACAAGTAAGGATCCAGGATGCAAAGGGGCGGGAATGGTGGAGAGTCGGTGAAGGAAGTGGTTGGTATCCTTGATGTGGGAAGATAGATTTTGGACAATAGGTTGGATGTGTTGGTCAACTAGGGCTGAAATTCGTTCGGTAGGAGCACAGTAACCAGCCACAATAGGGTGTCCAGGATTATTAGGTTTGTGGATTTTGGGAAGCATGTAAAAGGTGGGTGTGCGGGGTGTTGCTGGGGTGAGGAGGGAGATGGATTCAGAGGAGAGTTTCTGGGAGGGGCCATAGGATTTTAGTAGGGATTGGAGATCTTGTTGGACTTTGGGGATGGGGTCAATCTGGCACAACTTGTAGGTGTAGGAGTCAGAGAGTTGGCGGAGCCCTTCTGCCAGGTAGTCACTGTGATCCATAACTACAGTGGTGGAACCTTTATCAGCAGGGAGGATGATTATGTCAGGATTAGTTTTAAGTTTTTGGATGGCTCTTCTTTCTTCTGCTGAAAGGTTTGAGTTCTTGGGAAGGAACTTGGGAAAGGATGGTGAGGACAAGTTGGAGGTGAGAAACTCTTGGAGGGTAACCAGAGAGTGGTTAGGTGGGAGTGCAGAGGGATCTTTTTGGATGGTGGTATGAATTGGGACAGGCAGGGTTCAATATTGGGATTAGGTAGATTATGGTCAGAGGGAATGGTGGCAAAGTAGTGTTTCCATCATAGGGATCGGGAAAAGGAGAGTAGGTCTTTGACAAGACCAACGTGGTTGAACTGGGGTGTAGGGCTAAAGGTAAGACCTTTTGATACAACGGAAACTTCAGTGGGGTTTAGGTTTTTTGTGGATAGGTTAACCACAGTGTTTTGGGGTTGTTTTGGTATTGGATGTTGTGGAGTGGTGGTAGGGAGTTTGGAGGGATGAAGTAGCTTCAAGAGGTCAGCTAAGCATGGTCTGGGAGCTATGCGGGGTTCACGAGGAGGAACACTGTGGTTCGGATAGGGATTGGATATGGGTGCTCCAAGGTGGCAATATGATGTCAGCAGGCTGGAAAGTTTGTGGAGGTGGTGTTTGCAATGCTCCTCCAGTTGCTGGAGAGCAAAGGATTCGATCTGGGAGATGGGATGTAGGTAGTTTTGGTTACACAATAGTAATATCTTCCGGAGGGAGAGAAGGTAACTAAGGGATTTATGAGCCATGGAGAGGTGATTTTGTAGGACTAGGTTCATGTGGGATAAGCATTGGTGAAATCTGAAAAGGTGCAGGTCATTGTGGAAGGAGGGGTGGGATCCAGACAATGGAATTTTTAAGGTTAGACCATTGGAAGGGATACCATGACTTAGGCAGCATTTTAGGAATAGGATGTGGGATTGGGTTTTGGCCAGGGAAAGGGATACTTTCCTGAACTTATTTTTTTAATACTTCACATTGTATATACTTCTATACACAACATTACACACTTAACACACACATTTACAACAGGATTTACATTTTAAGCTAATTAAGGGGCTTGACAATCCCCAGTTAGCCAGTCATTTGTCCTATCCTTTCCATTTTATTTTGTGTAGGAGAAACTTTCCTATTTTTGTCTTAATTTTTTCTCTATCTGTATTTATACATGTAGGAAGCGGGTGAGGAGTGCCAGGTACAATTCTTGCAATTGGTAAGAAAGCTATTAAGGAACAACAGCAGTTAAGCAAATGCTTTACTCATTAGTCTACTCATTTCAGAGTCGCGGGGTACAGCAGAGGAGGAATAATAAAGGTATACAATATTGAGTGCACATTTGTAAAGCATTTAAGCTGGGTAAGAGAAGGTTAATTTTTTTTTTAATTAAGTGAAAGTCTTGGGGCAGGAGATTGTTGAAGTAAGAAGAGAAAAGAGAAAGGTAGCTGGAAAGAAGTGTCCCTGGTGGGGTAGAGGATAGTGTTGGATGTAGGTTGTGAGGGTAGGTAGATCGAGGGAAAGACTACCACCCATATGTGTGGGTTAGATGCCTCTAGAGTAGGGTCTGATCAAATTAGATGCCCAGAAAGTGGACCTAATTTTTATGTGAGAAGAAAGAGTAGGAGGGCAAGTAGAAGCTTGCTATTACCTAATTTTTTTAACCCACTAGTGGATATATATAGAAGAAATTTACCTTATCTTAAATCTTCTTTCTTGGAATGATTTTCCCTCCTGTTTTCAGTTGGCTAGTTCATGTAGTAGTGGGCAGAGTTCCATAAAACTAATGTAAGAATGTGTCACTCTAATTTTTAGAGTATCAGATACTTAGGTGTATTCATCTTTGGAAATATATAAGGAAAAATGAGAAGTGTTGAAATAAAAAGGAATGTATCAATTTAATTATTCATTAAATCATCTATAATGTTAAGCAAGTTCGTATTGCATTTCCTTACCTGAGCTTCCAAATGACAATTACTTGTCTAAAGTTAACATTTAGTAGCGAGTCGAGCCTAATATTACTTGATTGATGTAAAAACTAAATAAACTATGTTTGAGTGTTGAAACATATAATGTAAATGGAGTTTAGAAATAATGTTTCGCAAATAAACTGAAGTGCTCACACATGAAAAGAAAGACATGTAAAGTTAAAGTTGAAAGCATACATAAAGTATGAAAGAGATAGAATTAAGTATATTTTGGCATCTGACATCTAAGAAAAGGGGTATGTAGCGTAAGATACTACATATCTGCCTGTATCGATGTCAGATGAGCAAAACAGATAATTAGCAGCTGAGAGATCAAATACTACCCAGATCTCTCTTCTGTTTAGGTTTGGACAGCCTGTCAGTAACAAGTGGCAGTGATTACGTTTGAAAGAGAGACGCTGCATGGACAATATATCTTGAAGAAGAATATAAAACGCATGAAAATGTTATATTATATTTATCTATGTTAAATAGATTGGTTTTTGTTTTAACTGTTTATATTGTTGAGCTATCTGTAAGAGTTCGGACTAGACACGGATGTATGTATTGTCTAATTTGTATCTGTGGGAAATAAACCACATTGTAATTTCTATAACTAATTCAAGAACTCAGTTATTTTATAATTAGTACCTACAGTTTTGCCGAGTTTTCCCATGTACCACAGACATTGCCGAGGTGGGGTGGCTTGCGTGCCTCAACAATACAGATAGCCGTACCGTAGGTGCAACCACAGCGGAGGGGTATCTGTGGAGAGGCCAGACAAACATGTGGTTCCTGAAGAGGGGCAGCAGCCTTTTCAGTATTTACAGGGGCAACAGTCTGGATGATTGACTGAGCTGGCCTTGTAACATCAGCTAATGTGGCTTTGCCACACAGTTACTGCGAACGGCTGAAAGCAAGGGGAAACTACAGCCGTTATTTTTCCCGAGGACATGCAGCTCTACTGTATGAACATATGATGATGGCATCCTCTTGGGTAAAACATTCCGGAGGTAAAATAGTCCCCCATTCAGATCTCCGGGCGGGGACTACTCAGGAGGATGTGATCATCAGGAAAGACAATACTGGCATTCTATGGGTCGGAGCGAGGAATGTTAGATCTCTTAATCGAGTAGGAAAATTAGAAAATTTAAAAAGGGAAATGGATAGGTTGAAGTTAGATATAGTGGGGATTAGTGAAGTTCGGTGGCAGGAAGAACAGGATTTTTGGTCAGGTGAGTACAGGATTATAAATACAAAATCAGTTGGGGGTATCACAGGAGTAGGATTGATAATGAATAAGAAAATAGAAATGCGGGTAAACTACTATGAGCAGCACATCGATCGCATTATCATTGTCAAGATAGATACGAAGCCAACACCGACAACAGTAGTACAGGTTTATATGCCAACTAGGTCTGCCGATAATGAGGAAATCGAAGAGAGACGAAAACTTAATTGTTATGGGGGACTGGAATTCGGTAGTAGGAAAGGAAGGGGAAGGGAAGATAGTAGGTGAATATGGTCTGGGCAAAAGAAATGAAAGAGGAAGCCGCCTGGTAGAATTTTGCACGGAACATAATTTAGTTATAACAAACACCTAGTTTAAGAATCCCAAAAGAAGGTTGTATACGTGGAAAGGACCAGGAGACACCGAGAGATACCAGATAGATTTTATAATGTTAAGACATAGATTTCGGAACCAGGTTTTAAAGTTTAAGACATATCCAGGGGCAGATATAGACTCGACCATAACTTGTTGGTTATGAACTGTAGGCTGAAACTACAAAAACGTAGGAAAATAAGGAGATGGGACTTAGGTAAATTGAAGGAACGTGAAGTTCTGAAGAAATTCAGAGAGAGATTTAGGCAACAACTGACTGAAAAATGGGAAAATAAGACAGTAGGGGAGGAATGGGTAAAATTGAGAGATGAAATAGTGAAGACAGCAGAGGACAAAATAGGTAGGAAGGCAAGACCTACAAAAAATCCTTGGATATCACAGGAAATACTAAATTCAATCAATGAAAGGAGAAAGTATAAAAATACAGTAAATGAAACAGGCAAAATGGAGTACAGACGACTAAGAAATGAGATTGACAGGAAGTGCAAAATGGCTAATCAGGAGTGGCTAGAAGGCAAATGCAAGGATGTAGAAGAATGTATAAATAGGGGAAAAATAGATACAGCCTACAGGAAAATAAAAGAAACATTTGGAGATAAGAAAAACAGCTCTAAGAATATCAATGACACTGATGGAAAACCAGTTCTCAGCAAAGAAGGGAAAGCTGAAAGGTGGAAAGAGTATATAGAGGGGCTCTACAAAGGAAATGAACTTCGAGACACTATTGCAGGAAGGGAAGAGGATGTAGATGAAGAAGAAATAGGAGATACTGTACTGAGAGAAGAATTTGACAGAGCCCTGAAAGACTCTTCAAGTCAGTCAAAAGTCTTCCGAGTCCAAAAACGTGTAACATGTATTATTTGTGGAGTAAATTCACGGACGTCTTGTAGAAGCCTCTTCAAAGAACTGGGTATATTAACTACTGCCTCTCAGTATATTTATTCCTTAATGAAATTTGTCCTAAATAATATATCCCTTTTCCCAACAAACAGTTAAGTTCATACATACAATACTAGAAATAAAAATGATCTACACAATGATTTAAAAGCACTTACTTTATTTCAAAAAGGGGTCCACAACTCAGGAACACACATTTTCAATAATTTACCATCAAGTATAAAAAATTTAGCTACAAATAAAGATCAGTTTAAGAGAAACCTAAAAGACTTTCTAGTGGCTAACTCCTTCTACTCCATTAGTGAATTTCTAAATTGTACCAAATGATGCATGCACTCATACTATATTAGTATTATTATATTATCAGCAAAAAAAAAAAAAAAAAAAAAAAAAAAAAAAAAAAAAAAAAAAAAAAAAAAACCTTAAAAATTATGTATCTGTATTTATATTATAAGTGTATGTATTTGTATTTATATTATTAGTATTATCTGTTATTCAACTTGTAAATTTTGTTTCTTGACATGTTCCACATCCACGAGGATCCCCTCAATATGGATCTACGGAACAAATAACTAATCTAATCTAAACAAGGCCCCTGGAGTAGATGACATACCCTCACAGCTACTAAAGTCTCTGGGAGAGCCAGCCATAACAAGACTATTTGAACTGGTGTGTAGGATGTATGAGACAGGTGAAGTACCCTCAGACTTCAAGAAAAATGTTATAATCCCCATTCCAAAGCAAGCAGGTACAGACAGGTGTGAAAACTACAGAACCATCAGTTTAATAAGTCATGGTTGCAAAATATTAACACAAATTATATACAGAAGGATGGAAAAGCTGGTAGAAGCCGACCTCGGGGAAGATCAGTTTGGGTTCAGGAGAAATGTAGGAACACGGGAGGCAATACTCACTTTACGGCTTATCCTAGAAGATAGATTAAGAAAAGGCAAACCTACATATCTAGCTTTTGTAGATTTGGAGAAGGCTTTTGACAATGTTGATTGGACTAAACTCTTTCAAGTTCTGAAGCAAGCAGGAGTAAAATATAGGGAGCGTAAGGTTATTTACAACTTGTACAAAAACCAGACAGCGGTTGTCAGAGTTGGAGGGCATGAAAGGGGTGCAGTGGTTGGGAAGGGAGTAAGACAGGGTTGTAGCCTTTCTCCAATGTTATTCAGTTTGTACATTGAGCAAGCTATAAAGGAAAGCAAGGAGAAATTTGGAGAGGGAATTAAAGTTCAGGGGGAAGAATTAAAAATATTGCGTTTTGCTGATGACATAGTAATTCTGTCAGATACAGCGAAGGACCTGGAAGAGCAATTGAACGGAATGGACAGTGTGCTGAAAGGTGCATATAAGATGAACATTAACAAGAGCAAAACTAGGGTAATGGAGTGCAGTGTAAGAAAATCAGGTGATTCTGAAGGAATTAGATTGGGAAACGAAGCAATAAAGAAGGTAGATGAGTTTTGTTACTTGGGCAGTAAAATAACAAATGATGGTCGCAGTACAGAGTATATAAAATGCAGAATGGCAATGGGTAGAAAGGCGTTCTTGAAAAAGAGAAATTTGTTAACAGCGAATATTGATTTAAGCCTAAGGAAGTCCTTTCTGAAGGCATTTGTATGGAGTTCTGCCTTGTATGGGAGTGAAACATGGACGATAAACAGTGTGGACACAAAGAGGATAGAGGCTTTTGAAATTTGGTGCTACAGAAGAATGCTGAAGATTAGGTGGGTGGATCGCGTAACTAATGAGGAGGTACCGAACAGAATTGGGGAGAAAAGAAATTTCTGGCATACCTTGACTAAAAGAAGGGATAGATTGGTAGGACACATTCTTAGACATCAAGGAATTGTGAATTTAGCATTGGAGGGAAGTGTGTGGGGTAAAAACCGCAGAGGAAGACCAAGAGATGGATACAGTAAGCAGATTCAGACAGATGTAGGTTGCCGTTCTTATGTGAAGATGAAGAGGCTTGCTCAGGATAGGGTATTGTGGAGAGCTGCATCAAACCAGTCTCCGGACTGAAGACCACAACAACAACAACAGTTTTGCTGAGTGATTCGATAATAACAAAAATCTGTCTACAATCCAAAAGAAGACATCAGAGTGTGGAGGAACAGCATAGCTGGTCCTCTAGTATTTGTATTGCTATCAATTGATACATGTTATAAGGTTCTACAAATAACTATGTAGTGGCTCTAAAGAAGATTAGAAATCACGATCACACTACTATAGAGAGACTATGTAATTTTTATTGTAGCCACTGACAATATTGTTAGTTTAAAAGCGAAACACATTTTTAGCCAGTCTGATGACACCAAAAACTACTTTTTCAATTAGTATAAAAAATATCTCTACGAATGTAGATTTAAAATGTAAGTATTTTTCACCTATAAGAAATTTTCAGATTTCTAATTTATCTCTTTCCAAGCATTAAAATATTTGCTTTCGAGGAGCCTTGAACCCTCGCCATGACATATCTTCATTTAACAATCCACGACTTTTTTTAGGGACAAAGAGACCATAAATGCATCAATGTCTAGAAGTTTTCCAATGTCAGGCTTCCAAAATTCATTGCCACTGTTACTTAAAAGTTGTAAATGCATAGTTCATTAGTTCATTCTAAAATAATTAACCTGAATGCAGAAAAAGTCACAAGACAGTAGTACCTTCCTCATTTTTAACAATGGAAAAATAATATATTACTAAGGCAAATTAAACTATGTGACATGAGTATTACCTTGACACAATTCCATCCTCTGATTCCACTTCTGTCAGGTGAATACCTTGTTCGGGATAAACTTCTCCAGGCACACATGTAACATTTCCAAGCATCAGAAGCTCATTTTCAGAAACAGTCCTACGACTCACAGGTAGTTTACTGCTGATAAGCTCTTTGAGTACTTTCTCCATGATAAGCACTTGCTGGAGTCCAAATTCTTCTCCATAAACCGAGAAATCAAAAAGTAGGTCCCTACTAGTCACACGACTCGAATTCTGACAGGTCACTGTTAAAATTCTTCTTAAGACAGCATTTATTAGGTGAGTTGCAGTGTGATTTCGCATGTTAGCAAGTCTTTTATAACAATCAATGGACAAGGTAACTTCATCACCAACACAAACAGATATATCTGTAAAATAATAAGAAACATAAGCAGTTGTGCCAATTGTTCCACAGGAAAACAAAGGTGTATAGCATACGAAGACTATGTTACAGTCATTTGTGAAAACATGGCCAGTACTGTTACCATTGTTTTAGTGGTCTGTATGAGTATGAAGATTGGTTCAATGTAGATCTTCATACTACCCTAATCTATGCAAGCATTGTATCTCTGAATAACCGGTGCAAGCATATTTTCTCTGAATACTGCTGCAATCATCACCCATTTAAACTTGCTAACTGTCATCATTGTTTCGTCTCCCTGTACAAATCAAATACCACTCCCACCTGCCACATCCTTCCATTGCCATTTTTATAAATGGGTATGATGTCTTTGTCACAGAGTCCTTGTATAAAAAGGTTTTAGTTTCCTTGTGGTACTTACCCATACTTGACACAGAAAGAAAATCAAATTTTTAATGCAAGATTCCAAATGCATCACTATCTGTTCTATATGTATATCTTTTCTTTTGGACAAGTTGTGAACTACCTTTTCCATAAAATATTATTTTTCAAAAGAGATAGATCGGTTGGCCAGTACTTACCACTGATAGTTACACACAGAAAGAAAAAAAGGACGAAAATAAAACACGTTTTCAGAACTGTGTTCCTTCTTCAGGTCGTAGAAGGGAAGAAAAGAAGAAAAAAGGAATGGAAAAGGAAGGGGAAGGTAACTCATGACCTAGTTCATAAGGATGGTGTTGTAGTACTGAGCCATGCCATAGAGGGTGTATGTTTTTATTTGTCTATCAATGAACCGGTGTCTTTTCGCCTGGTAAGTCCATCTTTCTTTACTTTTTATAAATATTTTTCCGAACAGGAATGTTTCCCAACCAGACAGGAAAGGTCAAGCAGTAAAGACAAGAAATGATGAGTGAACTGTATGATGCTGAGGAGTGATGGAAGGGGGGGGGGGATTGTCTACAACATTTTTGATTAACAGAGTAAGATGGGGGGGGGGGGGTGGAGACGGGATGGAAAAAAGATATGGAAGGGATAATGGATAGCTGAGTTGAGGATGGAGGAAGAGGAGGGGTTAGCGTAGATTTAGGGCAGGGTGGTGACGGGAGGAGAGGATATGTCAGAGGGCAAGTTCCCACCTCCGTAGCTCTGAGGGATTGGTGTTAGTTGGTAGTATCCAAATGGCATGTGTGGTGTAACACATCATGCTGGGGAGCAGGCTGTGCCCCAGGATATTGGGTGTTACTCCAATGCCAGGAGTGGAAGGAATTACCTTAGGGGGAAAAAGTAAGGTAAACAAATACACACACACTCACACGTTTCCACACACAAAGACACCACTGCAGACATTTGTAGAAAGCAAAGAAGTTGGACAGAGATACCACTTGAGACAGAGGCTCTTTCCACAGAACCGAGGCAAAGATGCTAAAGATGGTGAGCGGGAATTTGAATTTAGCGGAGGTTGAGACCAGGTGGGCAATGGGAGAAGAGAATATGTTGAAGGGCAAGTTCCCATCTCCGGAGTTCAGAAAGATTGGTGTTGGTGAGAAGTATCCAGATAACCCGGATGTTATAACACTGTAACAAGATGTGCTGACCGTGCACCAAGGCATGTTTAGCCATAGGGTTATCCTCATTACCAACAAACACAACATACTCTTCCTAAGTGTGTTTGTGTATATGTGTGGGTGTGGGTGTATTTGTTTACCTTTCTTTTTTTTTTCCCCAAGGTATGTCTTTCCTCTCCCGGGATTGGAATGGCTCCTTACCCACTCCCTGAAAAAAAAACCACACACACACACACACACACACACACACACACACACACACACACACACACACACACACACAGAGAGAGAGAGAGAGAGAGAGAGAGAGAGAGAGAGAGAGAGAGAGAGAGAGAGAGAGAGAGAGAGAGAGAGAGAGAGAGAGAGAGGGGGGGGGGGGGGGGGGGAGGGAGAAAGAGAGTTAAGGAAGGGATAATGAATAGGTGAGCTGAGGATGGAGGAAGGGGAGGGGTTAGCGTAGATTTAGGCCAGGGGGGTGGCGGGAGGAGAGGACATGTTGGAGGGCAAGTTCCCACCTCCGTAGCTCTGAGCGACTGGTGTATGTTGGTAGTATCCAAATGGCACGTGTGGTGTAACACGTGCCCAGGTCCCTGGAGTTATGCTGGAGGGCATGTTCTGCCACAGGATATTGGGTGTCCCCCAGGCGAACAGTCCGTCTGTGCCCATTCATCTGCTCAGCCAATTTGTTAGTAGTCATACCAACATAAAAGGCTGAACAGTGGACACATGTCAGCTGGCATATGACGTGTGTTGTCTCGCATGTGGCCCTCCCTTGAATCGGGTAGGGTTTTACTGTGGTCCAATGCATCCTCCCACTACCACATACTCCAGCCCCACCACAGGAAAAACCTACCCGATTCAAGGCAGGGCCACATGCGAGACAACACACGTCATATACCAGCTGACATGTGTCCACTGTTCAGCCTTTTATGTTGGTATGACTACTAACAAATTGGCTGAGCGGATGAATGGGCACAGATGGACTATTCGCCCTGGGGGACATCCAATAGCCTGTGGCAGAACATGCCCTCCAGCATAACTCCAGGGACCTGGGCACGTGTTACACCACACGTGCCATTTGGATACTACCAACAAACACCAGTCCCTCAGAGCTATGGAGGTGGGAACTTGCCCTCCAACATATCCTCTCCTCCCGCCACCCCCCTGGCCTAAATCTACGCAAACCCGTCCCCTTCCTCCATCCTCAGCTCACCTATTCATTATCCCTTCCTTACCCCCCCCCTCTCTCTCTCTCTCTCTCTCTCTCTCTCCCCCCCCTCCCCGCCCTCTCCACCCCCCCCGTGTGTGTGTGTGTGTGTGTGTGTGTGTGTGTGTGTGTGTGTGTGTGTGTGTGTGTGTGTGTCCATCCATCTTTCCCTGTTAATGAAAAATGTTTTAGACAACCCCCCGCCCATCCTACACCCCTCAGCATCATTCAGTTCACTCATCTTCTTTTCTCTTTACTACTTGTTCTTTCCTCTTTGGTTATATATATCCTCTCTGGCTTGGCTCAGTACGTACATGCAGTATCTCTGACGTCCACACTCCTGAAACACCACCTTCATGACCTAGGTCGTGAACTACCTTTCCCTTCCGTTCCCATCCTTTCTTCTTCCCTTCTCTCCCACCTGATGAAGGGACTATGTTCCAAAAGCTTGTCCTTTTTGTCCCCTTTTTTCTGTTTCTTCATTTGTGTTACTATCGGCAGGTACAGCACAAAGGTAAGTACTGGCCAGCCATTCTATCTCGTTTCAACAATAATCATCTCTGAGGAGAATTTTCATCATTAATCGAAAGTGGTTGGTCTCTTTGATGAAGGATGGGAAACTGCACATAATGGGTTGAAGATGTTGGTCTATGTAGGCAGAGCTTCATTCTGTGGGGGCTAGGTAACCGGCCACAATGTGCCGGCAGGATGATTAGGTTTGTGAATCTTAGGAAGTAGGTAGAAGGTAGAGGTGTGGGGTGTCAGTGAGGTCATGAGGTTGATGGAGTCAGGTGAAAGGTTTTGTAGGGACCCTAAGATTCTGAGGATTCCTAGAAACTCTGCCTGGACATCAGGAATGGGATTGTCTTGACAAACTTTGTATGTAGTGTTATCTGAAAGCTGACGCAGTCCCTCAGCCACATACTAACGCTGATCAAGTACCACGGTCATGGATCCCTTGTCGGCTGGGAGAATGACACTGGAATGGTTAGCCTTCAGATCATGGATAGTTTAGGATTCAGCTGCAGAAATGTTAGGAGATGGAGTAAGGTTTTTCAGGAAAGTCTAAGAGGCATAGTTGGTAGTGAGAAATTCCTGGAAGGTTTGATTAGGGTGATTTTGAGGAAGAGGGGTTGGGTCTTGCTGTAATGGAGGACAGCACTCTTCTAGGCAGGGTTCAATTTGAATGATGTCTTGGGGAGCTGGATCATTAGGAGTAGGATTATTTTTCTTCATGACAAAGTGATATCTCCAGCAAAGACTATGAGTATAGGATAGTGAATCTTTGACAAGGGCTGTTTGGTTGAATTTAGGAGTAGGGCTAAAGGTGAGCCCTTTGGATAGGACAGAGGTTTCAGATTGGAAGAGAGGTTTAGAGGAGAGGTTGACCACTGAATTGGGATGTTGTGGTTCTGGATTGTGTGGATTAGGATTTAAAGTTTTCGGTGGGAGTGGAGTTGGAAGTGGGAGATTAAGTAGATGGGAGAGACTGGGTTTCTGTGGAATAAGAGGAGCTTGAGGTTTATTGCAGAGGTTGTTGAGGGAGAGTATAGTGCCTTTCTGGAGGTGAGTGACAAGGAGTTGGGATAGTTTTCTGATATCCGAATCCCTGAACCAGTACACCAATAACCTGGTAACAGGTTTTACATCCTGCAGCTTTCCTCTTGATCTGGTACAGAAGCTAATTGCCAGAGCCACTTCCTCATCTCCTTAAACCCAAAACCTTCCACTGAAGAACCCCAAAAGTGCCCCTCTTGTCACCGGATACTTTCCGGGACTGGAGCAGACTCTAAATGTGGCTCTCCAGCAAGGATACGACTTCCTTAAATCCTGCCTCGAAATGAGATCCATCCTTCATGACATCCTTCCCACTCCACCAAGAGTGTCTTTTCGCCACCCTCCTAACCTTCGTAACCTCCTAGTCCATCCCTATGAAATCCCAAAACCACCTTCCTTACCCTCCAGCTCCTACCCACGTAACCGCCCCCATTGTAAAACCTGACCTATGCACCCTTCCACCATCACTTCCTCCAGTCCCGTAACCTAGAAGGTGTACACAATCAAGGGTAGAACCACTTTTGATAGCACCCATACCAACCGAAATGCCTGCAGTCTGAAACGTTCTATGTGGGAATGAACAGCACAAACTATCCATTTGCATGAATAGTCACAGGCAGACAATGTTTTTTGGTAATGAGGATCACCCTGTGGCTAAACATACCTTGGTGCACAGCCAGCACATCTTGGCACAGTGTTACACTGTCCGGGTTATCTGGATATTTCCCACTGACACCAATCCTTCAGAACTCCGGAGATGGGAACTAGCCCTTCAGCATATTCTCTCTTCCCGTTGCGCACCTGGTCTCAACCTCCGCTAAAGTCAAATTCCCGCATACCATCTTTAACACCTTTGCCTCAGTTCTCTGGACAGAGCTTCTGCCTGAACTGTTCTCTCTCTCCAACTTCTTTGTTTTCTACAAATGTCTACATTGTTGTGATTGCGTGTGCATGTGTGTGGGTGTGTGTGCGCTTGTTTACATTTCCTTTCTTCCCCTTAAGCTAAGTCCTTCCACTCCTGGGATTGGAATGTTGTTTGGCTTACCCAAAGGACAGGCTCGCTAATAGACACAAATAAAAACACACACAAACATTCAAGCTTTTGCAAGCATTGGATGCTTCATTGGGAAAAGAGAAAGGAAGGAGGGGAAAAGGGAAGGATGCGGGTTTTAAGGGAATGGATGAGGAGTTATTCCAATCCCAGGAGTGGAAGGACTTACCTTAGGGGGAAAAAAGGAAAGTAAACAAATGCACACCCACCCACACATACACACACGCCACTTGTGATAGCACCCATGTGGTTTACCAACTGACGTGCCTGCACTGTGAAGCGTTCTATGTGGGAATGGCCAGCAACAAACTGTCCATTCGCATGAACGGTCACAGGCAGACTGTGTTTGTTGGTAATGAGGATCACCCTGTGGCTAAACATGCCTTGGTGCACGGCCAGCACATCTTGGCACAGTGTTACACCGTCCGGGTTATCTGGATACTTCCCACCGACACCAACCTTTCAGAACTCTGGAGATGGGAACTTGCCCTCCAGCTTATTCTCTCCTCCCGTTGCCCACCTGGTTTCAACCTCCGCTAAATTCGAATTCCCACCCACCATCTTAACATCTTTGCCTTGGTTCTCTGGACAGAGCCTCTGCCTCAAGTGGCATCTCTGTCTAACTTCTAACTTCTTTTTTCTTTCTACAGTTCTACAGTATGTCTGCCTAAGTGTACTTGCGTCTGTGTAAATGTGTGGGTGTGTGTGTATTTGTTTACCCTCCTTTTTTCCCCCCAAGGTAAGTCTTTCCTGTCCCGGGATTGGAATGACTCCTTATCCACTCCCTTAAAACCCTCATCATTTCCTTTTTCCTCTCCTTCCCTTCTGCCTGACGAAGCAGCTAGGCTGCGAAAGCTTGTATGTGTGTTTGTGTGTAATTTTATTTTATTTTATTTGTTTCTATCGATGAGCCGGTCCTTTTGGTAAGTCATCTCTTTTCTATTTATATATAAAGAGGAGAGGGAAAAGGAAATGATGAGGGTTTTAAGGAAGGGGGTAAGGAGCCATTCCAATCCCGGGACAGGAAAGACTTACCTTGGGGGGAAAAAAGGAGGGTAAACAAATACACACACACCCACACATTTACACAGACGCAAGTCTATATAAAGTAGATGAGGTTTACTTACCAGGTGAAGGAACACAGGAATGTGACAGTAACATAGATAACACACACACACACACACACACACACACACACACACACACACACATATGCAACCATGGCTCAGTACTATTACACAGTATCTCTGACTTCCACAATCCTCTAACACCATCCTCATAACGTAGGTCATGAATTACCTTCCCCTTCCTTTCCCTTCTTTCAAACCTGAAGAAGGAACACAGTTCCGAAAACTTGTTCTTTTTTTCATCCTTTTTTCTTTCTGTTTGTAACTATTGGCAGTATAGCAGAAAGATAAGTAGTGGCCAGCGAACCTATCTGTTTTTCAAAAATAATTTATAATCTCTGTGGAGAATTTCCATCATCGAATTTTTCCATAATATATCTATCAAAATATAAAAACATTGTCTACCAAAAATCTTAAGAGAAACTTATATTAAAAAGAAACTGGATCATCTTAATAAACATGACATTCATAATAAAAATCAGTTTGGATTCCAAAAGGGTGTTTCAACGGAACAGGCTATTTTCTCTTTTGTCAACCAAATTGTAGAATCGCTAAACAATAAAATGTTACCAGTTGGTATCTTCTGTGATCCGTAGAAAGAATTCAACTGTGTAAATCACAAAATTCTGCTTAGGAAAGCTGAGCACTAAGACCTAAAAGGTAAAGTAAGGAAGTGGCTCAAGTCATTTCTAGAAGACAGAAAGCAGATGGTAGTTCTGAACAAATCTGCAATGGAACCTTCCAGTTGTGGCTGGGGTACAGTTAAGTGTGGAATGCCACAGGGTTTGGTGCTTGGTCACCTACTTTTCTTAATCTTCATCAATGATCTACCACGGTGCAAGTCCCCAAAAAGCGCACTTTATCCTATTTGCAAATGACACAACCATTATGATTTACAAAGTATCCATCTAGAGTTCACTGTGACTTCTATATTCCAATAAGCTCTTGATTGGTTCACTGCAAATGGTCTACTCCTCAATGTAAAAAGTACTGATTTCAATCCATTTCATACAGTAAACAATAAACTAGAAAATTTTGAGATAAAATGTGTTGACAATGAAAATTCCTGGGATTACATATACACACTGTTCTAAACTAGTCAGTCCACAACAGGGCCCTATTCAGGGTATGCGGTGCCCCCCCCCCCCCCCGCCCCCAGCATCTGAGATTCAAACTGATTAAAAAAAAAAAAAACTCTCTGGATACGCCACTGCTATCAAAACAACCTGCTTTTTAAAATGCTTTAATCGAAACTATGAATAATGATGATTCAATTACCACTAAAATATTATTATTATTATTATTATTCATTTTTTTTCCAATGGCAAAATTTTGCCGCCCTGTGTGGCTGTACATGTTGCACTTGCCTAAATACAGCCCTGATCCACATCACCGATCTATGTAAAAAAAACTTAGCTCAGGAGAATTTGCCATTCACTCAATTTCATCTGTTTTTGTTAGGGGAAAAAACCAAAGCAGCTTACTTTGGATACTTCCATTCACTTATATGGCATCATATTCTGGTGTAACCAGACACAGCAAATAAAGTTTTTATTGTACAGAAAAATGTCATCAGAATTATGAGTAGAGTGCATCCTAGATGCTCTCGTAGAAATTTATTTAAGCTGCCAGGGATCCTCACCATGCCATGCCAACACATTTTTTCTCTGATGTGCTTTATTAATAAGAATCATACAATATGCAAAACAAATATCACATACCATGAGCATGATACAAGAAATAACATGATTTTCACAAGGATCTAAAAAATCTCAGTATGGTGCAGAAAAGAATACGTTATTCAAGCTTAAAAGTTTTCAATAAACGTCCCTCTCATATCAAATCAGCCATTAAGGACATAACCAAATTCAAAAACCACCTAAAACCTTTATCTGTTAAATAATTGTTTCTGTTCTCTACAGGAATTCTTTTATGTGTAGTACTCCATGTAATATCCTTCATTTTAATCATTACCAAAAAACTGGGAAACCCTCATTGGTATTTCATTTATTGGGAGAACAATTGTTTCATTAATTTCAGTCCTTGTGTTGTATAATTAGTTGTGATATTGTTGGCAGAACAAGTGTTACAAATATTTCAAACTTTTTGTGTTGTAGAGTTAGCCATGATATTATCTGCATTTTATGGGTTATCCACATTATTACCTATCATGTATTATATGTTTGTGTTACATCTTATTTTGATTTTAAGGGTTATCCACATTATTACGTATCATGTATTATATGTTTGTGTTACATATTATTTTGATTGTAAGCCACACGATTAGTTTCATGTGACTATCTACACCCTTGTGATTCACTCACAAATGGTATTCACATAGCCCAAAGATAAATAAATAAATAAATTTTTCCCAAAATTCTAATCAGTTCATCATCCTTAGTTGTAAAAAATGTCAACTGAACAAGTCACAGACAAGTAGAATAAGACAAAGTCATTAGTGTTTGGAGCAACAGCCACTGAACAAATGTAGTTGAATGAGTAGGCAGGAAAGTGCTTACTTCAATTTAGGCTTTTCAATTGGTAAATTGCTTGAATAAAACTGGCAGTACTTTATCAGATCTCTTCACCACTTGAATTTAAAAATAAATTTCCACACAAAATCTTGAAAAATGAAACCATTCTATTAAAGGTTATGTCAATTATGGTTTGGCTTTATTGCCTGAGAACTTGAC
Organism: Locusta migratoria; assembly: GCA_026315105.1. Lineage (NCBI taxonomy): Eukaryota > Metazoa > Arthropoda > Insecta > Orthoptera > Acrididae > Locusta > Locusta migratoria. The sequence goes on along the minus strand of CM048751.1, from coordinate 368,161,736 downwards.
AAAACTGATACTTCTGGTAACTACCGTTTGCACTGCTTACTCAACATGGGAGTTCTAGCAAGTGTTTCAAACAATGGTAGTGAAATTGCAGATAAAAAAGATTACTGAGGGCCATAGTAATAAGGATAAAGGTGCTATGTGAACACTGAAGTAAAAGACAACTTACCACTGCTTGTATCCATGGCAATTTTGTGTAGAATGTAGCCCTGACAATTTGTTATACTGTTAACAGCTACTCGCAAACCATTCTGTAGTTCCATATAACCATCATCACTTTCCTGGCCACCAGCTTCAAGATAAAAGTTTGACTTGTTTAAAATTATCCTGGATTCAGTTCCTGGTTGAGTTCTTTCCACACACTTCCCATCAACTATAATTGCTTGCACAGTGCACCGCAAGGAAGGGAACATATACAAACCATTTTCTTTACTATACACATATTTATACTGATCTTCTGTAGCACGTATTCCTCTCTTCCTTAAGTGAAGTATGGTGTCATAATTCAAATAATTTTCTGTTGCAACAGAGAAACCTTTTTTAGTCCTTAACCTAGCACTATCTAGATGCAAACGAAAACCTTCAATATCTACATCAATTCCTTCTGCATCTGCCAAGTCTTGTATGTGTTTCTCATCCAAACCGTATGTGTCATACAATTTAAAGACAACACTGCCCGGTAAAACAGGTTTTTGCTTTACAAATGCTTCCCCTTCTAAATCCTTCACCAAGTTCTCCACAGCAGTTTGCAGCTCTCGATAGCCCAGCACCAGCCCCGGCATTTCCGTAATATCCAGAGAAGTCAGGTGTGGCTTAGCAGTGACAATCTTCTTCCATTCCACTGCAGCATTGCTTTCCAAATTGGCAAGAAGCTGTTCTTCATGTTCTATGATTAACTGAACCTGCAGTTAAGAATATGAGAAATAAATGAAAAATTTCATTTAGAGTGCTATTCATTGCAACGAATTATTATCAAATTAATTTATGTAATTAATACCTGCTTCAGCTGATTTGAGATTTCTGGGTAAGTGTCAGAAAGTATTTCTGCAACATAATTAGTCAGTTCCCTCAATAAGGATTTTTGTCCACAAAAGGATCTTTCACCAACTCGTATCGCTTTCCTGATGACACGGCGCAACTTCAGACTACGGATGACGACAAAATTAATTATTTAATCTGGCAGTTCACAAAGAAAAAAAAGGTGATGTATAACAACTAAAAGTTACAGCAAGTTTACAACAGTAGTGTGGAAAGGATAAATTGCTACTCACCATAAAGACAACACACTGAGAAACAGACAGGCATAGTGAAAAGACTGTTCATGCAAGATTTTGGACAAAGCCTTCATTAGAAAAGTGGGGGAACAAACACACATTTATACACTCACTAGCTGAAAGATGACCCTGTTGGAGCCTACATATGGTGTAAATGTCACTATTCAAAAGACTGTAGGAAAAGTGCCTCAGCCCTCAATCCGCCTTCCTCAGCAAACATTTTACTACTCAATACTCATGCTCTTTTGACACACAGCACGACAACCCTTTCCACCAATCACTCTCGTGGTGGTGAAGCCTTCGTACTTCACTGCCACTCTCTCTCCCACTGCTAACTAACTTCATTCACCTACATTCCCGTCTCTCTCTCTCTCTCGGCATGACTGTCTTCTCTTTCTTTCTCCTTTCACTGCCACTATCTTCTCTCTCTTCTGCCCTCATTGTTGTCTTTCTGATACTCTCTTTCAGCACAAAATAGTCTACAAAATATGTTATTAACTCTGTAAACTCTTTAAAATTTTGTATAATACATTACAGGAACATTTGCAGCTGATTCGGTTATTTCCCTGTTACAGTAAGGTGTGCTCCTTATATAAACAAATTCTGTATATCAATAAGAATTTTGACAGTTTATTGGTAGACTTCCACATATTTATACACGGAGTGTGGTGATAATGAAAAGACACTCAGTCCTTTATTGAACGAAGATCTCTGAGTGTATGATGTGTAAAAAGTCAATTTTTTCACTAGATACTTTTCTGAAAATTGAATGGTAGGAACTTCATAAAAGCTGTCACTTCTATAAGGCAGAATATGGCACCGCACTCTAAAATTTAAATATCTCATCCGCATTTCATATTGCTACGTATTAGCTAAAATTGATCCAACAAAGTATACCCAGAGTGTTGTTAGCTCTGCAAACTCTTTCAAATAGCCTGCAATACTTTACTTAATCTGAGGCTACAGAGTAACTGCAACAAATAATGAAAACACAACCAGTCCTACATTGAATAACTATATCAAACTAAAAGACAAACATTTTTACACTTGTTTTACTAATAAGTTTCACAGCAGTCAGAACACTGCCTCTAAGTACAGGTGATCTGTACAACATCAAAACCACAGTCAGCACAAAGTGCGTAGACAACATCTGTAGGAGTGAAAGGTATAAGGATGGTCAATGTGAAGCTCTAGATCCTGTTACGGTTCTTAAGAACATCATGTTATGGGACTGGAATACAAAGTGCTGACTCAGTGGATTGGACCTTGTTTGAACTCATAATTGCTAACACCACCCCCATGAACCACAGACATTGCCGAGGTTGGGTGGCTTGCATGCCTGAACGATGCAGATAGCCATACCGTAGGTGCAACCACAGCGGAGGGGTATCTGTGGAGAGGCCAGACAAACGTGTGGTTCCTGAAGAGGAACAGCAGCCTTTTCAGGCTGGATGATTGACTGAGCTGGCCTTGTAACATCAGCTAATGTGGCTTTGCCACACGGCTACTGCGAACGGCTGAAAGCAAGGGGAAACTACAGCCGTTATTTTTCCTCTCGGGTAAAATATTCCGGAGGTAAAATAGCCCCCATTCAGATCTCCGGCCGGGGACTACTCAGGAAAGACAATACTGGCATTCTACGGATCGGAGCGTGGAATGTTAGATCCCTTAATCGGGTAGGAAAATTAGAAAATTTAAAAAGGGAAATGGATAGGATGAAGTTAGATATAGTGGGGATTAGTGAAGTTTGGTGGCAGGATGAACAGGATTTCTGGTTAGGTGAGTACAGGGTTATAAATGAAAAATCAGTTGGGGGTATCATAGGAGTAGGACTGATAATGAATAAGAAAATAGGATTGCGGGTAAACTACTATGAGCAGCACAGTGATCGCATTATCATTGTCAAGATACGAAGCCAACACTGACAACAGTAGTACAGGTTTATATGCCAACTAGCTCTGCCGATGATGGGGAGATCGAAGAAATATACGAGGAGCTAAAGGAAATTATTCAGACAGTTAAGGGAGAGGAAAACTTAATTGTGATGGGAGACTGGAATTCGGTAGTAGGAAAAGGAAGGGAAGGGAAGATAGTAGGTGAATATGGTCTGGGCAAAAGGAATGAAAGAGGAAGCCGCCTGGTAGAATTTTGCACAGAACATAATTTAGTTATAACAAACACGTGGTTTAAGAATCACAAAAGAAGGTTGTATATGTGGAAGAGACCAGGAGACACCGGAAGGTATCAGATAGATTTTATAATGGTAAGACATAGATTCCGGAACCAGGTTATAAACTGCAGGACATACCCGGGGGCAGATATAGATTCTGACCATAACTTGTTAGTCATGAACTGTAGGCTGAAGCTGAAAAAACTGCAGAAAGGTAGGAAAATAAGGAGATGGGACTTAGATAAATTGAAGGAAAGTGAAGTTCTTGAGAATTTCAGAGGGAGATTTAGGCAACAACTGACAGAAACAGAGGGAAATAAAACAGTAGAAGAGGAATGGGTAGCATAGAGAGATGAAATAGTGAAGGCAGCAGAGGACAAAATAGGTAGAAAGGCAAGACCTACAAAAAATCCTTGGATACCACAGGAAATACTAAATTTAACTGATGAAAGAGGAAAATATAAAAACGCAGTAAATGAAACAGGCAAACTGGAGTACAGACGACTAAAAAATTAAGATTGACAGGAAGTGCAATTTGGCTAAGCAGGAGTGGCTAGAAGCCAAATGCAAATCTGTAGAAGAATGTATAACAAGGGGAAAAGTAGATACCGCCAACAGGAAAATAAAAGAGACATTTGGGGACAAGAAAATCAACTCTACGAATATCAAGAACTCAGATGGGAAACCAGTTCTCAGCAAAGAAGGGAAAGCTGAAAGGTGGAAAGAGTACCTAGAGGAGCTCTACAAAGGAAATGAACTTAGAGACGATGTTGTAGAAAGGGAAGAGGAAGTAGATCAAGATGAAATAGGAGATACTATACTGAGAGATGAATTTGACAGAGCCTTGAAAGACCTAGGTCGGAACAAGGCCCCAGGAGTAGATGACATACCCTCAGAGCTACTTAAGTCTCTGGGAGAGCCAGCCATAACAAGACTATTTGAACTGGTGTGTAGGATGTATGACACAGGCGAAATGGCCTCAGACTTTAAGAAAAATGTAATAATCCCCATTCCAAAGAAATCAGGCGCAGACAGGTGTGAAAATTACAGAACCATTAGTCTGATAAGTCATGGTTGCAAAATTTTAACACGAATTATCTACAGGAGAATGGAAAACCTGGAAGAAGCTGACCTCGGGGAAGATCAGTTTGGATTCAGGAGGAACATAGGAACCCGGGAGGCAATACTCACTTTTCATCTTATCTTAGAAGATAGATTAAGGAATGGCAAACCTAGATTTGGAGAAAGCATTTGACAATGTTGACTGAAATACACTCTTTCAAATTCTGAAGTCAGCAGGGGTAAAATACAGGGAAAGGAGAGTTATTTACAACTTGTACAAAAGCCAGACCGCAGTTATTAGACTCGAAGGGTTTCCTATAGGAAGCCCATAAATGTGTAGCATAGGAATTCCTTACTTCCAACCTTGCCTCTCAGGCCTTCCTGAAAAACCTCAATCCTACTCCCAACATTACCGCAGCTGAATCCCGAGCTATCCGTGATCTGAAGGCTGACCATTCCATCATCATTCTCCCTGCCGACAAGGGATCCACGACCGTGGTACTTGATCGGCGGGAGTATGTGGCTGAGGGACTGCGCCAGCTTTCAGACAGCACTACCTACAGTCTGTCAAGACGACACCATTCCTGATGTCCAGGCAGAGATTCAGGGAATTCTCAGATCCTTAGGCCCCCTACAAAACCTTTCACCCGAGTCCATCAAACTCATGACCCCACCGACACCCCGCACCCCTACCTTCTACCTACTTCCTAAGATTCACAAACTTAATCATCCAGGCCGGCCGATTGTGGCCGGTTACCAAGCCCCCACAGAACGAATCTCTGCCTACATAGACCAACACCTTCAACCCATCATGTGCAGTCTCCCATCCTTCATCAAAGACACCAACCACTTCCTCGATCGCCTGAAATCCTTACCCAGCCTGTTACCTCCTGAAACCATCCTTGTAACCATTAATGCCACTTCCTTATACACAAATATCCCACATGCCCAGGGCCTCGCTGCGATGGAGTATTTCCTTTCACGCCGACCACCCACTTCCCTACCTAAAACCTCTTTCCTTAATACTCTAGCCAGCTTCATCCTAACCCACAACTTCTTCACCTTTGAAGGCCAGACATACCAACAACTAAAGGGAACAGCCATGGGAACCAGGATGGCCCCCTCGTACGCAAACTTATTTATGGGACGCTTAGAGGAAGCCTTCCTGGATACCCAAGCCTGTCAACCCAAAGTTTGGTACAGATTCATTGATGACATCTTCATGATCTGGACCAACAGTGAAGAAGAACTCCAGAATTTCCTCTCCAACCTCAACTCCTTTGGTCCCATCAAATTCACCTGGTCCTATTCCAAATCCCATGCCACGTTCCTCGATGTTGACCTCCACCTGTCCAATGGCCAACTTCACACATCCGTCCACATCAAACCTACCAATAAACAACAGTACCTCCATTATGACAGCTGCCATCCATTCCATATCAAACGTTCCCTTCCCTACAGCTTAGGTCTTCGTGGCAAAAGAGTCTGCTCCAGTCCCGAATCCCTGAACCAGTACACCAGTAACCTAATAACAGCTTTCACATCCCGCAGCTATCCTCCTGATCTGGTTCAGAAGCAAATTACCAGAGCCACCTCCTCATCCCCCCAAATCCAGAACCTTTCACCGAAGAACCATAGAAGTGCCCCTTTTGTCACTGGATACTTTCCGGGACTGGAGCGGACTCTGAATGTGGCTCTCCAGCAGGGATACAACTTCCTTAAATCGTGCCCCGAAATGAGATCCATCCTTAATGACATCCTTCCCACTCCACCAAGAGTGCCTTTCGGCCGCCCACCTAACCTTCGTAACCTCCTAGTCCATCCCTATCAAATCCCCAAACCACCTTCCCTACCCTCTGGCTCCTACCCATGCAACCGCCCCCGTTGTAAAACCTGCCCTATGCACCCTTCCACCACCACTTACTCCATTCCGGTAACCCGGAAGGTGTACACGATCAAAGGCAGAGCCACTTGCGATAGCACCCATGTGATTTACCAACTGACATGCCTGCACTGTGAAGCGTTCTATGTGGGAATGACCAGCAAAAAACTGTCCATTCGCATGAACGGTCACAGGCAGACAGTGTTTGTTGATAATGAGGATCACCCTGTGGCTAAACATGCCTTAGTGCACGGCCAGCACATCTTGGCGCAGTGTTACACCGTCCAGGTTATCTGGATACTTCCCACCGACACCAACCTTTCAGAACTCCGGAGATAGGAACTTCCCTTCAGCTTATTCTCTCCTCCCGTTGCCCACCTGGTCTCAACCTCCGCTAAATTCGAATTCCCACCCACCATCTTAACATCTTTGCCTTGGTTCTCTGGACAGAGCCTCTGCCTCAAGTGGCATCTCTGTCTAACTTCTAACTTCTTTGTCTGCCTAAGTGTAGTTGTGTCTGTGTAAATGTGTGGGAGTATGTGCATTTATTTACCTTCCATTTTTTCCCCCAAGGTAAGTCTTTCCTGTCCCGGGTTTGGAATGGCTCCTTACCCCCTTCCTTAAAACCCTCATCATTTCCTTTTCCCTCTCCTTCCCTTCTGCCTGATGAAGCAGCTAGGCTGCGAAAGCTGGCATTTTTGTGTGTGTGTGTGTCTGTGTGTTTATTTGTTGCTATTACTGCCTGTGCCCTTTCGCCTGGTAAGTGTACTTCATCTATTTTTACGTATATTTTTCCTTTTAGGAATTTTTCCTCTATAATATTCGTATCATAAATTTGAATTCAACAATTACTTCCGTCATTGTTCTGTTATCTTTCGAAATCTTTTCTGTCTTCTAACTTTCCCTTGTTTTTGCGTTTTTGTTTTTGTTTTTATTTTTATTTATATATTTTATATAGCAGTTCCATTCTACATTCCCTTCTTATCTTACTGTTCACTTTTCGCCAATACTTACAACAATACGTCCACTTCCTAACCTAACCTTTGAGTACTTTTATATGATTTTTACCACTTCCATTACTCCTTCTTCCGACTGAAATACGCCGCTCATTAAATTTTCTCGCTATATAACGTAAACATTAATTCACAACTGTAGTTTCTCATATTGTTTATAACCATTTTCGGCATTTCCTAGTCACCTCACGTTTGTTTCCATTCCCGTTTTTCCACATTTCCGTTCGTTTTTCCTACTTTTCCGATCGTATTTCAGCTACTTTACGTTGGTCTTCACTCTAATATTCCATCGTCACACTATTCTTAGCCTCAATATCGTAATCTGCTACCACTCCACCAATCCTATTTAGACGTTTTCCTTGCTTTCTCACGCGATTTTCTCGTACTTTTTTCCGATTTTCACCATCCTTAAACCTCGTTTGCCCGCCATACCACTACCTAACCATTAATACTACGTGGTTGACCACTTAAGGTGACCACAGTTTCAACAACGAATTTTAACGACTTTTTCTTTTTTCTATTTCCTTCCTTTTTGCTTATCTGAATTACTTTTCACATTCATATTTTTTAATTTATATATATATATATATATATATATATATATATATATATATATATATATATATATATTTCTATACTTTTTTATTTTATTATATTATTTTATTCGTTCATTGCAACCTGTTACATAGCCCATATTTCTCACTTTTCCTTCATCCATATATTATGCCTTCCTTACAACATCCCTACAACAACCCCATCCAGTTTTATTTACATTCCCTCCGTAAACATGCTTTTTCCCTAGTCAGATTACGCTCCCACATTCTTTTTATGCAGGCTTGTCTGACATTTGGAATCACTCCCAAGGGCCTCACACTGAAAGTTCCCATCTCTGGCTGTAATCCATCCTTTCATCCCGTCCTATACCAATTCCAAACTGAACAATCCATATCCCTCACCCGCCTAATCCTTAACCTACACATCAACTCCGCCAATGAACACACCTGTCAACTCCTATCCCTAATCAAAATCCTCAACCTTTCCTCTCCTACATCTACACCTGCAGTTCAGAATATCCTCCTTCAGGCCAACCACAAATTAGAACAGCATGCCACCCAGCACCTCAAAAAACTATCCAATCTCCTGGTCACCCACCTCCGGAAAGGCAATACTCTCTCCCTCAACAACCTCTCCAGTAAACCTCAACCTCCTCTGATTGCACACAAACCCAGTCTCTCCCATCTACTCAATCTCCCACTCCCAACTCCTCTCCCTCCCACACCTCAAAATTACAATCCACACAATCCGGAACCACAACATCCCAATTCAGTGGTCAACCTCTCCTCTAAACCTCTCTCCCAATCTGAAACCTCTGTCCTATCCAAAGGGCTGACCTTTAGCCCTACTCCCAAATTCAACCAAACAGCCCTTGTGAAAGATTTACTATCCTATACTCGCAGTCTTTGCTGGAGATATCACTTTGCCACGAAAAAAATAATCCTCTTCCTAATGATCCAGCTCCCCAAGACATCATTCAAATCGAACCCTGCCTAGAACAGTTCCGTCCTCCGTCACAGCGAGACCCACCTGCTCTTCCTCAAAATCACCCTCTTCAAACCTTCCAGGAATTCCTTACTTCCAACCTTGCCTCCCAGTCCTTCCTGAGAAACCTTAATCCTACTCCCAACATTACCGCAGCTGAATCCCGAGCTATCCGTGATCTGAAGGCTGACCATTCCATCGTCATTCTCCCTGCCGACAAGGGCTCCACGACAGTGGTACTTGATCGGCGGGAGTATGTGGCAGAGGGAGTGCGTCAGCTTTCAGATAATACCACATATAAAGTTTTTCAAGGCGATCCCATTCCTGATGTCCAGGCAGAGCTTCAAGGAATCCACAAAACCTTAGGCCCCCTACAAAACCTTTCACCTGACTCCATTAACCTCATGACTCCACCGACACCCCGCACCCCCACCTTCTACCTACTTCCCAAGATTCACAAACCCAATCATTCCGGCCGCCCCATTGTGGCCGGTTACCAAGCCCCAACAGAACGAATCTCTGCCTACATAGACCAACACCTTCAACCCATCATGTGCAGTCTCCCATCCTTCATCAAAGACACCAACCACTTCCTTGATCGCCTGAAATCCTTACCCAGCCTGTTACCTCCTGAAACCATCCTTGTAACCATCGATGCCACTTCCTTATACACTAATATCCCACATGCCCAGGGCCTCGCTGCGATGAAATATTTCCTTTCACGCCGACCACCCACTTCCTTACCTAAAACCTCTTTCCTTAATACCCTAGCCAGCTTCATCCTAACCCACAACTTCTTCACTTTTGAGGGCCGGACATACCAACAACTAAAGGGAACAGCCATGGGGACCAGGATGGCCCCCTCGTACGCGAACTTATTTATGGGACGCTTAGAGGAAGCCTTCCTGGACACCCAAGCCTGTCAACCCAAAGTTTGGTATAGATTCATTGACGACATCTTCATGATCTGGACTCACAGTGAAGAAGAACTCCAGAATTTCCTCTCCAACCTCAACTCCTTCGGTCCCATCAAATTCACCTGGTCCTATTCCAAATCCCATGCCACTTTCCTCGATGTCGACCTCCATCTATCCAACGGCCAACTACACACATCCGTCCACATCAAACCTACCAATAAACAACAGTACCTGCATTATGACAGCTGCCATCCTTTCCACATCAAACATTCCCTTCCCTACAGCTTAGGTCTTCGTGGCAAACGAGTCTGCTCCAGTCCTGAATCCCTGAACCAATACACCAATAACCTGATAACAGCCTTCACATCCCGCAGCTATCCTCCTGGTCTGGTACAGAAGCAAATTGCCAGAGCCACTTCCTCATCTCCCCAATTTAAGAACCTTCCACAAAACCCCAGAAGTGCCCCTCTTGTCACCCGATACTTTCCGGGACTGGAGCGGACTCTGAATGTGGCTCTCCAGCAAGGATACGACTTCCTAAAATCCTGCCCCGAAATGAGATCCATCCTTCATGACATCCTTCCTACTCCACCGAGAGTGTCTTTCCGCCGCCCACCTAACCTCCGTAACCTCCTAGTCCACCCCTATGAAATCCCCAAACCACCTTCCCTACCTTCTGGCTCCTACCCTTGTAACTGCCCCCGTTGTAAAACCTGCCCTATGCACCCTTCCACCACCACTTACTCCAGTCCCGTAACCCGGAAGGTGTACACGATCAAAGGCAGAGCCACTTGCGATAGTACCGACGTGATCTACCAACTGACATGCCTGCACTGTGAAGCGTTCTATGTGGGAATGACCAGCAACAAACTGTCCATTCGCATGAATGGACACAGGCAGACAGTGTTTGTTGGTAACGAGGATCACCCTGTGGCTAAACATGCCTTGGTGCATGGCCAGCACATCTTGGCACAGTGCTACACCGTCCGGGTTATCTGGATACTTCCCACTGACACCAATCCTTCAGAACTCCGGAGATGGGAACTAGCCCTTCAGCATATTCTCTCTTCCCGTTGCCCACCTGGTCTTAACCTCCGCTAAATTCGAATTCCCACCCACCATCTTAACATCTTTGCCTTGGTTCTCTGGACAGAGCCTCTGCCTCAAGTGGCATCTCTGTCTGACTTCTAACTTCTTTGCTTTCTACAGTTCTACAGTATGTCTGCCTAAGTGTACTTGTGTCTGTGTAAATGTGTGGGTGTATGTGCATTTATTTACCTTCCATTTTTCCCCCAAGGTAAGTCTTTCCTGTCCCGGGATTGGAATGGCTCCTTACCCCCTTCCTTAAAACCCTCATCATTTCCTTTTCCCTCTCCTTCCCTTCTGCCTGATGAAGCAGCTAGGCTGCGAAAGCTAGCATTTGTGTGTGTGTGTGTGTCTGTGTGTTTATTTGTTGCTATTACTGCCTGTGCCCTTTCGCCTGGTAAGTGTACTTCATCTATTTTTTACGTATATTTTTCCTTTTAGGAATTTTTCCTCTATAATATTCGTATCATAAATTTGAATTCAACAATTACTTCCGTCATTGTTCTGTTATCTTTCGAAATCTTTTCTGTCTTCTAACTTTCCCTTGTTTTTGCGTTTTTGTTTTTGTTTTTATTTTTATTTATATATTTTATATAGCAGTTCCATTCTACATTCCCTTCTTATCTTACTGTTCACTTTTCGCCAATACTTACAACAATACGTCCACTTCCTAACCTAACCTTTGAGTACTTTTATATGATTTTTACCACTTCCATTACTCCTTCTTCCGACTGAAATACGCCGCTCATTAAATTTTCTCGCTATATAACGTAAACATTAATTCACAACTGTAGTTTCTCATATTGTTTATAACCATTTTCGGCATTTCCTAGTCACCTCACGTTTGTTTCCATTCCCGTTTTTCCACATTTCCGTTCGTTTTTCCTACTTTTCCGATCGTATTTCAGCTACTTTACGTTGGTCTTCACTCTAATATTCCATCGTCACACTATTCTTAGCCTCAATATCGTAATCTGCTACCACTCCACCAATCCTATTTAGACGTTTTCCTTGCTTTCTCACGCGATTTTCTCGTACTTTTTTCCGATTTTCACCATCCTTAAACCTCGTTTGCCCGCCATACCACTACCTAACCATTAATACTACGTGGTTGACCACTTAAGATGACCACAGTTTCAACAACGAATTTTAACGACTTTTTCTTTTTTCTATTTCCTTCCTTTTTGCTTATCTGAATTACTTTTCACATTCATTTTTTTTTAATTTTTATATATATATATATATATATATATATATATATATATATATATATATATATATATATATATTTCTATACTTTTTTATTTTATTATATTATTTTATTCGTTCATTGCAACCTGTTACATAGCCCATATTTCTCACTTTTCCTTCATCCATATATTATGCCTTCCTTACAACATCCCTACAACAACCCCATCCAGTTTTATTTACATTCCCTCCGTAAACATGCTTTTTCCCTAGTCAGATTATGCTCCCACATTCTTTTTATGCAGGCTTGTCTGACATTTGGAATCACTCCCAAGGGCCTCACACTGAAAGTTCCCATCTCTGGCTGTAATCCATCCTTTCATCCCGTCCTATACCAATTCCAAACTGAACAATCCATATCCCTCACCCGCCTAATCCTTAACCTACACATCAACTCCGCCAATGAACACACCTGTCAACTCCTATCCCTAATCAAAATCCTCAACCTTTCCTCTCCTACATCTACACCTGCAGTTCAGAATATCCTCCTTCAGGCCAACCACAAATTAGAACAGCATGCCACCCAGCACCTCAAAAAACTATCCAATCTCCTGGCCACCCACCTCCGGAAAGGCAATACTCTCTCCCTCAACAACCTCTCCAGTATACCTCAACCTCCTCTGATTGCACACAAACCCAGTCTCTCCCATCTACTCAATCTCCCACTCCCAACTCCTCTCCCTCCCACACCTCAAAATTCCAATCCATACAATCCGGAACCACAACATCCCAATTCAGTGGTCAACCTCTCCTCTAAACCTCTCTCCCAATCTGAAACCTCTGTCCTATCCAAAGGGCTGACCTTTAGCCCTACTCCCAAATTCAACCAAACAGCCCTTGTGAAAGATTTACTATCCTATACTCGCAGTCTTTGCTGGAGATATCACTTTGCCACGAAGAAAAATAATCCTCTTCCTAATGATCCAGCTCCCCAAGACATCATTCAAATCGAACCCTGCCTAGAACAGTTCCGTCCTCCGTCACAGCGAGACCCACCTGCTCTTCCTCAAAATCACCCTCTTCAAACCTTCCAGGAATTCCTTACTTCCAACCTTGCCTCCCAGTCCTTCCTGAGAAACCTTAATCCTACTCCCAACATTACCGCAGCTGAATCCCGAGCTATCCGTGATCTGAAGGCTGACCATTCCAGCGTCATTCTCCCTGCCGACAAGGGCCCCACGACAGTGGTACTTGATCGGCGGGAGTATGTGGCAGAGGGAGTGCGTCAGCTTTCAGATAATACCACATATAAAGTTTTTCAAGACGATCCCATTCCTGATGTCCAGGCAGAGCTTCAAGGAATCCTCAAAACCTTAGGCCCCCTACAAAACCTTTCACCTGACTCCATTAACCTCATGACTCCACCGACACCCCGAACCCCCACCTTCTACCTACTTCCCAAGATTCACAAACCCAATCATCCCGGCCGCCCCATTGTGGCCGGTTACCAAGCCCCAACAGAACGAATCTCTGCCTACATAGACCAACACCTTCAACCCATCATGTGCAGTCTCCCATCCTTCATCAAAGACACCAACCACTTCCTTGATCGCCTGAAATCCTTACCCAGCCTGTTACCTCCTGAAACCATCCTTGTAACCATCGATGCCACTTCCTTATACACTAATATCCCACATGCCCAGGGCCTCGCTGCGATGGAATATTTCCTTTCACGCCGACCACCCACTTCCTTACCTAAAACCTCTTTCCTTAATACCCTAGCCAGCTTCATCCTAACCCACAACTTCTTCACTTTTGAGGGCCGGACATACCAACAACTAAAGGGAACAGCCATGGGGACCAGGATGGCCCCCTCGTATGCGAACTTATTTATGGGACGCTTAGAGGAAGCCTTCATGGACACCCAAGCCTGTCAACCCAAAGTTTGGTATAGATTCATTGACGACATCTTCATGATCTGGACTCACAGTGAAGAAGAACTCCAGAATTTCCTCTCCAACCTCAACTCCTTCGGTCCCATCAAATTCACCTGGTCCTATTCCAAATCCCATGCCACTTTCCTCGATGTCGACCTCCATCTATCCAACGGCCAACTACACACATCCGTCCACATCAAACCTACCAATAAACAACAGTACCTGCATTATGACAGCTGCCATCCTTTCCACATCAAACGTTCCCTTCCCTACAGCTTAGGTCTTCGTGGCAAACGAGTCTGCTCCAGTCCTGAATCCCTGAACCAATACACCAATAACCTGATAACAGCCTTCACATCCCGCAGCTATCCTCCTGGTCTGGTACAGAAGCAAATTGCCAGAGCCACTTCCTCATCTCCCCAATTTAAGAACCTTCCACAAAACCCCAGAAGTGCCCCTCTTGTCACCCGATACTTTCCGGGACTGGAGCGGACTCTGAATGTGGCTCTCCAGCAAGGATACGACTTCCTAAAATCCTGCCCCGAAATGAGATCCATCCTTCATGACATCCTTCCTACTCCACCGAGAGTGTCTTTCCGCCGCCCACCTAACCTCCGTAACCTCCTAGTCCACCCCTATGAAATCCCCAAACCACCTTCCCTACCTTCTGGCTCCTACCCTTGTAACCGCCCCCGTTGTAAAACCTGCCCTATGCACCCTTCCACCACCACTTACTCCAGTCCCGTAACCCGGAAGGTGTACACGATCAAAGGCAGAGCCACTTGCGATAGTACCCACGTGATCTACCAACTGACATGCCTGCACTGTGAAGCGTTCTATGTGGGAATGACCAGCAACAAACTGTCCATTCGCATGAATGGACACAGGCAGACAGTGTTTGTTGGTAACGAGGATCACCCTGTGGCTAAACATGCCTTGGTGCATGGCCAGCACATCTTGGCACAGTGCTACACCGTCCGGGTTATCTGGATACTTCCCACTGACACCAATCCTTCAGAACTCCGGAGATGGGAACTAGCCCTTCAGCATATTCTCTCTTCCCGTTGCCCACCTGGTCTTAACCTCCGCTAAATTCGAATTCCCACCCACCATCTTAACATCTTTGCCTTGGTTCTCTGGACAGAGCCTCTGCCTCAAGTGACATCTCTGTCTGACTTCTAACTTCTTTGCTTTCTACAGTTCTACAGTATGTCTGCCTAAGTGTACTTGTGTCTGTGTAAATGTGTGGGTGTATGTGCATTTATTTACCTTCCATTTTTTCCCCCAAGGTAAGTCTTTCCTGTCCCGGGATTGGAATGGCTCCTTACCCCCTTCCTTAAAACCCTCATCATTTCCTTTTCCCTCTCCTTCCCTTCTGCCTGATGAAGCAGCTAGGCTGCGAAAGCTAGCATTTTTGTGTGTGTGTGTGTCTGTGTGTTTATTTGTTGCTATTACTGCCTGTGCCCTTTCGCCTGGTAAGTGTACTTCATCTATTTTTTACGTATATTTTTCCTTTTAGGAATTTTTCCTCTATAATATATATATATATATAAAAAGACACTGATACACATAAAACTTTTGCCCATTAACCTACGCCAGAAAAAGACACACTATTCACACAATTACAAACAAACTTGTCATCTCCAGTCACTGCATTCTCACACTGTGGTGAGGATAGGGAAGGTTGCCGTGGATACAGCACACACACACACACACACACACACACACACACACACACCACGTGGGACGGAAGAGGTGTAGTATAGAGGGGGCAGGAACTGTTGTAGGGGGGAAAGAGGTTGAGGCATGGATACTTTCGTAATCGGAGGATGATGTACTTTAAGGGTAGCTCTCATCTGTGTATTTCACAAAAGCTTGTGGTGGGGAGGATGGGGGAAGAGAGGGCAGAGGAGAGGAGGATCCAGATAGCCCAGGTTCTTAAGCAGCTGTTATTTGAAAGTCAGATATGAAGAACCCATAATTTTCTGTAAGTAATAAATGCGGAATATACCAAAAGTTTTCTATGTTATGCCTTACTTGTGATGAGGAAACATGCCATCTGCAATGGCAACAGTCACCATGCGACAGTGATCGGCGAGGATTCTATATGCGGTATCGATTCCTGCAATGTCGTCTACACCGAACAAACCGCGATACGCGGGTGCTCCAGTTATCTGGAAATATACACTACCTTGAAAACCGATAGAGTCTGTTTCAGACCACAAATATTTACTGTCTAAGGAGACATGATAATTTAAAGTACATAGAAATATCGTTTTAGAACTTAATTACCTTTTGGATAGCAGAAAATAAAGGCTGGAATACATCGGTATCATAATTTGAGCATTTGTTTTGAAGAACTGCAACTAGTCGTTCGAAACCCATTCCAGTATCCACATGACGGGTAGGTAACTTTTCTAATGTACCATCTGATTTCCTGCAAGATAGAGAGAATGTACTGGAACAATTTCAACATAAGATCTCATATCATTATGGTGATATAATAATGTAATTAACATAAGCAGACATGATGAGGTTTCAATTGACTTGTAATCCCTGTAATCTATTCAGGATGGTATGATGAAAGGGCAGACTAGAAGATGTTAAACAGCACATGAACACCTATCCATAAACTTCACAATCCCATCACTCTATACTAACAATGGTGTAAAATCCCCAGTAAGTTATTTATAATGCTACAAAAACAAAATCAATCTCATATCTGTGTAAAGTGCAAACCAAAATCATCTACCATATTCATGTTATCTAATTGAAATAAATCATCTTAATACTGAATATACATATACTTAAGCATAATCTTCAATACTATTTTGTTTCTAATTTATCGGGGAATCTATCAAGTCTTATTATTACTATACTGCAGAAGATAGTGATAAGGGTCATCTCACCTATTGTATTGTATAAACACCAAATTCCATAACTCTGTCACATCAGGAAAGCCTTTATTAACACGGTTTTGTACATTTTGTCTGCCATTTACGTGATCAATATGAATCTCAGTGCATGGACCACATGGGCCAACTAAGCCCATCTCCCAGAAATTATCTGTCATACCAAATTGTAAAATTCGATTTGCAGGTACACTGAAACAATAAACATCATGAGTATTAAAAATTAACCTCTTTCATACAGTCGAGGACATTGAGATTTTCACACACAAACAGAGCAGAACGAGTTTAGTCCTAGCTGGATTTTTGAGATCGCGGTCAACTGGGCCGTGCAGACAGCACACCTTGCCTCACCCTATTGCTGCCAGGCCGGTGGAGCAGAAGCCAGAGATGCGGAAACCGACTGCCTCGGAAAGCGAGTTGCTGACAATCCTACGAGCTGGCCCGACTACCAAAATTCAAATTTTAATACCGAGTGATTCTGTCTTATAGATTACTTGATACAGTATACCACATTTTATTGCAGTCTTTTAAGAATACCTGGCAACCTTCGACGTGTAAAAAACAGGAGATCCAGTTTAAAAAATCGGGAGATTCTTCAAAAAATCAGGAGATACGCTCTATCAAAAACTGCGGCGCATTTTGCTATAAGCATTAAGATAATCGATTTTAGCCTTTTACTGTCATCTCACAACAATACTTAAAGGTTGCTAAAAACACTTGAATCGACCCAAATCCTTATTTGTAAGCAGACCAGGTAAAGAGATTGATTTTTTTATTAAAACAAGTAAGTTCACAGCTGTATTTTTTGCTATACTGCTACCTGGGAACATTTTAGGAACAAGTATCCATTTGGTCATTGCATTTAATTGGTAAACTGCCTTCTAAAATAAACAATGTAAATAAGCACTCTGCATGTATCACATGATAAATTTCACTTTTCTCAGTAATTTCAGTCTTTTATTGTTACTCACAAACTTGTCATGTTCTCTGCATGTGTTGCACTACATAGCTTTTTCTACTATGTGATGTGGAAATACCACATCGACAGACAGTACAAAATACAACTAATGTTCAAAAACTCCTTGAAAAAGGGAATATATTTTTTGCCAAACTGGAACACATACCACCTAATTGAAATCCCATAATCAAATAAAATAGCTGTTTACACAAAAGTTGCCTTTCTGTATTTCGCTTATGAAAGTTATGCTACTAACGATCTACTCAAAAGGTTTCCATCAATTAAAAAACCACTGAGGTGATTTCACTTACGTACAATGACAAAACATCACATTCAAAAAGAGCACAACATCGAAACAGTACATGTGTATTTGCAAATACACGGAAATGGCAGAAATAATCGTGATACAAGTCATGCGCAACTCCTAATTTCTATTAAACTGATACTTGAAAAAAGGACTTTTGACCATTGGCCAAAAAACGAATTTTGGGTTTCAGATTAAATGCTAAAAATCAGGAGAAATAATGACAGAATCAGCAGGCGGGAGAAAAAGGGAAAAATCAGGAGACTCCTGCCTAAATCGGGAGAGATAGCAGGTATGAATGTGCTATGTTTTGATCATTATTTGTGCATAATTTGAGCATCAAATAATGCTTTTTACAACCATTACATTTTACCAAATTGATAAATGTTTCTAACAAAAGAATCTGTTGGTTGCCTCAATGATTTTATTAACAATTCAAATGAAAGTTACACATAATTAAAACAATTTTTATGTGCCCACTTTTAAAGTAATGAATGCAGCAAATGATTTTAATTAATTTAACACAAGTTTTTGAAAAATCAAACTATTTGGCTGCATATAATTTAAAATTTCTCTCTTTTTCTTTTTTTTATATACAATTGTAAAGGTTGAATAGTAAATGTAAAAACTAATGGCAATGTTCTACACTAGCACCATCTGTCAGCTAAAATTTTTTTATGTACACATAATTTTTATTCTAGACTGCTGTTATACCTACTAGGTAGATATTTTATCACTGACACTGTACTTTATTGTGCAAGTTCAGAGGTTTTTAGGAGAGAGTACAATTGTATACTTGTAAAAAAGTTTTAAAATTTTGTATTTAAAACATTCTGTGTAACTTGATTGTACAAACGACACTTGTTTCTTCATCTTGCAGATCTGATGATGGCAGATGCCGAAATGACGTAATCAATAAATATAATTTTAGCAATCTAGATGGTTGTTATTCTTACTGAAAAAAATAAAAATAAAAATAATTGCCAAGCCACACACACAAACAGCACAACTCCACTTCCAGCCACAGGCTTTCATCAGAAAAAAAAGAAGAAAATAAAAAATAAAAACACACAAACACATATTCATATTATCACACAACTCAGCTCACCAACACCTAAATTTCTGTCTATAAGGTGGTCCATGGAATCCCACTGTAACAATCAATTCCAACAAAATTTCACCCTTTTTGCATACAAAATTTCTAGGCATTTGGCTACAAAATTACTTAAAAACTCACGTACATGTAAACAAAATAAATGGAACGCTGAGTAAACTATGCTACGGTCTACGTTTAGTGTCTGTCAAAGTTAGTTTTGAAACTGCCAGGATTGCCTACTTCTCACAGTTCCACAGCATACTACTGTATGGGATTATATTCTGGGTCAATACACCACCTAGCTCAGTGGTTTTCTTAACCCAGAAAAGAGCTGTAAGAGCAATCCACCATGCCCGGCAAACAGATTCCTGCAAACCCCTCTTTCAGAAGTCGTCAATCCTCCCACTCCCGTGTATGTATATACCTGAAATTTGTAAATATGTTAGGAAAAATCTGAACGATACAAACAAAAATTGCAATATTCATGAGCACAAAACAAGGAAAAAGGATAATTTTATGTCCAGGAAACAAGAACAGCAGCTTATAAATGTTCCACAATAAATAGTGCTGTTCAAATCTACAATAGCCTACCACATAAGATAAAAATAATATCATCATACCCACTCTACTGCAGAACCCTAAGGGCATTTTTATTAGACCATTGCTTTTATTCAATAATCGAGTTTTTAGATCACTTCAAATATAAAAGGCTTGAACCAAGTCATTGTAAATGCTGCCAGTAGTGCACATTCTTTAAGCCATATACGTCTGTTTATATTATATATATGTGTGTGTGTATATGTTTGTATCCCACAATCTGGAAAGATTTTTGGATAAATAAATATCACCATCATCTCCAGCAGCTGAGTTCTGAATAATGCCACCACATTGAGAGCAACTCATTGTCCATTAGAGAGGAGGGTGGAGGGGGAGGATGGTGGGGATGGTTGTACTAGCACTACCTCAGTGTGCCTGGTAGCATGTTGTGCTCAGCTGAATGCTGCTTTCCACTTAACATGTAGATGTTGGTAGTGGCAGAATGAACCTTGGGAAGCAACACAGCTAATCATGGGTCAGACACAGACAGCCAATGAGAATGTTGTTGTCAGTTAATGTTTGTCCACTTACAGTCACCAATCCAACTACCTACTCATATGATTTAATTAAAGAAAACACAGTTAATCATTTGAGATGCTGAACATTTGAAAGGTAGATTGCTCAGCAGAGCACTGTGCTGAGGAAAAGTTTTTAATGCACAGGTAAAAATCTCATACTCATTTGTTCAAAATGTGACACCTGTCACTTTGACATTACTGCTTGTCAGTAATATTTTGATGTGTCCTATGAATATTTCTTTTTACAGTTTGTATTTAGACAGAATATAATGGTACAGCAAAAGTCAACAACAACAACACAGATTAGTTTACAACAGCAGAGACTCAAGAACAAAATTCTCACAGGTTGTCTTGACCCAATTCATGAATGGCTGTGCATGTTTCCCTCAATTCATTGCACACATCAAGGAAAAACCACCGACACCTGAAGTGCATTTTTGCCCAACAAAACCATACCTCTGGTCAATACGGTGCCTTCATTTTCTTATTAATGAGAAGCATACAAAGAAAAACAAGCAGAGATCATTTTCTTAACTTATAATGGACTGATTGAAACTAGCAAATGGAATCAGGGTGTCTGGCCCTCTATCTATGTGTTCTGGGTGTGGAACAATTTCATATTCTGTTTTACAATGACCTCCAGCGACTCCCACTTCCCATCCTGCATCTGTCATTGGAAGCACAACTGATGCACCCAGCACAGCAGAAATGCCAGATCCGCAGTGGTCAGAAATTAACGCTGAGGAAGGAGGAGCAAAAACTGGAGTGTCAGATGCATACACATAAGATCGGCCTGTGTTACCACTTTGTGGTATCCGCACTGGAGAGAGACTACTGCTATCCGCCACCATCTGCACGAGCCGTTTATGGGCTGACAATAGCTCGAGTACTGGCCAGGCGACGAAACTCCAGAGGAAAATGAAAACTCACCTTGTCAGTCAATCTACAGGGGTAAGTCTGTATTGATATATACTCGAAGATAAGTACAATATGCAAGAGATGCGGACAGTCGACAACTGAACATGTGGAAAACGACGTCTGGCACGACGTGTTAGGTGATCTCCTACATAAATGAACTAGGCGTTACACAAGTACCCCACCTGTCTTACTAATCCCACGTGTTAAGAATTCCATCAATATGCCCTTGCAACCTGTCGCGTGCAGCTGCTAACTTGGTATTGCCCAAGTATTTATTTATTCGAGCTGAGCAAATTACGAGCTAGTGAGATGAAACTCTGATGAAATTCTTGAGGAACAGTATTGGAGTGACAAAGATAGACTGGTTAAGAAATGAGAGGATAAGAGAGTTAATGAAGGTGGAACCATTACAATAGGAGACAGAGAAATCAAGGCTGAGGTGGTATGGGCATGTGAATGGAGGAGGTGAGGATACCCAGGAGAATTCACGAGATGAAACTGGAAGGAAAGAGACCGAGAGACAGATGGCTGAAAGGAAAAGAGGAAGATGTAAAGAAGAAAGGAGAAGACTGGACCGAGGTGATGACGGAGAGATGGTGGCGAGACAGAAGACGATGGAGAGGCTTATGTCCAGAGCAAAATCAGCCAGAGGCTGGAAACTGTCCAAGATGGTGGTGATAATTGTATGTGTATGAACTGTCTGAAAAAGTTCTATTTGTAGCTTAGAAATTATTAGTCGCAATGGCATGCCCAATTTCGTAGTATTACGCTATGAAAAGCAGAAAAGTAGTATGCGAAGAACTTTTTTCCTTTCATCATTTGATGTGGTGGTTGCGAGAAAAAGTATAATAAAGGTTTCAAAATACCTTCAAGGTTTGTTGCAAGTTGCTATGTACTTTGATTCTCATACAGTGTACGAATAAAGTTTCGTCACATTATTGTGACTCCTACTGTTTATATGACATTGTATCTCCTGAAACGAGTGCTGTATGTGATTCTTACCTCTATAAAAATTGCTACCTCATGGTAAGGAATATGTACACCAAATTTGGTTTGAAATCAATCCAGTGGTTTAGGAAGAAATGTGCAATGTTTTCGCATGATGCAGCAGTTTTTCAAGCATCTCAATGTTTATAAAGTTACCAATCAATCTAATTCTAACTCAAGATTAAGTAGCACAATCACACATAGAACCTAATGATTATAATGTCAGGTAGAGTGAATAACATTATAAATACTTAGCTTTTATAAGTCTGCCTGGGTCTAGTGTTGGCGTGGGAGAATTGGTGCATAGCTTTAAATGAAAGTTAAAAAAACTCCTTTTCTGAATTTCTTCTCACGGGTGTAACTCACATCATATTCACAACAACTTCCTGCTTTGACAAAAAGTTAGACACACTTCTTAACTTCTTTGATTTCTACAGTATGTCTGCCTAGGTGTGTTTGCGTCTGTGTAAATTTGTGAGTGTGTGTGTATTTGTTTACCTTCCTTTTCTTCCACCAAGGTAAGTCTTTCCTCTCCCGGGATTGGAATGGCTCCTTACCCTCTCCCTAAAAACCCTCATCATTTCCTTTTCCCTCTCCTTCCTTTCTGCCTGAAGAAGCAACTGGGTCGTGAAAGCTTGCGTCTGTGCACCTATGTGTGTGTGTGTGTGTGTCAGTGTGAGTGTGTGTGTGTGTGTTTGTGTGTGTTTCATTTATTTGTGCACTATCACACCTGTGCTCCTTCGCCTGGTGAGTAACCTTAATATAAAAAATAGAAAACGGATGACTTACCCAAAGGACAGGCTGGTCGACAGACACAAAAAATCACACACAAACACACATGGGGATTTGAAACACGATCAAGGGCAGAGCCACTTGCGATAGCACCCACGTGATTTACCAACTGGCATCTTGGCACAGTGTTATCTGGATACTTCCTGGCGGGGGGGATTATATATAGAAGATAGACGAAGATTACTCGCCGGGCGAAAGAGCGCGGGTGTGATGGCATCACAGATGAATAAATGAATGAACACACACACACACACACACACACACACACACACACACACACACACGCACACGCGCGAGTGCAGGCCACGACTTTCGCAGCCCGGTTGCTTCTTCGGGCGGAGGGGGGGGGGGGGAAGTGGTGGGGGTTTTGCGGAAGGGGGTGGTGAGCGGTTCCAGTCCCGGGGGGGGGGGGAGGGATTGGCCTTGGGAGAGGAAGGGGAGGGTGAAAAGGTGCTCAAACACCCATACATTTGCACAGACGCGGACGCTCCTGGGCGGACATACTATAGAAACCCTATATTTCTGTAGTATGTCTGACTAGGTGTGTTTGCGTCTGTGTAAATGTATGGGTGTGTGTGCATTTGTTTACCTTCTTTTCCTCCCCCAAGATGGGTCTTTCCTCTCGCGGGATTGGAATGGCTCCTTACCCCCTTCCTTGGAACCCTCGTCGTTTCCTTTTCCCTCTCCTTCCCTTCTGCCTGAGGAAGCAACTGGGTTGTGAAAGCTTGCGTTTGTGTGTGCGTGTCTGGGTATTTATTTGTTGCTATCACTGCCTGCGCTCCTTTGCCTGGTAAGTGGACTTCATCTAATTTTTATATATATATATATATAAAAATTGTTAGATTCAAATTGATTAAACGAAAATTATAGAGGGAAACTTTCCCGGTGGGATAAACAAAAATAAAAATAGAAAAGAGATGACTTACCAAAAGGACCGGCTCGTCGAGAGAAACAAATAAAAAACAAATAAAATCACACACAAACACACATACAAGCTTTCGCCACCACTGGCAGCTTCTTCAGGAAAAAGAGGAAAAAAGGGGAGGAAAAGGGAAGGATATGGGTTTTAAGGAAGTGGAAAAGGAGTCATTCCAATCCCAGGAGTGGAAGGACTTACCTTAGGGGAAAAAAAGGAAGGTAAACAAATACACACACACTCAGACATATCGAAACGCAAACACACCTAGACAGACATTTGTGAAAAGCAAAGAAGTTGGACAGAGATACCAATTGAGGCAGAGGCTCTGTCCACAGAACCAAGGCAAAGACGCTAAAGATAGTGGGCGGGAATTTGAGTTAGCGGAGATTGAGACCAGGTGGGCAACGGGAGGAGAGAATAAGCTGAAGGGCAAGTTCCCATCTCCGGAGTTCTGAAAGGTTGGTGTCGGTGGGAAGTATCCAGATAACCCGGACGGTGTAACACTGCGCCAAGATGTGCTGGCCGTGCACCAAGGCATGTTTAGCCACAGGGTGATCCTCATTACCAACAAACACTGTCTGCCTGTGACCGTTCATGCGAATGGACAGTTTGTTGCTGGTCATTCCCACATAGAACGCTTCACAGTGCAGGCATGTTAGTTGGTAAATCACGTGGGTGCTATCGCAAGTGGCTCTGCCCTTGATCGTGTACACCTTCCGGGTTACTGGATTGGAGTAAGTGGTGGTGGAAGGGTGCATAGGGTAGGTTTTACAACGGGGGCGGTTGCATGGGTAGGAGCCAGAGGGTAGGGAAGGTGGTTTGGGGGTTTCATAGGGATGGACTAGGAGGTTACGAAGGTTAGGTGGGCGGCGGAAAGACACTCTAGAAGGAGTGGGGAGGATGTCATTAAGGATGGATCTCATTTCGGGGCAGGATTTAAGGAAGTCGTATCCCTGCTGGAGAGCCACATTCAGAGTCCGCTCCAGTCCCGGAAAGTATCCGGTGACAAAAGGGGCACTTCTGGGATTCTTCGGTGGAAGGTTCTGGATTTGGAGGAATGAGGAGGTGGCTCTGGTAATTTGCTTCTGAACCAGATCAGGAGGATAGCTGCGGGATGTGAAAGCTGTTATTAGGTTATTGGTGTACTGGTTCAGGGATTCGGGACTGGAGCAGACTCTTTTGCCACGAAGACCTAAGCTGTAGGGAAGGGAACGTTTGATATGGAATGGATGGCAGCTGTCATAATGGAGGTACTGTTGTTTGTTGGTAGGTTTGATGTGGACGGATGTGTGAAGTTGGCCGTTGGACAGACAGAGGGCGACATCATGGAAAGTGGCATGGGATTTGGAATAGGACCAGGTGAATTTAATGGGACCAAAGGAGTTGAGGTTGAAGAGGAAATTCTGGAGTTGTTCTTCACTGTGAGTCCAGATCATAAAGATGTCATCAATGAATCTACACCAAACTTTGCGTTGACAGGCTTGGGTATCCAGGAAGGCTTCCTCTAAGCGTCCCATAAATAAGTTTGCATACGAGGGGGCCATCCTGGTTCCCATGGCTGTTCCCTTTAGTTGTTGGTATGTCCGGCCCTCAAAGGTGAAGAAGTTGTGGGTTAGGATGAAGCTGGCTAGGGTATTAAGGAAGAGGTTTTAGGTAGGGAAGTGGGTGGTCGGCGTGAAAGGAAATACTCCATCGCAGCGAGGCCCTGGGCATGTGGGATATTTGTGTATAAGGAAGTGGCATCAATGGTTACAAGGATGGTTTCAGGAGGTAACAGGCTGGGTAAGGATTTCAGGTGATCAAGGAAGTGGTTGGTGTCTTTGATGAAGGATGGGAGACTGCACATGATGGGTTTGAGAGTGTCTTTCCGCCGCCCACCTAACCTTCGTAACCTCCTAGTCCATCCCTATGAAACCCCCAAACCACCTTCCCTACCCTCTGGCTCCTACCCATGCAACCGCCCCCGTTGTAAAACCTGCCCTATGCACCCTTCCACCACCATTTACTCCAGTCCAGTAACCCGGAAGGTGTACACGATCAAGGGCAGAGCCACTTGCGAAAGCACCCACGTGATTTACCAACTAACATGCCTGCACTGTGAAGCGTTCTATGTGGGAATGACCAGCAACAAACTGTCCATTCGCATGAACGGTCACAGGCAGACAGTGTTTGTTGGTAATGAGGATCACCCTGTGGCTAAACATGCCTTAGTGCACGGCCAGCACATCTTGGCGCAGTGTTACACCGTCCGGGTTATCTGGATACTTCCCACCGACACATCCGTCCACATCAAACCAACCAACAAACAACAGTACCTCCATTATTACAGCTGCCATACATTCCACATCAAATGTTCCCTTCCCTACAGCCTAGGTCTTCGTGGCAGAAGTGTCTGCTCCAGTCCCGAATCACTGAACCAGTACACCAATAACCTAATAACAGCTTTTACATCCCACAGCTATCTCTCTGATCTGGTTCAGAAGCAAATAACCAGAGCCACCTCCTCATCCCCCCAAATCCAGAACCTTCAACCGAAGAACCCCAGTAGTGCCCCTTTTGTCACCGGATACTTTCTGGGACTGGAGTGGACTCTGAATGTTGCTCTCCAGCAGGGATACGACTTCCTTAAATCCTGCCCCGAAATGAGATACATCCTTAATGACATCCTTCCCACTCCACCAATAGTGTCTTTCCGCTGCCCACCTAACCTTCGTAACCTCCTAGTCCATCCCATGAAATCCCCACACCACCTTCCCTACCCTCTGGCTCCTACCCATGCAACCGCCCCGTTGTAAAACCTGCCCTATGCACCCTTCCACCACCACTTACTCCAGTCCAGTAACCCGGAAGGTGTACACGATCAAGGGCAGAGCCACTTGCGATAGCACCCATGTGGTTTCCCAAGTGACATGCCTGCACTGTGAAGCGTTCTATGTGGGAATGACCAGCAACAAACTGTCCATTCGCATGAACGGTCACAGGCAGACAATGTTTGTTGGTAATGAAGATCACCCTGTGGCTAAACATGCCTTGGTGCATGGCCAGCACATCTTGGCGCAGTGTTACACCGTCCGGGTTATCTGGATAGTTCCCACCGACACCAACCTTTCAGAACTTCGGAGATGGGAACTTGCCCTTCAGCTTATTCTCTCCTCCCATTGCCCACCAGGTCTCAACCTCTGCTAAATTCAAATTCCCGCCCACCATCTTTAGCATCTTTGCTTTGGTTCTGTGGACAGAGCCTCTGCCTCAAGTGGTATCTCTGTCCAACTTCTTTGCTTTTTACAAATGTCTGTCTAGGTGTGTTTGCGTTTGGATATGTGTGAGTGTGTGTGTATTTGTTTACCTTCCTTTTTCCCTTAAGGTAAGTCCTTCCACTCCTGGGATTGGAATGACTCCTTTTCCACTTCCTTAAAACTCATATCCTTCCTCTTCATCTCTCTTTTCTTCCTCTTTTCCTGACGAAGCAACAAGCAATGTCCCTAATACTCGTATCATATATAATTGAATTCAACAATTACTTCCATCCTTGCTCTGTTACTTTTCTAAATCTTTTCTGTCATCTTATATATAATAGAAAAGAGATGACTTACCAAAAGGACCGGCTCGTCGATAGAAACAAATAGAATCACACACAAACACATTTACACAGACGCAAGTACACTTTGGCAGACATACTGTAGAACTGTCTGCCTAAGTGTACTTGCGACTGTGTAAATAGTGTGGGTGCGTGTGTATTTGTTTACCCTCCTTTCCCCCCCCCCCCCCCCCCCCCCCAAGGTAAGTCTTTCCTGTCCCGAGATTGGAATGACTCCTTATCCACTCCCTTAAAACCTTCATCATTTCCTTTTCCCTCTCCTTCCCTTCTGCCTGACGAAGCAGCTAGGCTTATATTACCTAAAGTACAGGCTCGTCGACAGAAACATAAAACACACACAAAAACACACAAACATTCGAGCTTTCGCCACCACTGGCAGCTTCTTTGGGAAAAAGAGGAAGGAAGGAGAGGAGAAAGGGAAGGATACGGGTTTTAAGGAAGTGGAAAAGGAGCCATTCCAATCCAGGAGTGGAAGGACTTACCTTAGGGGACAAAAAGGAGGGTAAGAAAATACACACACACACTCACACATATCCACATGCAAACACACCTAGGCAGACCTTTCCTACGAAAGTCTCCTTCTATAGAAAACAGATGACTTACCAAAAGGACCGGCTCGTCGATAGAAACAAATAAAATAAATAAAATCACACACAAACACACATACAAGCTTTCGCAGCCTAGCTGCTTCGTCAGGCAGAAGGGAAGGAGAGGGAAAAGGAAATGATGAGGGTTTCAAGGGAGTGGATAAGGAGTCATTCCAATCCCGGGACAGGAAAGACTTACCTTGGGGGAAAAAAAAGAGGGTAAACAAAAACACACACACCCACACATTTACACAGACGCAAGTACACTTAGGCAGACAGAGTGTGGCTAAACATGCCTTGGTGCACGGCCAGCACATCTTGGCGCAGTGTTTCACCGTCCGGGTTATCTGGATACTTCCCACCGACACCAACCTTTCAGAACTCCGGAGATGGGAACTTGCCCTTCAGCTTATTCTCTCCTCCCGTTGCCCACCTGGTCTCAACCTCCACTAAATTCGAATTCCCACCCACCATCTTAACATCTTTGCCTTGGTTCTCTGGACAGAGCCTCTGCCTCAAGTGGCATCTCTGTCTAACTTCTAACTTCTTTGCTTTCTACAGTTCTACAGTATGTCTGCCTAAGTGTACTTGCGTCTGTGTATATGTGTGGGTGTGTGTGTATTTGTTTACCCTCCTTTTTTCCCCCCAAGGTAAGTCTTTCCTGCCCCAGGATTGGAATGACTCCTTATCCACTTCCTTAAAACCCTCATTATTTCCTTTTCCCTCTCCTTCCCTTCTGCCTGACAAAGCAGCTAGGCTGCGAAAGCTTGTATGTGTGTTTGTGTGTAATTTTATTTTATTTTATTTGTTTCTATCGACGAGCCGGTCCTTTTGGTAAGTCATCTCTTTTCTATTTTTTTATTTTTGTTTATCCCACCGGGAAAGTTTCTCTCTCTCTCTCTCTCTCTCTCTCTCTCTCTCTCTCTCTCTCTCTCTCTCTCTATAATATATATATATATATGGTATAAAATAAAGATTTTTTACTTACCTAAAGTACAGGCTCGTCGATAGGAACACCAAACACACACAAAAACACACAACCATTCGAGCTTTCGCCACCAGTGGTGGCTTCTTCGGGAAAAAGAGGGAGGAAGGAGAGGAGAAAGGGAAGGATACGGGTTTTAAGCAAGTGGAAAAGGAGCCATTCCAATCCCAGGAGTGGAAGGACTTACCTTAGGGGACAAAAAGGAAGGTAAACAAATACACACCCACCCACACATATCCACATCCAAACACATGTGGATATGTGTGAGTGTGTGTGTATTTGTTTACCTTCCTTTTTGGCCCATAAGGTAAGTCCTTCCACTCCTGGGATTGGAATGGCTCCTTTTCCACTTGCTTAAAACCCGTATCCTTCCCTTTCTCCTCTCCTTCCTCCCTCTTTTTCCCGAAGAATCCACCACTGGTGGCGAAAGCTCGAATGGTTGTGTGTTTTTGTGTGTGTTTGGTGTTCCTATCGACGAGCCTGTACTTTAGGTAAGTCAAAAATCTTTATTTTATACCATTTTCCCACCTGGAAGGTCTCCTTCTATAATATATATATATATATATATACACACACGTAAAAAATAGATGAAGTACACTTACCAGGCGAAGAGGCACAGGCAGTGATAGCAACAAACAAACACACAGACACACACACACACAAAAACGCAAGCCTGCGCAGCCTAGCTGCTTCGTCAGGCAGAAGGGAAGGAGAGGGAAAAGGAAATGATGAGGGTTCTGCCTGACGAAGCAGCTAGGCTGCGAAAGCTTGCGTTAGTGTGTGTGTGTGTCTGTGTGTTTATTTGTTGCTATCACTGCCTGTGCCTCTTCGCCTGCTAAGTGTACTTCATCTATTTTTTACGTATATTTTTCCTGTTAGGAATTTTATATATATATTTGTTAACAATTACAATGTTGTAAGGTGACTGTTAATTACAGATGTTGATTTATAATTACAAAAGTTAGTGTTAATTAAAACATGCAATGTAATTTAACATTGAATACACAGTACATTATATTTATACAATGTTATACCTTTCCTTCGCTACTTTCTTTGGTAATTTTGTACTACTCTATATACAAACAATCAAATGCTCTAAGACATGGTTATCTAATTAAATACTGAATGAATAAATTTACTAACATTTACAGTTTCTGCAGAAACACCGGTAAGTTTTTATGCTAATAGTTTTTAAGGTTGTCATTCCAAAACATATTAACACAAAATACAAAATCGAACAATTTGTATCATCTACATACATACTCCGCAATTCACCGTAAGGTGCGTGGCGGAGGGTACACTGTACCACTACTAGGCATTTCCTTTCCTATTCCACTTCCAAATAGAACAAGGAAAAAAAAGAATGCCTATGTGCCTCCATATGAGCCCTAATTTCTCTTATCCTGTCTTTGTAATCTTTACGCGAAAAGTAAGCAGGCGGCAGTAAGATCGTACTACACTCAGCTTCAAATTCCGGCCCTCTAAATTTACTCAACAGAAACTCACGAAAACAATGTCATCTTTCCTCCAGCGATCCCCAATTGAGTTGCCGGAGCATTTCTGTGACACTCGTGCATTGGTCGAACCTACCAGTATCAAATCTAACTGCTCGCCTCTGAACTGCCTCTATGTCTTCCTTTAAACTGATTTTCTGCAGGTCCCAAACACTTGAGCAATACTCAAGACATGGTCGTACAAGTGTTTTATACGTGGTCTCCTTTACAGGTGAAGTACATCTTCCCAAAATTCTCCCAATAAACCAAAGTCAGCTCTCCGCCTTACTCACAACTGTCCTTACATGTTCGTTCCATTTCATGTCACTCTGCAATGTTACGCCTAGATATTTCAATGCTGCGGCAGCATCAAGAAGCTCACTACTAATGCTGTATTCGAACATTATAGGATTGTTTTTCCTACTCATGCGCATTACCTTACATTTTTCTACATTGAGAGCTAGTTGCCATTCTTCGCACCAACTAGACAGTTTGTCTTAAGTCATCCTGTATGCTATTACAGTCAGTTAAAGACGACACCCACCCATACACCACAGCATCATCAGCAAACAGCCACAAATTACAAGTTACTCTGTCCATCAGATCATTTATATACATACAAAATAATAGCGGCCCTATCACACTGCCCAGGGGCACGCCTGACGATACACTCGCCTCTGATGAACACTCGCCGTCGAGAACAACGTACTGCATTCTATTATTTAGGAAGTCTTCCAGCCAGTCACAAATCTGTGAACCTATTCCATAAGCTCATATCTTCATTAGCAGTCCGCAGTGTGGCACCGCATCGAACGCCTTTTTGAAGTTGAAAAAAACACAATCCGCCTGTTGCCCTTCATCCATGGCTCGCAGGATGTCATGTGAGAAAAGGGCAAGCTGAGTTTCACATGAATGATGTTTTCTAAACCCGTGCTGATTCATAGAAAGAAGCTTTTCCATTTCAAGGAAATTTACTATATTCAAACTGAGAATATGCTCTAAAATTCTACATGAAACTGATGTCAACGATATTGGCCTGTAATTGTGTGGGTCAGTTATCTTTCCTTTCTTATAAACGGGAGTCACCTGCGCTTTTTTCCAATCACTAGGAACTTTGCGCTAAATTAAAGATTTGCGATAAATGCAAGGTAAGTAGGGAGTCAATGCCACAGAATAGTCTTTGTAAAACCGAACTGGTATTCCATCCGGACCAGCAGACTTTTTCGTATTTAGCTCCCTCAGCTGCTTCTCTACACCGGAAATACCTATTACTATGTCCCCTATTTCGGAATTAGTATGTTGATCAAATTATGGTACATTTGTGCGGTCCACCTGCGTGAAAGATTTCTTAAAGGTTAAAGTTAGGACTTCAGCTTTCCGTTTGCTTTCTTCTATTACTGCCCCGGAATGATCAACAAGTGACTGGACTGTGGGCTTTGACCCGCTTATCTTACATGAGATTTCATCTTTAATTAGTGCCAGCCTAATTACAGTGCAAGTAATGCTGCATTACTCAGTCTATATAACTTAATAGGCGAGTCAATTTCAATTAATATCATTTTTATTTCATTATTTACTATGAACATTTCTTGAATGTTCTGTCCAATGTTTTTCTTAAGGACGCCACAATTAATGATCCTTATCATCATAATCGTAAGTAATGTCTGTATGTATACTTTATATTCGACGCACACCCGATGTACTCCTCCTACATTCACATTTGTCTTAAGTTTTGAGTTAATGCAAATGTCCGATACCACCATCGGTAATCGCAAGTCTCGGTCTCCCGTGCTTCCGTTTAGCCTGCTGAGGGGGTCCACACTGGGTGATCCATTACATGTTTATGATGTCTATCTCCTGAACTGGGTTGTACATGATCCTTACACTTAAATCATCATCTTGGTTTGAAAGTCAAGTGCGCAGATTTTCATAAAGATTGGAACAAAATTGTAGATTTGTATGCATTACGTACACACAAACTCACAAATTGACGAACATTCTGATTTATAATCGCAGAATATATTACATCAACTGCAAATGGGCAAAGCTGAAAATGAGTACCCAGCCAAGATTCTTTTGCTTTCTGGGCAGTTGCACTGACCACTACACCACTGCGGACACAGAGACCACCGCACCTGCAAGTTCTACCTAAGCACACCTCCTGTCAGATACACATTACCAGCTTCGCCCTGCCCACAGTAATCAAATTCAAAAAATTTTGAAACTAAGAGCAGGGGCTCCAAACTTGCCACCACTCCCCACTAACGAAAGGATCATTTCCCGTCATTGGCATATTATATATATACATGTGGGGTCTGTTCCGAACAGACCCACCGAGCAGAAACTTCATTTTATTGCAATATTGTGATGGAATGGCACAATTTCCATTATGGATTCAAGGTACAATAAAAACATCTATTAAGCAAAATATTTTAATTCTTAAACTATAACAGATATTTTAACAAATTTCCTATTACAGCTTAATTTAACGTCATTCAGCTTCCTCCACAGTTTAGATCAATAATAATGTGTACCGAAAGCAAGGTATTAAAATGCAGCCTATCCATGTCAGGTCCCCTTAAACAACTTCCACCTATTTATAAACTTTTCTTGATTACGTGCTTAAAGTCACACATTTAGCACATTAACTCCATTTTTAACTAATCACACTTCTGGGAATTCAATTCTTTATAGAATCCAGGGTTATACTAGTACTAGTATGAATGTAAATTGGAACATAGGAAAAATTAAAGCTGGCTAAAGCAGAAAGAATGTTGGTGCTCAGGAGAGAATATCTCCCAAAAATTGTCACATTAAACTCAATCAGTTTATAAACTATTCTATATACTGAGGCATACCCCAATTTTCTCCATATTTCATAAGTTTCTGTGTCAGCACTAAGGCCCAGTTCCTCACTTCCCCCGAAGTAAGTGACATACAACTGATCAGGGCTTATTGCATAGGGGCCAGTCAGGAGGTTCCATGCTAGCTCACATGCTTCTTCCTGGGACACAGGAGGAATCAGAATCAATGAAATTGCATCACACAAATAATGTTATAATTACAATATTTTTCACTTAATAAATACCTTGAAATAGTCACCAAATGACCAGTTTCCAAGCATTTCAAAAAATGTATGATGGTACCCATCAGCACCAACTGCATCCAAATCATTGTGTTTTCCTCCAACTCGTATACACTTTTGACTATTAGCCACCCTTAAACAAGAAGGTGCAACCTGACCTAAGAATATTCCTTTGAACTGAAAAAGAAAGAGGAACATGAAAATATTGTACTGCAGTGTTCAATATCTTGCAGATCAACAATGCATTTGGATTATTATCAAGTTTGAGTTGGGACTGATGACCATTGTAGTTTAGTCCCCCTTAATCAACCCAACTACAACAAGTTTGAGTTTTCCACTACAGTATGTAGTATAATCTGCCGATGATGAGGAGATTGAAGAAATTCATGAGGAGATACGAGAAATTATTCAGACCATTAAAGGAGAAGAAAACTTGATTGTGATGGGGGACTGAAACTCAGTAGTAGGAAAGGGAAGAAAAGGAAAGGTAGTAGGTGAATATGGACTGAGGAAAAGGAATGAAAGAGGAGACTGCTTGCTACAATGTTGTACAGAGAAAAATTTAATCATCACAAACACTGATTTAATTATTATGAATGAAGCTAATATATGTGGAAGAGGCCAGGAGACACTGGAAGGTACAAGACTGACTTTATAATGGTGATGCAAAGGTTTAGAAACCAGGTTTTAAACTGTAAGACATATCCAGGAGCAAATATAGACTCTTATATAACTTATTGGTTATAAACTGTAGATTACAGCTGAAGAGACTGCAAAAATATAGAAAATTAAGGAGATGGAACCTGGACAAATTGAAGGAACCAGAGGTGGTTGAGTGTTTCAGAAGGAGCATTAGGCAAGAATTGGCTGAAACAGAGGAAAGTAATACAGTGGATGAAGAATGGGTAGCTCTGAGAGACTGAGTAGAGAATGCCGCAGAGGATCACATAGGCAGGACGACAAGGCCTGGATAATGCAGGATATACTGAACTTAATTGATGAGAGGAGAAAATATAGAAATTCAGCAAGTGAAACAGGCAAAAGGAAGTACAAATGTCTGAAAAATGAGTGACAGGACGTGCAGACTGGTTAAGCAGGAGTGGCTAGAGGACAAATGCAGAACCGTAGAAGATTGTATAACTAGGAGAAAGATAGATAACACCTACAAGAAAATAAAGGAGACATTTGGAGACAAGAAAAGCAGTGGTTTGAATATCAAAAACTCAGATGGAAAACCAGTACTAAGCAAAGAAGGGAAAGCTGAAAGGTGGAAGGAATATATGGGAGGCCTGTACGAAAGAAATAAAGTTGAAGGCAGTATTCTAGAAATGTAAGAAGAAGTAGAGGAAGATGAATAGGAGATACTATACTGTGAGAAGATTTTGACAGAGCACTAAAAGATCTGAATAGAAAAAAGGCCCCTGGAGTAGATGATGTTCTGTCTGAACTGCTGTCATCATTAGGAGAGCCAGTCATGAATAAATCGTTCCACCTGGTAAGAAAGATGTATGAGACAGGGGAAATACCCTCAGACTTCAAGAAGAATATAGTGATTTCAATACCCAAGAAAACAAGAGCAGACAAATGTGAAAATTACACAACTATCAGTTTAATAAGTCATCATTGCAAAACACTAACACGAATTATTTACAGATGAATGGAAAATCTGATGGTTTACGACCTTGGGGATGATCAGTTTGGAATTAGGAGAAATGTAGCAACTCACAAGGCAATATGCACATTAAGGCTTATCTTGGAAGATAGATTAAGGAAAGGGAAACTACGTTTTTAGCATTAGTGAATCATGAGAAAGCTTTTGACAATGTTGATTAGAATACACTTGTTCAAATTCTGAGGGTGACAAGAGTAAAATTTAGGGAGCGAAGAGCAATATTCAACTTGAACCAAAACTAGACAGTAATTATTAGACTCGAAGGGCATGAAAGGGACACACAGTGGTTGGGAGGGAAGTAAGATAGAGTTGTAGCATTTCCCAAAGTTGTTCAATCTGTACACTGAACAAACTGTAAAGGAATGGAAGGAAAAATTTGGCGAGGGAATGAAAGTCCAGGGAGAGCAAATAAAAACCTTGTGTTTTGGTTACGACATAGTAATTCTGTCAGAGACAGCTAAGGACTTGGAAGGGCAATTAAACGGAATGGACAGTGTCTTAAAAGCACATTATAAGATAAACATTAACCAGATTAAAACGAGGGTAATGAAATGTAGTGTCAGAAAATTAGGCCATGCTGAAGGAATTAGATTATGTACCGAGATAATAAAAGTAGTAGATGAGTTTTGTTATTTGGGTAGCAAGATAACTTCTGATGTCCGAAGTAGAGAAGATATGAAATGCAGAATGGCTATGGGAAGAAAAACATTCCCGAAGAAGCGAAAATACCTCCAGTATTAATTTAAATGTTAAGAAGTCCTTTCTGAAATAATTTATGTGGAGTGTAGCATTGTATATGGGTGTAAAATGTGAATGATAAGGAGTTCAGACAAAAAAAATGATAGAAGCTTTCGAAAAGTGGTGCATCAGACGAATGACGAAGATTAGATGGATAGATCGCGTAACTAATGAGGAGATGCTCAACAGGATTGGGGAGAAAAGGAGTTTCTGGTATATCCTGACTAAGAGAAGGGATAAGTTGGTGGGACACTTC
This sequence comes from Locusta migratoria, assembly GCA_026315105.1. NCBI lineage: Eukaryota > Metazoa > Arthropoda > Insecta > Orthoptera > Acrididae > Locusta > Locusta migratoria. The sequence continues at coordinate 368,125,256 of CM048751.1, read as the reverse complement.
CTGACACGTCAAGGAATCTTCAACTTGGCATTACAAGAAGTGTGTGAGGTAAAAATCATAGAGGGAGACCAAGGGACGAATACAGTAAGCAGATTCAAAAGGATGTAAGTTGCCATACGTATTCTCAGATGAAGAGCCTTATACAGAACAGGGGAGCGTGGAGAGCTGCATCAAACCAGTCTGTGGACTGAAAACCACAACAACATATAAACAAATTGCTCCTGCACACACATCAAGATCTGCCCAAAATAAATCAGAGAGAAGAAAGTTATTAGACTAATATATTGAATAACTTATTACATTATGACGAAGATTACTCACCAGGTGAAGGAGCACAGGTGTGACAGCAGCACAAATAAATAGAACACACACACACACACACACACACACACACACACACACACACACACACACACAAGCTTTCGCAACCCAGTTGCTTCTTCAGGCAAAAGGGAAGGAGAGGGGAAAAGGAAATGATGAGGGTTTTAAGAAAGGGGGAAAGGAGCCATTCCAATCCCGGGAGAGGAAAGACTTACCGTGGGGTAAGAAAAGGAAGGTAAACAAATACACACACACCCATACATTTACACAGACGCAAACACACCTAGGCAGACATACTATCATAGTGACTGAACTGGCAGTGCCCAATCCGCAACCGGGCCAGGATTACTTACTCCTGTCGAGAGGGGCGTGAGGAGGTCTTCCAGGTTGTTGGGATTGGTTTAATGGTGTGAAGCTTATTGGCATGAAGCGAGGACCACAAACTGCCACAACAATAAAATGCGCTGGCAAATAGAATCAAACGTGAGAACCATCGTCCGCTAACAATTGAAGGGAGTGTTGAATTCGGTGTACAACAGGGTGGATCGGATACGGGTCTCTCAGACTTTGAATGGCACTGATGGAGTCAGAGCAAATGACATAGGAAAGATGGCGGTGGGGACGGATATACAGAACAGTTTGACAGAGCAAAAAGCTCAGCTGCGAAGATAGAACACTGGACAGAAAGCCTGGAGTAAAACCTGTCGTCTCCAACGATCCGACACCATCAGTGGTCTTTGAGCCATCTGTATAGATAAAAATGGTAGTATCAAGCCGCGAACGAAGTTTAACAAACCACAAGTGATATACCAAATCTAGAGTACTCTCCTTTGGGAGCAAGCAGAGTTTAAAATTAACTCTAACCAGAGACTGGAGCCACGGTGGCATTTTGGTTTCCTGCATTCGAAAGGTGGTAGGGAGAGTAAGATCGAGTTGCAGTAGAAGGTGACGAAAACGAACTCTGGGAGGGAGCAAGGCAGTTGCAGACAGTCCATATTGGCGATCGAGGGCGTCATTGAAGAATGATGGGTAGGATGGAAGGGTGGGCAGCAGGCGGCACACATACCGACATAGTAGTATATCACTCCGATAGTTCAGTGGTAATTCGGCTGCTTCGGCATAAAGACTTTTGACAGGGCTGGTGTAAAATGCTCCAATCGCCAGGCGTAACCCCTGATGGTGGATTGAGTTTAGACGGTGTAAAATTGATGGCCGTGCAGAAGAGTAAACGAATCTTCCGTAAACCAGTTTCGAGTGGACAGTGGACCGGTACAGGTGAAGTAGGACGGTCCGCTCCACTCCCCACGACGTACCGGTAAGAACATGGAGAATGTTAAGGAAAGAGTACACTGGCCAGCCAGATAGGACACATGTGGAGACCAGTAGAGTTTCCTACCCAATATTAGCCCTAAAACTTTCAGCATTTCCACGAATGGCAAAGTAATGCAGCCAAGATGTAGAGACAGTGGAAGAAACTCTTTGTATCTCCAGAAATTTATGCAGACTGTTTTCTCACTGGAGAACCGGAAGCCATTGGTGACACTCCAAAAATCAAGATGGTTAAGATAACACTGAAGACAGCATTCCAGGAAACATGTTCTATGGGTGCTGCAGTGGATTGCAAAGTCGTCCACGAAAAGGGAGCCAGAGACGTCAGCTGGAGAACAATCCATAATTGGGTTGATTGCTATGGTGAAACGTGCCACGCTCAACGCACAACCTCGTGGCACCCCATTCTCCTGTTGAAAGGTGTCCAACAAAACAGAGCCCACTCATACCCTGAACCTTCGATCCATTAAAAATGCTTGAATAAAAAGGGGCAGATGGCCGCTAAAGCCCCATGTATGGAGCGTGCAGAGAATACCCACCCTCAAACAGGTGTCATAGGCCTTCTCCAAATCAAAGAACACAGCCACTGTCTGGCGCTTACGCAAAAAGTTATTCATAATATAGGTCGACAAGATAACGAGGTGGTCAATAGCAGAACGATGCCTATGAAATCTGCATTGGACGTTGGTGAGGAGATGGCAAGATTTGTGTAGCCAAATCAACCGAGCATTAACCATGCGTTCCATCACTTTGCAAACGCAGCTGGTGAGAGAAATGAGGCAATAACTGGAAGGAGTATGTTGTCCTTCCCTGGCTTTGGTATGGTAACAACAATTGCTTCACACCAGCATGTGGGGACCTCACCTTCAGTCCAGTTGGTAATCGTGAAAGCATTACAGAGATTAAATACAATACATTACAGAGATGATTGATAAACTCCAGTGGAAGACTTTGCAGGAGAGATGCTCTGTCGCTCAGTAAGGGTTTTTGTCAAAGTTTTGAGAACACACCTTTACCGAGGAGTCTAGCAGTGTATTGCTCCCTCCTACGTATATCTCACGAAGAGATCATGAAGATAAAATCAGAGAGATTAGAGCCCACACAGAGGTAGGCCGACAATCTTTCTTTCGTGACTGGAATAGAAGGGAGAACCGATAGTAGTACTCAAGGTACCCTTCGCCACACACCTATCGGGTGGCTTGCGGAGAATGCATGTAGATGTAGACTGTCGCAACTGGGGAAATTCCGATCGTGGAAAACCACCATGGAGGACAAAAGCCCCCAGTCAGCTTTCGAGATGTTCCAACTGATGTAACCCAGAGATAAGGTATGATGAAGGAGATGAATTATACAGGGGAAATGGTCGCTCAAGTACATATCAGAGAGAGCATACCACTCAAGCCGACGTGCAAGTTGAGCAGTACATATCGAGAGGCCCAAGTGAGGATAGGTACGCGTTGTTTCTGAAAGAAAGGTTGGTGCACCTGTGTTTAGGCAGACAAGATTAAGATGGTTGAAAATGTCCGCTAAAAGGGAGCCTTTATGGCAAGAGACCGGAGAACCCCATAGGGGGTTGTGGGCGTTGAAATCGCCTATCAACAAAAAAGGGGGAAGGAAGTTGGGCAACAAGGTGCAGCACATCTGCCCTAGTAAAGGCAGAAGACGATGGGGTATATATGTTACAAAGTGAAAAGGAAAAGGTGGGAAGAATGATGCGGACAGCAACTGCCTGTAGTTGAGTATGCAGTGGAATAGGATGGTAGTAGATGTCATCGCTAATGAGCAACATAACCCCTCCATGGGCTGCAATACCTTCCACAGGAGGCAGGTCAAAGCGCATGGAGGTATATTGTGAAAAAACTATGCCTTTGCGTGGGTGTAACTTTGTTTCTTAAAGTCCGATCACGAATGGACGGTGCAATCTAAGAAGCAGTTTCAATTCTTCTCTGTTGGAACGAATGCCGTGAATATTCCATTGAAGGAGATTCATAAGATGAGTGAAGATAGAAAGGAAAGGAAATAGCTAGAGGAGATCACCTCGCTGGTCACTGAGGGTCTGACTTCAAGGAAACGCTGCTACTGGTATCTACAGGTAAAGAGCCATGTTCCATCGCTTCATCTGGAGTCTCTGCCGCCTGCCTTGATTTATTGGCAGGGGCAGCTTCCTCCGACAGTAAAGGACCGGACGATCGGCTAGCAGTAGCGCGCCCTGGCGAGACAGAGGAAGACTGGGAGGCGCTACTGGAAGGTGGCGTGATAGGTGAGTCGCGTCGTGGCGGGGAAGGAGAGGAACTCTTTTTTCTTTGTGCCTTCTTAGAGGAATGACGATGAGATGTGTGTGCAGACGTAGGCTGTGCAGGCTTAGATCTTAAGAAGTCTTCACGGACAGGCTCTTTCTTGGAATTCCGGGCATCTGATTTAGACGCCTGTGATTTGAGAGGAGCTGCTAATGACTGCGTTTTTTAGTGAGAGGAAGAGAGTGGAGAGATTGAACAGGCAATCTTTGGGCTAGCCGATCTGACAACTGCGTCACTAAAAGTAAAATCACACGTCTGTGTGCCTACCTCGTTAGTAGGACGATGGGATCTCAGTGGGCTTTTGACCAGCTCGTATCTTCTGTACAGCAGAGATCGACACTTTTTCGCGTACTCTGATTTCTTGGATTACTCACTCCTCCTTGTTAACAGTGCAGTCTCTGGATGAAGCAGCACGGTCGCCCATGCAGTTGATGCAGCGAGGGGATGGAGGCGGACAGTCCCCCTCATGAGCGTCCCTGCCGCAGGTGACGCATTTGGCTGCATGGGGGCAAGACTCATGGGTATGATTATACCTGTGGCATTGGTAACATTGTGTGGAATTCGGAATATAGGGGTGAACTGATATTATTTCGTATCCTGGTTTGATCTTTGAAGGGAGATCCACCCTGTCAAATGTCAAGAATACGGTTTGGGTTGGTATCAAACCTGTATCAGCCTTTTTCATGACCCTGTGGACGACTATGACGCCCTGATCAGTCAAGTAGTCCTTTATTTCTTCGTCTGATAACCCATTGAGGGATCAAGTATATACCACCCCACGTGACGAGTTAAGGGTACGGTGGGCTTCCACTATGACCGAGAAGGTGTGCAAGGGCGTGGCTCGGACCAGTTTTTGAGCCTGAAAGGCATTATCTGTTTCTAACAACAAACTCCCATTACGTTGTCGAGAACACTTCTTCAACGGACCTGCAATGGCATCGAACCCCTTCTTAATAATGAAAGGATTTACCTTAGAGAAATCATGACTATCATTACGAGTAACAATCAGAAACTTAGGAATGTTTGGTAATGTTTTCTTTGTTTGAGGGGCATGCAACCTTCGTTTCTGGCACAAAGTCAAAAGAGAAGAGAGAGAGGTCATTGCGGAAGTGTTTCCCACTATTACCGGCGTCACCGATGGCGTGCTCCTACCTAATGGGGATCCTCACTGAGGGCTCAACCACCTTCAAATGTTCAAATGTTTGTAACGCTTATGGGACTTAACTACGGGGTTATCAGTCCCTAAACTTACAAACTACTTATGAACTACTTACCAACTAGGATGGCACAAATATCCATGCCCGGGGGGGATTTGAACCCCCGACCGTAGAGGCCGTGCAGACCGTGACTGAAGCGCCTCAGTCTCCTCGGCCACCGCGGCCGGCGCTCAACCACCTTAGGTCATTATTCACACCTCAGGTCACACCTCGCGAGAAACAGGCAGAGGGACCAATCGGCACAGTCGGAAGGTACCAGCTCGGGTAATCAACCCTCCTGGGCCTGGCCCTTACCAGGAGATACGTACGTGCCCTACTTGTATACCCGGGGCGGGGAATTACGTGTTACCCCATCACTTGCTATTCATGAGAATGCGTGGGTCAGCCTTCAGACATGCACAGGGAGGAAAGAAGAAGAATAGAGGATGGAAAGAAAAGGATAGAAAAGGGGAAGAAGTAGAATCTCAAACGCCAAGGTGGAGATGAAAGGGATGGGTCCAAGGTAGAAACAAGAGAGCAAGAGGAATGAGCAGAAAAAATGAGTGGAAGAAGGAAAGGACCAGTAAAAAAGCAAAATGTGGAAAAGGAGATGACCTGAATTTATTCAGACGCTCGTCTCCGGTGGAGGGGAGGGGGGGGGGTTTGCATGTGGCATGTGAAGCAGCCTGGGGAAGAAGGAAGGTTACTTCGGCTCGGAGCCCCGTGCGCGCCACACACATAGCCACAAAAGAGCTGTGGGCCCCCTGGGGTGAATGTGGTGTTGTGAGGAAATATGTTGTGTTGTGGTCTTCAGTCCGGAGACTGGTTTGATGCAGCTCTCCACAATACTCTATCCTGAGCAAGCCTCTTGATCTCCACATAAGAACGGCAACCTACGTCTATCTGAATCTGCTTACTGTATCCATCTCTTGGTCTTCCTCTGCGATTTTTACCCCACACACTTCCCTCTAATGCTAAATTCACAATTCCTTGATGTCTAAGAATGTGTCCTACCAACCTATCCCTTCTTTTATGCCAGAAATTTCTTCTCCCCCCAATTCTGTTCAGTACCTCCTTATTAGTTACGCGATCCACCCACCTAATCTTCAGCATTCTTCTGTAGCACCATATTTCAAAAGCCTCTATCCTCTTCCTGTCCACACTGTTTATCGTCCATGTCTCACTCCCATGCAAGGCAACACTCCATACAAATGCCTTCAGAAAGGACTTCCTTAGGCTTAAATCAATGTTCGATGTTAACAAATTTCTCTTTTTCAAGAATGCTTTTCTACCCATTGCCATTCTGCATTTTATATCCTCTGTACTGCGACCATCATTTGTTATTTTACTGCCCAAGTAACAAAACTCATCTACCTTCTTTATTGCTTCGTTTCCCAATCTAATTCCTTCAGAATCACCTGATTTTCTTACACTGCACTCCATTACCCTAGTTTTGCTCTTGTTAATGTTCATCTTATATGCACCTTTCAGCACACTGTCCATTCCGTTCAATTGCTCTTCCAGGTCCTTCGCTGTATCTGACAGAATTACTATGTCATCAGCAAAACGCAATGTTTTTAATTCTTCCCCCTGAACTTTAATTCCCTCTCCAAATTTCTCCTTGCTTTCCTTTATAGCTTGCTCAACGTACAAATTGAATAACATTGGAGAAAGGCTACAACCCTGTCTTACTCCCTTCCCAACCATTGCATCCCTTTCATGCCCTCCAACTCTGACAACCGCTGTCTGGTTTTTGTACAAGTTGTAAATAATCTTAAGCTCCCTATATTTTACTCCTGCTTGCTTCAGAACTTGAAAGAGTTTAGTCCAATCAACATTGTCAAAAGCCTTCTCCAAATCTACAAAAGCTAGATATGTAGGTTTGCCTTTTCTTAATCTATCTTCTAGGATAAGCCGTAAAGTGAGTATTGCCTCCCGTGTTCCTACATTTCTCCTGAACCCAAACTGATCTTCCCCGAGGTCGGCTTCTACCAGCTTTTCCATCCTTCTGTATATAATTTGTGTTAATATTTTGCAACCATGACTTATTAAACTGATGGTTCTGTAGTTTTCACACCTGTCTGTACCTGATTTCTTTGGAATGGGGATTATAACATTTTTCTTAAAGTCTGAGGGTACTTCGCCTGTCTCATACATCTTACACACAAGGTGAAACAGGTTTGTCATGGCTGGTTCCCCCAGAGACTTCAGTAGCTCTGAGGGAATATCATCTACTCCAGGGGCCTTGTTTCGACTTAGGTCATTCAGGGCTGTCAAATTCTTCTTTCAGTACAGTATCTCCCATTTCATCTTCATCTACATCCTCTTCCCTTCCTACAATATTGGCTCGAAGTTCATTTCCTTTGTAGAGCCCCTCTATATACTCTTTCCACCTTTCAGTTTTCGCTTCTTTGCTGAGAACTGGTTTTCCACCAGTGTCCTTGATATTCATAGAGCTGTTTTTCTTATCTCCAAATGTTTCTTTTATTTTCCTGTAGGCTGTATCTATTTTTCCCCTATTTATACATTCCTCTACATCCTTGCATTTGCCTTCTACCCACTCCTTCCTAGCCATTTTGCACTTCCTGTCAATCTCATTTCTTAGTCGTCTGTACTCCATTTTGCCTGTTTCATTTACTGCATTTTTATATTTTTCTCTTTCATCAGTTAAATTTAGTATTTCCTGTGATATCCAAGGAGTTTTTGTAGGTCTTGCCTTTCTACCTATTTTGTCCTCTGCTGCATTCACTATTTCATCTCTCTATGCTACCCATTCCTCTTCTACTGTTTTATTTCCCTCTGTTTCTGTCAGTTGTTGCCTAAATCTCCCTCTGAAATTCTCAAGAACTTCACTTTCCTTCAATTTATCTAAGTCCCATCTCCTTATTTTCCTACCTTTCTGCAGTTTTTTCAGCTTCAGCCTACAGTTCATGACTAACAAGTTATGGTCAGAATCTATATCTGCCCCCGGGTATGTCCTGCAGTTTATAACCTGGTTCCGGAATCTATGTCTTACCATTATAAAATCTATCTGATACCTTCCGGTGTCTCCTGGTCTCTTCCACATATACAACCTTCTTTTGTGATTCTTAAACCACGTGTTTGTTATAACTAAATTATGTTCTGTGCAAAATTCTACCAGGCGGCTTCCTCTTTCATTCCTTTTGCCCAGACCATATTCACCTACTATCTTCCCTTCCCTTCCTTGTCCTACTACCGAATTCCAGTCTGCCATAACAATTAAGTTTTCCTCTCCCTTAATTGTCTGAATAATTTCCTTTAGCTCCTCATATATTTCTTCGATTTCCTCATCATCGGCAGAGCTAGTTGGCATATAAACCTGTACTACTGTTGTCGGTGTTGGCTTCGTATCTATCTTGACAATGATAATGCGATCACTGTGCTGCTCATAGTAGTTTACTCGCATTCCTATTTTCTTATTCATTATCAATCCTACTCCTGTGATACACCCAATTGGTTTTGTATTTATAATACTGTACTCACCTGACCAGAAATCCTGTTCATCCTGCCACCGAACTTCACTAATCCCCACTATATCTAACTTCAACCTATCCATTTCCCTTTTTAAATTTTCTAATTTTCCTACTCGATTAAGGGATTCCACGCTCCGACCCGTAGAATGCCAGTATTGTCTTTCCTGATGATCACATCCTCCTGAGTAGTCCCCGCCCGGAGATCCAAATGGGGGACTATTTTACCTCCGGAATATTTTACCCGAGAGGATGCCATCATCATATGTTCATACAGTAGAGCTGCATGTCCTCGGGAAAGGTAACGGCTGTAGTTTCCCCTTGCTTTCAGCCGTTCGCAGTAGCTGTGTGGCAAAGCCACATTAGCTGATGTTACAAGGCCAGCTCAGTCAATCATCCAGACTGTTGCCCCTGTAACTACTGAAAAGGCTGCTGCCCCTCTTCAGGAACCACACGTTTGTCTGGCCTCTCCACAGATACCCCTCCGCTGTGGTTGCACCTACGGTACGGCTATCTGTATCGTTGAGGCACGCAAGCCACCCCACCTCGGCAATGTCTGTGGTTCATGGGCGTGGGTGAGGAAATATATGTTCCTAAAATCAAACAATAGTTTTTTACTTAGTGATGGAAATTAAGCAAATTACTTTTGCACATTTTGCATTGAAACACCGCATATTTGTGGGATTCTAAAGCTTTCTTTCTGCATCACAACTGTAATTTAAAATAGTGGATTTGGATAAAGTGTATATTGATCTTAAGAATCTGTGCCAAGTAGAAACAGGAGATGGGACCAACTCAGGGGTCCGGTTGCTACACTGCAGTTTGTCGGAGCTCACATGCTACAGACCTGGTGTTCTACTAGATCTATAAAGAGTAGACTCGTGATGAAATATTGATGTGACTTGCGTGTAGTGTATTAGAATGTGGTGTGTGTGAGGGCACTTGGAAGTAAGCATGTTATTTGAGATGCTGCTCTTGTGAGAAATACGGATGTCAGTTGGACGTGTTAGAGATGGTCATGCATGTTTTGATCATTAACAGATTCAACAGTAATGCTTCATAGTCAGCGATGATGAAGGTGCTACATAATATGGTACCAAACATTTTTCTCCAGAAGAACAGTTCACCGGTGGAATGTATTTAATGATTGAAATGTGGCAATGTGGAAAGCCCTAAATGTCTACTGTGGCTCCTTCCCACAGCAGTGAAAGTTTTATGTGATGTTGCCAGGAGTACAGTTTGTGAAAACTGTATAGGTGGTGTCCTTGTTCAAAAATTTGCAACAGGTGGTTTCTCTTGTTGTTTAGACCTATTTTTTTTAGGTCAGCAGTGTACGTTTGGGCCCACAACATGGGTTTCAGTGTTCATACTGTGGTAAAAAATTAAGCAATCAATAATCCAATGACTAATTTCATGCTTTAGTATGTAAGGTCCTTTCCTCCAACCTTTTAAATGATTTACCCAAAATGTTGAAGGGGGACCTACAGCTTAATATGAATTCATAGTCTGCCTTTTACCACTGAGCTACACTGTATTGTGGTATACTATATTTTTAAACATTACAAGTCATTACAGTTTACTTTAAAAGAAATGTTTCTTATTCTTAAACTTGCATGATATTTGTTATAAGAAACTGTTTTTCAGTTAGAGAATATGTGTCTTTTTGAGCAGGAAGTGACAAGTAGCGTTAATATATTCAACAATATACACACGAAACTTCGATTTTAGCCACAGTCTTCACTAGAAAACGGACATGTGCCAGCATTCACACAATCACCCAGAAACACTTCACACACAATCAATCATCTGTGGCTGCTGCATTCCGAGTTACAGTGATGGGATGGTAGGAGAGAAGAGAGGGAGCATGAAGGATGTGATGCTGTGGTGTGGATGGATATAGTGCTGCCATCTGTAGTGAGTAGGTACCAGATGGGTGGAAAGAGATGTAGTTGAGGAATGGAGGGTGGGGGAGCTGAAAATATACATCCCAGGTTGATGCCTGGATAAGTTCGGGACTGGAGAAAGATAATTTCCATCTGTGCAGATAGGAATGCTAGTATTGGGGAGGAAGGGGAAGGACCCAGATAGTCTAGGTCATGAAGCAGACTATGATATCGAGCACACGCTCAGCTACATATCGTGCCACTGCGTGGTCTACCTTTTTCTGGCCACAGTTTGCTGGTGACATTCATTCTAATAAGCAACTGGTTGGTAGTGAAAAAAAAAATTAAAACAAACTGTACAGTGAGCACAGTATAGTTGGTAAAACACATGGCTGCTTTCACACATGCCCTGTTCTTTGAACAGGCAGAATACAGACGGGTCCAAAAAAAGGTATCCACTGTTTAAAGGTCCGTAACTTGCAAACTAATTAACGGAGTTGTCTCATTTTTGGTGAAACTGTAACTTAAAAGTCCAGCTTAAAGATATCACTGTACGTGTTCCAAATGGACACCATTAACATCCACACACAAACGATGCCACCAAACTACAGCATGAACTACTGACTGCAACGTGTTCAGTGGCATATCTACACACAAATGTACAACGGATTCTCGAAGTTCATCCGATGCGCGTGGCTTTTGTCGATAAACAACGTCCTTTCGTGTTCCCCACAGGTAAAAGACCAGAGGATTTAAGTCTGGGGAAAGTGGTGGATACTCCACAGCACCGGTAACTGTGCCATCAAAGAAGAATGGCCCTCTCGAGCCCCGGTAAGACGACCCGCACCACACATTTACACCTGGCAAATTCACGGCTTTGTCTACATGGAGGTTCGAGATTTTAGTCTTCCCAGTAGATGCAATTGTGATGATTTACTATACCATTGAGTTTGAACTGTGCCACATCAGACTACACAATCATCTCTGCAAACTCTTCAACGTTGTGCACTATGTTAGTAAACCATTCACAGTACTCCATTCTACGATCTGGGTCACCTTCGTTCATTGCGACTGTTCAACTGTCTGTAAATCTATCGGACCAAACTGCGTGGTCATCAGTCCATAGCTTACAAATTACTTAAACCTAGGTAAACTAACCTACGGACAAACACACACACCCATGCCCCAGGGACGACTCGAACCTCCACAGCAAGCAACCGTGCGCTCCGCAGCGAGGTGCTTTAGACCACTTGACTACTCCACCGTGGCTCATTCATTGCGAGTAGCAATCGTAGGATGTAGCACTTCCACTTTGCCGTCTTCAAAATTCGCCGAACACTCGAGCGACTCACTCCAGTTTCACGGGCACACTATCTCAGAGACTTCGTCCCGGGCACGACGTTAAACTGCCTCCCAACCCAAGGTGTGGTGCGACCCGTGCTGAGGGGTGCGTGGCACATGGGTGGATGTGTCTCGAACGGAGCCTCAGGGATACCGGGCTACCTCCCTGAGTAAGTTGCCTTGCACAGGGGTTATCGTAGTGTGGACCATATAAATCCCCAAATCTTGTGGGACTAAGATGAACACGGAGAAAAAAATTATTTTAAAAGAATCCGAGGGGCAATCTGAGACCTCAGATACTCAAACATCGGGATCAGGACCGATGGAGTGCACTCCTACTTCTCAGTCAGGGTCTAGATCTGAGCAAGAAGTGGGAGCTGTAACAGAGAAGTTGGACCAGATTAGAATTAAGGCCTTGTCTGGGGCTCAGAGGAGGAAACTTCTCAAGGAACAGAAGCAAAAGGAAGAAAAAGAATGGGTTCCTAAACATAAGTGGAGGGAATCAAAAGGGCTTGAGCCCAAGACCCCCAAAAGGGTCCAGAACCCAAAAGTCTCGACACAGGATTGGAGGGTAATTAACCAAAAGGTCGTTCCAGAAGGACGAACCCTGGTGGTGGAGGTCGGAGAGAAGTCTCTGAAGGCAATGCGAGAGCAAGGCCTGAAACTGTTTTTAGGGTTCTCTCAGGTCGCCGTCAGGGTAATCAAAGACCTTAAAGGCAATAATGGCAGCAAGATGGGGACTGGAAGTGCTGCAGATAAACCTGCAGCACAGTAAAGGGGCCACTGCTGCCCTGATCCGTCGCCTGGGGAGACAGGACGTGGACGTGGCCCTGATACAAGAACCCTATTTATACAAAGGGGGTGTATCGGGCCTCGGTGGTACTGGAGGTAAGCTGATTTATACCAGAAATCTAAAAAACTCCAGAACATGCATTTATGTTAGAAATGGAATACCTTTCATACCAATGATGGATTTTTGTTCGAGGGACCTGGTGACCATCAGGATGCAGCAATGTGACGAAGGTATCAAGAGGGAAATTGTTTTGGCCTCAGCATACCTTCCTCACGAAGACAGCTCTCCTCCTCCTTTGGAAGTGAGGAGACTGACGGAAGCCTGCCATCGGCAAGGTGACGAACTGTTGGTGGGATGTGATGCCAATGCCCACAATCTATCATGGAGCAGCAAGGACACCAACAGTAGAGGTGAGCACCTTCTTGAATTTCTCCTATCTAACAACTTGAAGATCCTGAATAGGGGTGATGAACCTACATTCAGGAATAGTAGAAGGGAAGAAGTAATTGACATAACTTTGATTCCATAATGATGGGAAGTTATGTCAAACAGTGGCATGTGGACCTGGAGCCATCCTCGTCAGATCACTTGTATATTAAATTCAAGGTTGAAATGGGAACCAGACAGACCATGACCTATAGGAATCCCAGGAAAATGGACTGGGAGACATATAGGAGAGACCTTGACTTCAGCCTATCAGAAATTAAAACTTCGATAAGGAATCCAGCAGAGTTTGAGGAAGTAGCAGAGGCCGTAACCTCTGCTATAGTGACCTCATACCAGGACAACTGCTCAATCAGCAAGAAGTGCACAAAGAGGAGTGTGCCTTGGTGGAATAATAACCTGGAAATGCAAAGGAAACAGGTGCGAAGACTGTTTAACCTTGCGAGGCACAAAGGACAATGGGCAAAATATCGTGAGGCCCTTGTCAATTACAACCTTGCCATCAGACGGGCAAAGGAGGCATCCTGGAAAGTATTCTGTGAGGAAGTGGAGGGCACGGCTGCTCAAGCGAGACTTCATAAAATCCTCACTAGGGTACCAACTAATCCAGGAGGAACACTGAGAAAGGAGGATAGGAAGTATACAAAGACAGCACATGAAACACTGGAATTGCTCCTCAAGACTCACTTTCCTCAATATACTCTGGGGGAAACTCAGACCAGAATGCGATTCCTGAGAGACAACGGTTCTCAGGTATTCGCAAAGAGGACTAGGATCTGGCCAAGGGGTGTGTCGATTTCAGTAAGGTCCGATGGGCAGTGGGAACATTTCAACCGTTCAAGTCACCTGGCCCGGATGGAATCTATCCAGCTCTCCTGCAACAAGCGGGAGAAAATCTTATTAGATTTCTATGCAGGTTATTCAGGGTTAGCCTAGCAGCAGGAATCATTCCCAATGCCTGGAGGGCAGTGAAGGTTGTCTTCATTCCAAAGCCAGGGAGAATTGACCATACCAAGGCCAAGGATATGAGACCAATCAGCCTGTCCTCCTTCATTCTTAAGACATTGGAAAAGCTGGTTAATGTGCATGTTGGAGGAAGGAGGTTAAGTAGGGCTCCTCTACATCCACACCAACATGCATATCAGTCAGATAAATCATGTAAGACAGCTATCCACCAACTCATTGGGAAGGTGGAGAAAGCACTAGACTTTCAGGTAATAGCCCTCTGTATCTTCCTAGACATCGATGGGGCTTTTAGCAACACGACCTCCGATTCCATGGTTAGGGCAGCAGAGGTGCATGACCTAGGGACCACTATATGTAGGTGGACTAGGGCCATGCTCAGTGGAAGAAAGGTAGAGGCTACCATGATGAATGAAAAAATGGTAATCAACACCACTAGGGGTTGCCCGCAAGGAGGAGTTCTTTCCCCTTTATTGTGGAATCTAGTGGTGAATGATCTCATTGGAGAATTAAACTCTAGGCAGTACTTTTGCCAAGGATACGCAGATGATCTTGTCATAGTAATACTTGGCAAATTTGCTGACACAGTGAAGAATATGGCACAAGGTGCATTGGACATTGTGCAAGACTGGTGCAGAAAACAGTATTTGGGGGTTAGTCCTAAGAAAACTGTTGTTGTACCATTCACAAAGAAGCATATACAACATTCAAGTTGGAATCTAAAGCTTTTCAATGAAGCGCTACCTGTGAAGGCGACAGTGAAATATCTAGGGGGTTACCCTAGATGAGAAACTGACATGGACTCCTCACATTAGGAATATTTGCTCCAAGGCAAAAGGTACTTTAGTAAGTACCAGGAGAGCTTGTGGCAAAAATTGGGGCCTGAGCCCCAAGGGTATGCACTGGATATACACCACAGTGATTAGACCCAGGATCACCTATGGGGCGGTCATGTGGTGGAAGAAGGTAGAACAGCAGGTTGCTGCTAAGGAGCTTGGTAAGGTGCAGAGACTAGCCTGCTTAGCCATAACAGGCGGAATTAGCAGCACACCAACTGCTGGGATGGAAACCATGCTGGATATGCCCCCATCACACCTTTGGGTCAAGATGGAGGCAGCAGCTGGTGCATACAGGCTCAAAACTGGTAACAACTGGAACTCTTTGGGATATCCAGAATCACACACTAAAATAGTGAGTGAGGTAAATATAGGAAAGGTTGGGGAAATGCCAGCCGACTATATTATAACCCCATACTGCTTCAACAAGCCTTTCAGTATAACAATTGGAAGTAGGGAGCAGTGGGAGACAATAGTTCGACACCGTACAGGGGATATTTCTGGTTCACTGACAGGTCGAAATCAGACCAAGGCGTTGGGGCCGGGGTATACGGGGTGCAGCCAAGACTGGAGGGCGTCATCTCTCTAGGGAAACTGGCCTCAGTATTCCAGGCCGAAATCACTGCCATCAGGGCATGTGTGGAGGAGAATTTGCGTAGGTGCTACAAAGATCGTAGCATCTACATCTATTCAGACAGCCAGGCAGCCCTGAGATCACTGGCAACTCCTGCAACAAGTCTAAAATTGTTGCAGAATGTCACAGGGTTCTGGTGGAGCTAGGGGAAAGCAATAGAGTAAACCTATTGTGGGTCCCTGGCCACTCGAGAATCAGTGGCAACGAACTTGCCGACAGATTAGCCAGGATGGGGGCAGAGTCTCCATTTATTGGACCGGAACCTGTCCTGACAATCACCAAGGCAATGATCAAATTGGAGCTACGTAACTGGCTCAGAAGACAGCACGTAGAATATTGGACCAAAGTCCATCAACAAAAACATGGCAAGGTAATGATGCCAAAGCCATGTTTTAAAAGAAGCTCTGCAATCCTGGGCCTGAACAGGAGAGAGATTAGACTCATGGTTGGATTGCTGACAGGCCATGGGAATTTCAAAAAACACCTACATACAATGGGAATAACAGAAGAGGACCCTAAATGTAGGATCTGTGATGACGGTGATGAAACTGCATCGCATCTAATCTTCGAATGCATTGCATTGGAGAGTAAAAGGCACAGAACATTTTGGGACAACCAGACCCGAAGAAATTGTGTCTAATAAAGAACTGGTAAAGGGACTCCTTGCACTGTTCAAGGGCAGTGGTTGGCTTTACTAGATATACAGGGAGCGATACCGCACAATAAACTTAGTTTCGGTGCGGGCAGTGGCGGGTTCGACCAAGACTGTTTTGGCTTCTCTGGAAAAATCAAATCAAATCAAATCAATCTCTGTGTCGAGCGGTGAATTGTTGTAACACAAGATGGGAGTTAGCTAGACTCGTTTCTGATACAGGTCATGCAAATCGCTGCTTGTGTACATCTTTAACACAGCCTTCGGCTTCAAATTTGATTCAAATGCAATGAATTGTTAAACATGTCGGTTGCTCATTTCGCCACTGCCGTCGAACCTCATTAATGTTTTTGTACTTAAAATACCACTTCAAAGGTGGCTTCCATAGCCGAAACTACAAACTATAACACTACCAAAGATGAGACAACTCCGTCAATTAGTATGCAAGTTGTGGACCTTTAAACAGTGGATACTGTTTTTTGGATCCCTCTATACACTGGGACAGGACTGGAATAGGAAAAAACTGTGGATTGGTGTACTGGACATGTTTTGCAGTGGGGGTCTTCTACAGGGATATGGGGAGGGACTGTGATTGGGGATGGCATAATGATGGACTAGGATGTTGTGGAAGTTGGGTGGGCAAGAAAACACCACTTAGGAGGTGTCTGTAGGATAACTTTTGGGGCATTATGACAGATAATCAAAGCTTGGATTTGTTTATCTGTTCCAGTCTACAATGGTATTGGGTTATAAGTGGAGAGGGGTGATGGAGGTTGAGGGTGTGTGGAGATATGGCACAGAAAATCTGTTTGCATACTAGTTCTGAAGAGTAGTGTCTGTCTGTGGAGACCTTCTTGAGACCTTCAACATATTGAGCAAGGAAAAGTAGTTCTTTGTTATGGGAAATGAGGTAATGGGTTTAGATTCTGAGTAATGTTGTAAGAGTTAGTGGTGCAGGGTGGCAAGATGGTTGTTTAGTCGGGTGGTTGGCACAGGGGGACCAAACTGCTAAGGTCATCAATCCCACCGTGGGAAGGTGGTGGTTGTTGTTGTTGTTGTTGTTGTTTGCGGGGGAGGAGGGGGTGTTCGGGGGGACTAAACTTAATAGTTATTAGTCCCCTTTTTCCTACCAAGGACAATGAAACACAAAAGGGGTACACAGTGACAATGACTGTCAACACCAAGGAAGAAAACATAAATGGGAGAGTCCAAGTGTTGAGCTGAGCTAAAAGTTGTATAGCAGAAAACAGTGGCTTGCTGATTGCGAATAAATACAGATTGTTCCAGACACTCTGCTCAGACTAAAAACCTGTAGTTAAAACAGGGTAGAAGCAGTAAAAGAGACAACAGATTAAAAGGTTGGAGGTGGGGGACTGAAAAACCAGGCAAATTAGCCCACCACTAAACAGACCAATAAAAGCCAGCTGTGTAAATAAAACCTGACACAAGATCAGCCATTGAGGCATCGTAAGCTAAAATTAAAGTGGGCGCTGTAGGTAGGTAGCCGCAAGGCGGCTAAAAGTGGACAGTCCGACAGAATGTGGACCACTGTCAATAAATCACCACAACAGCAATTCGGAGGGTCCTCTCGACATAAAAGGTTGCCATGCGTCAACCATGTACGCCCGACACTTAATCGACACATGACAACAGAGTCCCTACAGGAAGGGCCGACGGAGGTCTTCCAGGCGGCCGTAGAGGACTCGAACGCACGGAACTCGTCGGGCATGTTCAGTGTTGCCCATTGCGTATTCCAAGCCTCAACGACCTTGTGGTGTAAATCCATTCGGATATCCCATTCTGAGATACCAATATCCAGGGGAGGAGCGGTAGTGGCCAGCTTAGCCAGCTGATCGACACACCCGGGATGCCGATGTGGCCCGGGATCCAAACAAAGTTCACCGAACAGCCAGACTTGCCGAGTGAATCGATGGCATTGCGAACGGATTGCAACAAGCGATGGGAAGAGAAAGACTTGTTGAGGGCTTGCAGGCCATTGAGGGAGTCGATACACACGACATACAACTTCTGGGGGCTTGCTCGGAGGTGGTCAAGAGCACAAGATATGGCGATCAGTTCGGCATTGAAAATGCTACAGCCAGGTGGAGGGACCGTCCTTCTGTGTGGTCGCCGTGAACATAGACGTAACTGACTGCCATCTAACAGGAAGCCATCAGTATATACCACTCCTGCACTGTGGAAAGTAGCGAGAAGGACCAGAAACTTGCAACGGAGCATTAGTGGCGTAATTAACACCTTTGGATTGCAGGACAATTGCAGATGGAGCTTCAAATGAAGAATGGTCTGAGGACGGGTACAGGACGGGCAGGAGAAAGCAGCAGGGAGAGGAAAGGAGTGTACGAACCCAGATTGTATTCGGAAGACCTGATCTGGGTCGACACGGTGGGGAAGGATGGGTAGCAGCTGGAAACAAAAGCCTGTGATTTGGGTGGTGTGGCGTGGCATGGACTTGAGGAACGTAAGTGGTGTGAAGCTGTTGCCAGCGAAAGTGCAATGGAGGGATCCCTGCTTTGAGAAGAAGACTCGGCACAGGGTTCGTGTGGAAAGCCCCGGTTGCCAGCCTAATACCGGTACGATGGACGGGATCAAGAATCCGCAATGCTGCGAAGTCATATACCGGGTTCCCCTAATCCAGCGTTGATTGTATCGGGGACATATAAAACTGCAGGAGGGTGAAACGAGCAGTGCCCCAAACAGTATGACTCGAGCAGCAAAGAATATTGAGATGGCACCAGCATTTTTGTCGCAGCTGATGCAGACGGGGCCCCAAGTAAGTCAGTTGTCGAATACCGACCCAGAAAAGCAATGCATCTCTTCGACAAGGGAGGCTTTTCGGATGGCTCCCTGCAGCTGCCGCTCAGTGACGCTAATGGTAACAGAACTAAAATACAGACAAAAGTCATCGACAAACAAGCTGTAGCAGATCAACGACCACACAGCCGTGGCAAGCCCCATTATGGCGACTAAAAGTAGAGGCACACTGAGAACACAGCCCTGTGGAACACCGTTCTCTCGAATGTGTGATGAACTAAGAGCAGCGCCCACCCTAACCCTAAAAGAGCTGTGGGAAACAAAATTCTTTATGGAGATAGAGAGGGACCTTATAAGCCCCAGTCATAGAATGAAGCCAGTAGGTGGTGGCACCAGGTGGAGCTGTACACTTTCCAGAGATTGAAAGGTAAAAGCTGTAAGTATAGCTGATCCCAATGACAGAAGATTGTCAATTGTGGAGTGGCCCTGACGGAAGACCCTTGCTGTGCAGCCAAGAGTCCCCACTCTTCGAGGAGCCACATAATCCACCGACTCACCGTACGTTCGAAAAGTTTGCACAGAATGTCGGTGAGAAAGATCGGACGGTAACTATCAGCCACCTGAGAGACAGCGCCAGGTTTCATCATTGGGGTGACGGTGCTTTCCCACCATTGGGAGGGGAAAATACCTTCTGCAGAGGCGAGCAGTTGATCTGAGCGTCCACAGGAAGATGTCAGAGGAACTGGCTACGTATACAATCTGGTCCTCGACAGGTATCGGGGCGTGCAGGGAGGGCACTTTGAAACTTCCACACTCAAACGGTGCACCGTACGGCTCCCGTCAACAGGTTCGGAATGATAGCAGCATCCACTGGAGTCGTACTTTGAGGGTGCGGAAGGCTGCACTGTAAGCTTCAGTCAAATAGATGCACACACAATGCTGTGCCACATGCTCGGCAACAGCGATCGAATCTGTACAGATTGAGGCCTCCTGCTGGTGGGTGGTACCCGAAAGGTGCCAAACTCGAGTCCACACCCGAGAAGGGGACACACGAGATCCAATACAGGCTACGTACCTCTCCCAACACTCCCGATGACTTTTCCGGATGAGAAATCGAGCTCGGGCCGGGAGCCATTTAAAGGCAATCGCATGTTCTACGGTAGGACGGCGCCGGAGTGCCCTTCGACGATCCCCGGCGGATTTGGCGATCTGTCACCATTGCCGAGGCACAGATTTACACCAACAGGAGCCAGCAGTGGTCGGAACAGTGGCCTCAGTGGCAGGGACTACGGTGACAGTGACTTGCCGAATTACTACATCCACATCGACTGGCAGTGGATCGGGAACGACCGCGACCGAGGCATAACGCCGCCGATCGGCCCTATGGAGGGACCGTCGTGGCAGGCGGTCTGCAGGTAGAGACTGTGGTAGCGACAGTTGTGCACACTAAAGTGAGTATGGGCACCTGTATTCTGAAGGCAAACGTCTTGTCGGGCAAAGAGAGTTTTGACATCCCTAACCCGACAGGTGGTCTCCGTTCCACCCCAAAGAGGACGACGGGCGTTAAAGTCGCACAAAAGTAGAAACGGTGGGGGAGCTGTGCGGCCGGGGCAGCGAGTTCAGTAAGTGAGACATCCTCGTCTGGAGGAAAGTGTACAGAACAAATAGCGATTTCTTGCACGGCCCAAATGCGGACAGCAACAGCCTCGAGAGGTGTGTGGAGGAGCACAGCAGTACTGGGGACAGTGATAAAGATGTATAGACAGACACTGCCAGAGGCGCTGTCACAGTCGGCACAGTTCTTAAAGTAGCCCCGAAGGGCTGGGGTCCGCTGAGGAGGAAACAGAGTTTCTTGTAGAGCCAGACATAGCACGGGGAAGCGGCACAACAACTGTTGCAACTCAGCTAGACGGTTGAAAAAAAAAAAAAAAAAAAAAAAAAACGACTCAATTCCACTGCTGCAGAATATAAACGTTTCTGTGCCGAGAAGCCATGAGGGATGAGAGAAAGATAGGGTAGGATAGGGTGGATAGGATGTTACGGGAGCACGACAACTAGGTCTTTAGTGCCCGGAGAGAAAGATGTTAGGTTAAACGATCACCTGATGCCAATGGGTTGGAGTCGACACTGTCTAGAACCGTCGCTTCTAGGAATCCAAAAAGGGCGAGTTCCCAGGGGGAAGAGGAGATCTCCACCTCATCTTCAGAGGCAGATGGACCACAAGGTAGCTTTGGAGCCACTGAAGGCTCTTTCGCTTTCTTTTTCTTCTCCTTTTTTGCCTCCCGCTGCCCTTTGTGTTTCGAGGACCGAGAGGACTTCTCGGAAGTAGTCGTAGGGCCAGACGCCATGCGGGGAGCCCGTCGAGCGGGAACTCGCAGATCCTGAAGCCTCTGGCTGGGATCTTCCAGATCACTTGTGGAAGCCTCGGAAGGGAGTGTCCCGAGAGACCCCTTCTGGCGAGAGGAGCCAAGGGCTTCTCCGGCTGGGTAAAGGGGACCAATGTACCTGACGGTGGGGGTGGAATTGCCACCACAGGTGGTGTTGGGTGGGGGGGGGGGGACAACCGAGAAATGGGAACCCTAAACTGTAAGGTCGATGCCCCATAGGGCCCACAGATGGAGGGAGCACTGGTGGTACCGTCGTTCCTAAGAAAACTGGTGCCGACGTTACTGCAGCAACAAATGTCATCGTACGCACGGGGTGGAGCTGCTCTTATTTCTTCCGTGCCTCAGGTCCAGAGTCTTAATCTACATTATCTTCCGTTCTCATCGTAAGACTGTATGAGTTGGCGCCCGCGGCGGATGGTGTCGCCTACAATTCCCGCAAAGTGGAGGCAGTGTATAGGGGGCGTCTGGATGTGCTGGACATCCACATTCCCTGCACGTTGGGCTGGAAGTGCACCAGGAGGAATGTGCCAGCACCTGAAACACCACATAGGGGGAGGAAGATACGGTTTTACGTCTCACGGTAAACCATTATCTTGACCTTTTCGTGTAGTGTGTGGCCTTCAAAGGCCAGAATGAAAGCACCAGTGGCAACACTGTGATCTTTCAGCACCCTATGCACCCGCTGAACACCTCGGCGCCGCACGTTTGCTCGCAACTCATCATCAGTCTGGGACAGGAGATCTCAGTAATACATCAGACCCTGACCGTGTCGAGCATTTTGTGGTGTGTGATACTCAGGGGAACATCACCCAGTTTGTCACAGGCAAGTAATGCCTTCAACTATGCTGAGGATGCCATTTGTATTAAAACAGACCCACTTCTCATCTTTGAGAAATACCCTACCTCGCCAAACTTATCTTTGAGCTGCTCGACGAAGAATTGCGGCTCGGTCGACTGGAACGATCCTCCATCAGTACGGGCATAAACGAGATACTGGTGTCGGTATGGCTCTGATCGGTTGAGCACCCTCTGTTCCTCCCACAGCATGGCCAGGGCTGTGGCACTGAAGTCAGTCTTTTCCCGCTTAGAGATGCCGGTTTTGCGTCGGCAATGCTATTATTTGCTCGTTTCATTGTTGTCCCACGAGCAGCTAGGGAACTATACGGCCACCCAGGCAGAGCCTGGCTTGCCTGGATAAGCCTTATACAACTGAGGGGCACTAGGTTCCCCAGAGGTTGCTCGCTAGCGACTGTCCAACCTCAACAGCCATGCATCTGCTCAGCATGTAACACACGTTGAGGGTTTCTTTTCTTTTTGTGAGGTTTGTACCGTCCTCGTGACCCAGGCGATTAAGCAGAGAGCCCCAGGCTCTGAAACGTAAAACAATCCACCATCACGCCAAATGATGGTCATTGAAGCACACACAGAGCTTACAGTGTGGCGGACTGATGGCGCGACACTGTCAACAGCTGGGGACCCCGAGTTTGCCAAGCTCGTACAGAGCAAATTAATGCTGAGTCCCTGAGGGAGCAGTAGGAATGGAAAGGAGTGACAATAGGAAAAGAGGGGAAGGGAAAGGAAATGCAGTTCATGGAGAAAAGAAGGAAGAAAGACTGCATTAGCTCAGGACCCTGTTCTCACCACACATGTACTCACAAAAGAACCATGAGCACCTGGGGTAGGTGGGGAGAGGTGGGCAAGACCATGGGAATGAGAGATGTAGGTGTATGGGGAAGTGGCATCAAACACGACTAGTAGGAATTCAGTAGGTAAAGGCGTAGGGGTGGTGGAAAGTCAGTGAAGGAAATGGTTGGTGTCCTTGACGAGGTGGATAGATTTCGGGCTGTTGTAGGTGCTGGTCAGTAGGGGCTAAAATTTCAGTAGGAGCACATTAACCAGCCTCAACTCAATGATCAGGGGTGAGTAGAAGATAGGTGTGGCATAATGTTTGTTATGGTGAACTCTGAAACTACTCAACTGATCTTAATGATATGCTGCACACTGTGAGTGATTTGATCCAACTCATAGGATAAGATTAATGACCTCAATGTTTTTTATTGTAAAGTAAATGATTTTACAGCCTATTGGGCCTGACTGACACATCTAGGGCCAGAATGTGGAACTTAAGCTTCACCTGTTAAGGTTGAGTAAGGAGCAAATAGCTTAAATAACAACAATGGAAGCAAAACCCCAGTGCCACATCCTGTTTCTTAAGGTCTGCCTGAAGCGTGGAATCCCTCCCAATGGCCTAACCATCAAAATTTCCTTTTCTGGAGCCAACCATACTTTCACAATGACCTTCACCTCTTCAGTTTCCAACAATCCTTAAATCTCACCAACCTGGTGTTTCAAAGCCACATCTCCATGGCACAGGCATCCCTGGAACATCTCTGCTCCCTCCACAAGATCCTAATTTGCAACCCACTCTACCTGCATCCTATATCCCAAATTGATTTCATTGCTCTCCAGCAACTGGAGCAGCATTCCAAACACCACCTCCACAGGTTATCCAGCCTGCTGACATCCTACTGTTGCCTTGGTGCACCACTATAAGATCTTTATACTACCCACAGTGCTCGCTCCCCCCCCCCCCCCCCCCGTGAACCACTCGTAGCACCCTCACCTTGCCTTGCTGATTTCCTCCGATTACCTCATCCTCCCAAGCTCCCTACCACACTCCACAACATCCACAGACAAAACAATCCCAGAACAGTGGCCAACCTATCCAGCAAAACCCTCAATCCCACGGAAGCTTCAGTCCTTTCCAAAGGTCTCACCTTCAGCCCCACAGTCCTTCTCCCGATTTATTCAGTGGAAACACTACATTGCCACCAATCCCTCCAACCAAAGCCAACCTACTTCTAACATTGAACCCTGCTTCTCCCAGTTCATACCACCATCAAACCGTGATCCACCCCCACCCCCAACTAACCACCCTCTGTCACCCTTCAGGAATTCCTCTCCAACCTGGCATCACCATACTTTCCTAAATCCCTTCCTAAGAATAACAACCTTTCGACAGAAGAAACCAGAGCCCTGCACAACCTCATGAAAGATACCAACCTAATTATCCTTTCTGCAGACAAAGATTCCACCACTGTAGTGTTAAATCAGTGACTGTGTGGCTGAAGGTCTCCGCCAATTGTTTTGATTTCTCCACCTACCAGGTATACCAGGATGATTCCATTCCATAAGTCCATCATGACCCTCAGTCCCTGATGAAATCATATGGCCTTTCCCAAAACATCTCACCTGAATCCATTTCTCTCCTCACTCCAGACATCACACACTCCTACCTTCTACATGCTTCCTAAAATCCACAAACCTAATAATCCGGGACGCCCAATTGGGGCTTGTTACTGGGCTCCCACTGAAAGAATTTCTGCTCTCATTGATCAACACTTCCAACCTATTGTCCGGAATATACCCTCCCACATCAAACATACCAACCACTCTCCACCGTCCCCACTCCTCTATCTCCTGCATCCTTACTCGTCACTGTTGATGCCACCTCCCTGTACACTAATACCCCTCACACCCATGGTCTTGCCACACTCGAGTACCACCTTTCCCAACGTCCTTCAGACTCCAAACCCAATACCTCCTTCCTCATACCCATTACCAACTACATCCTAACCAATAACTACTTTTCCTTTGAGGGAAAAGGATACTAACAGATCCGTGGCACTGCTATGGCACCTGTATGACACATTCCTTTGCTAACCTGTACATGGGCCATCCAGAGGAAACCTTCCTAGCTTGCCAAATCCACAAATCCCTGGTCTGGTTCAGGTTCATTGACAACATTTTCATGATCTGGACTCAAGTCCAGGACACCTATCCTCATTCCTCAACAACCTCAACTCTTTCCCACCCATCCATTTCACTTGATCCTTCTCACATCTCTGTCCACATCAAACCCACCAACTCTCAACAGTACCTTCACTTTGACAGCTGCCATCCTTTCCACATTAAAAAGTCCCTCCCATATAGCCTCACCACTCATGGAAGGCATATCTGCAGTGATGAGAACTCCCTTAACCAGTACGCCAAAAACCTCACAAAGGTATTCACAGACAGAAATTACCCATCAGACCTAGTCCATAACAGATTTCCTATGCCATATCTTCATACACCAACAGCCCTCCCTCCAACCCTACTAGCCAGCCACAAAGGAGTGTCACACTTGTCACACAGTACCATCCTGGACTGGAACAACTGAACCATATCCTATGTCCGGGCTTTAATTATCTGTCAACATGCTCTGAAATGAGACACATCATACCTAAGATGCTCCCAATCCCCCCTAAAGTGGTGTTCCGTTGCCCACACAACCTCCACAACATCCTAGTCCATCCCTATGCAACTCCTAACCCATTCCCTTACCACAGAGATAATATCCCTCTGGAAGACCCTGATGCAAAACCTGCCCAATCCACCCACCCAGCACTTCCTATTCCAGTCGCATCACAGACTTGTTCTACCCCATCAGAGGCTGGGCCACCTGTGAAAGCAGCCATACAATATACCAACTCCGCTGCAATCACTGCTCTGCATTCTACATTGGAATGACAACTAACTGGCTCTCCATCAGAATGAATGGCCACTGTCAATTCATGCACCTTTCCCTACTGTGTGCTTCCTGTTTTTATTTATTTATTATTCTATACAGCCTCTTTATGCTGCATCTCATTTTTTGCCTGACACCGCCTCTGCTTGTTATACCCCCACCCTTATCTTCCCTCTCCACTTCCCCCCCCCCCCTCCCCATCCCATCTCTTCCACTTGCCGTGAGTCAGACTGTGTTGGGTGACCAGAGATGGCTGACGTGTGTGGATGAATGTGCCTGAGTGATTGTGTAGATAAATGTTCTCTGTCTGAGGAAGGCCACGGCCGAACATTTAGAATTTTGTGTGTGTGTGTGTGTGTGTGTGTGTGTGTGTGTGTGTGCGTGCATCTTCTATTTGTGTCTGTTGGTGGCTCAACGTTCGTCTTTATGGTGAGCTGTTCCCTATACATATTATTATTATTATTATTATTATTATTATCAGCAAACAGGTTACAATTTCAAACCTTTCCTTGATACTACAATTTATTTTATGTTACAGATGTTATCCAAAGTTACATATGGCATAACTGTGGTTATAAATTATTCATGGGTTTCAATTTAATTCTAACTGTGCTGTGTATTTTTATTTTTTTTTTTTTATTTATTTATTTATTTATTTATTTTTTCAATAAAATACCCGCTCTCACAGGGGGAGAGGGGGGGGGGGGGCGAATCTGACACAAACATGTTGGAAGAACTGTGTATGTGTCACTGAACTCCTTCTAAACCACAGGGCCAATTTTGATGAAATTTTGTTTGTGTGTTTGAGTGGTACCCTGGATGGTTTACATTCACAAATGGACCTGGTAGATGGCACTGACAAATCAAAATAAGTGAAACTGTTAATTTTGATAACATCATATGTTATTCGATGTCATATAAATCATCTGACTGTGATAACATTTTGCACACTTTACCTCTGAAACAAGAGAAATGGCACTCCACATAACATTTTGTATGATGCATAGAGGAAGATGCTTTACAACAGACTTCCACACAAATCTACAGTTTTCTTGTGATCTTTACAAAATGTTGTACATTGCACACTTGAGAACCAAACAAATCTCACTCATTATGCGATATTTCATACCATGCATGGCAGAGAAAACCTTACTGCAGTCTTCGACAATGTTTTATTCAGTGCATTGAAGTGCTATGCTTTGATACAAGAGGCCCTTCCCCGTCAGAGGTTCAAATCCCCCCTTGGGCATGGATGTTTGTGTTGTCTTTAGTATAAGCTAGTTTATAAATAGTTTGTAAGTTTAGGGACTGATGACCCAATAGTTAAGTCCGATAAGTAAAATAACCCTTCGATTTGAAAATTTTGAAACTTGGCAACAGTGGCATAGCATGGGGATGCCGAGGGGGGAGGGGGCACGGCCCCGTGCGGCACACGTATATTTGGGGGTTGCAAGGAGCAGCCAAGCTGGGTCTTATTTGGCGATAGCAAGTATACTCTCTATAAAGGAGACTACAAACACACACATTTGTCAGGAAATTACAAGGTGTGTTCATTATGTTGCATTCAAATATATTTTGAAGATCCCCTAATATTTTTCGTTGCACTACAAAAAATATTTCCTACTTCTAAATAAGTCAATCCTGTTGAAATCAGATCACTTTAATAATCATTCCTGGGCGAAAATAATCTGTAAAAAAGAATGTATTTTTAGGAAGTCTTCACTGAGATATCAGTGATATACTCAGTTTGCTTAAAAACAAGTAAGAGGATTCCAGAATTTTATTTTGCAAATGCACAGTGTAAAAATGTACACAACACACTTGATGTCAATTTAAGATGCAACTTATCGTGTAAGATAACCTAGTTTGGGATAAACGCATTCCGAAACAAGTTAAATTACTTTCTTTGCACGTTTTGTACATATTAGTCAACAACGTATGGAAATCAGTGCAATCACTCTTTAACATAGCAATTTGTGCCAGAATTTCACGACGCAGAGATGTTCGAAATAATAATTGCAGTTTCTTTCAAAATCGCTCATGTGTGGTAGGGTCAGAGGAGAGTGACCGAATGCGGGTATAGCGGTGGAGTGTCTAGGCGGCCGCAACAAACTGTATATATAAAGCAAAAGGAGATTACAAATAATCAATGTTATTACATACTTGTAGACCAAATGTTCTGATTTAAGTGCGACTGCGTTGCACAGTGGTAGAGTGCCAGACTACAAATCCAAAGGTCGCGGGTTCGATCCCGGCCAGGTCCTAGGATTTTTATCTGTCACTCTCCACTTCTTTCACCTCTGGCAGTATTGCTCAAGTGAAAAATACCGAGTAGCACTGTGGTTCGTAACCCACGTTAATCTGTAGGTCCCCCTATAATTGGCTGGGTAAGTCAGTTCGAAGGTCGGAGGAAGGCAATGGCATACCACCTCCGAACAGGACCGTACCTAGTAAAGCACTGTGGTGTTCCAACCAATCTTCGGATTGTTAACAGCTTTACCTTAGTACAAGTTTATCTGATTTTGTTGCTTTCTGTATGACATGATGCCTAGGACCTTAGAGACGAACGAATCCAGGACGTAGTTACTGTCGTGTATATGGTCATTGTGGTACACAAAATTTTTGTTTGGTCCTGGAAACGTGGTTGGATAGCCGAAAGTTAAAAGGTGACCAGTCACAAAAAGCAGGAAATCCTGGCCGGAGTTGCAGCTAGGCACAAATTTTCACATGTCTCCACCAGGTAGTACACCTATCTATAGTAATAATAAATCTGTAAATGTAGGCCTGTCGCTGTTCAGTTAACACTTAAAACTTACTAGACGAATCTTCATCCAGTTTTCACAGAAAACATGAGAAAAGGTTGGGTCAACATATAAAAAAAGGGTAAAGCAGTCAACAATCCGAAGATTGGTTTAAACACCACAGTGCTTTACTAGGCATGTTCCTGTTTGGAAGTGGTATGCCGTTGCCTTCCTCCGACCTCCAAACTGACTTACCCAGCCAGTTATATGGTGACCTACAGTTTAATGTGGGTTCCGAACAACGGTGCTAATCGGTATTTTTCACATGAGCAATGCTGCCAGAGGTGAAAGAAGTGGAAAGTGACTGATAAAAATCATAGGACCTGGCGGGGATCAAACCTGCGACCTTTGGATTTCTAATCAAAAATCCACGGTTGTACTGCCGATCTATAGTGTCCAACGGGCACAATATTTCGGCGATCATACATGTCGCCATCATCAGGTGAACTGACGGACTGAGCTCCTGGAAACGCGCCGGCACAGAGATCCACCCGCTATGGCTGCTCAAAGGGAACTGGGTTCTAGCCCAGTAGCGGGCGATTTAAATACCCTCGGCCCGCAGAGCGACCCCTCCGCGGTCCGCGCCCCGCGCCGCGGCCGCGCATTGGAACCGATTGCGCCGGCGTCTGAGATGACGTCGGTGTGAGGGCTCTGTTCGCCATGGTCGTCACTTCATTACGTTTGCTAGATTTACTCTTAATTAACCCAATCGCTGGTTCCCAAGCTTTGCTAAGATTATAGCCACAGTCACGGTTTATGAGGTCGTCACTTGTGCGAATTTCATTGGCCTCTCTAACGACGCAGTCCCAATATCTCGACGTCTGTACCAGAATCCTAGTGCCTTCATAGTCTATCGCATGATTCTCCGACAAACAATGTTTAGCAACCGCCAACTTGATCAGATACATCAATCGTGTGTGCCTCTGGTGTTCAACGCAACGATCCTCGACAGTACGCATCGTCTGTCCAATATATGACTTTCCACACTGACACGGAATCCGGTACATGCCGACCTTCCTCAAATCGAGATCATCTTTGGCACCAGTGCACGAATTTTATTCGGCAGACAAAAAACAGTTCCAACCTGGTGTTTTTTCAAAATGCAGGCGATCTTCCCCGAGTGTGCGCCGTTATATGGAACGAACGCAGTGCCTACATCCTCCTTCGTGTTTTCATCCGTTTCCACATGTTGTGATGTAGTGGTTTGGCGGAGAGCCCGCTGAATCTGCCACTCTGAGTACCCATTTTTTACGAAATACAGTTCTCAGGTATTCCAATTCCTGGGGTAGACTCTCTGCATCGGAGATAGAGCGCGCCCTATGAACTAGAGTTTTAAGTACCCCATTCCTCTGTGAAGGGTGGTGACAGCTGTCTGCGTGTCAATACAGATCAGTGTGCGTTGTCTTCTGATATACACTATGACCCAAGGTGCCATCAGCTCTTCTCTTGACCAAGACGTCAAGGAACGGCAGTTTACCCTCCGTTTCAGTCTCCATAGTGAATTTGATGTTGGGGTGTATGGAGTTCAGATGTGTAAGGAAGTCAAGGAGTTTATCCATACCATGTGGCCAGATGACGAAAGTGTCGTCCACGTAACGGAAATAGCAAGTAGGTTTCCATTCAGATGATGCCAGGGCTTCCTCCTCGAAATTCTCCATGTACAAATTTGCGACCACGGGGTAGAGTGGGCTACCCATGGCGACTCCCTCCGTTTGTTCTTAGTATTCGCCATTGAAAGGAAAATATGTCAAGGTCAAGACATGCCTAAAAAGTTCGGTGGTCTTCTCGTCAAACTTCTGGCCAATCAAATCTAGTGACTCTCAAATGGGCACCTTCGTAAACAACAAAACGACATCAAAACTTACCATGATATCTGACCCATCCAATCTGAAGCTGTTAAGACGTTTAACAAAATCCAGGGAATTACGGATGTGATGAGGGCATTTACCCACATAAGGACTTAATATTCCCATCAAGTATTTGGCCAACGAATATGTAGTTGCTCTGATGTTACTGACAATTGGACGTAGCGGCACACCATCTTTGTGAACCTTAGGGAGTCCATAAAGTCTTGGTGGTACCGGACCTCGAGGTAGCAGTTTCTTGGTGACACTCTCTGGTAAATCCGCATCCTTGAGGAGCGCCCTCGTCTTGTTTTCCACCTTCTTTGTGGGGTAAACGCTGATCTTCCGGTAGGAATCGTCATTAGCAGGCCCTGCATCTTTTCAGTGTAGTCCTTATGGGAGACAACAACCATGGCATTGCCTTTGTCAGCCGGTAAGACAACAATTTCAGGACGCTCCCTCAGGTCACGAATGGCTGCCCTCTCTTTACTAGTGATGTTCAACTTCATGGGCTTGGATCTCGTCAACGCACGACAAGTTTCACACGTATTTCCTCAGCTGCTTCAGGTGGAAGTCGAGCTGCAACCTGTTCAACAGCACTAATAATTTCTGCGACCAGTGTGAACTTGGGGGTAGGAGCAAAGTTGAGCCCTTTCTCCAATACTGAGATCGCATCATCACTCAACTCCATGCCACTCAAATTGATGACAGTCTTGCATGGAACCTGCAGAGATGGTTTGTCAAGTAGGCATGAGAACTTAGCTGTTTGACGTCCTGTTACCTTCTTATGGGCACAATCGGCTGCAACCGAAGTAACACCATCAATCCAATCCCAGGAAAAAGTCGTGAAGTGACTAGCCAGTTGCAAATGCAGTTTGAATAGTTCCATGAGATGAACTCAAGGCTATGGCAGATATTTGGATTTCTAGTCTGGCACTCTACCACTGTGCAACCGGGCATAATTTTATCAAAATCGGATTACAGGGAAAAAAAAAAAAGATATCATAATTTTAAGTGTTTTCAGTAACCGCCTTGTCTGTTTGTTCAAGTATTAAAAACCTCTTTATCTCCAAAACTACTTCACAAATTTGCATGTGGTTTCACAGGTAACTTGAGCGTAACGCTGGACATCATATAGACTTCTTTTCATAAAAATCGGATCACGGAAGAAAAGAATATCGTCAATTCGTGAATTGAAATTTTTTATCTACGACCATCATGTCTGTCTGTCTCTTCGAACACGTTTATCTTCAAAACTACTGACAAATTTTCATGGGGTTTTCACACCTAACTTGCGAGTATCATATGTTTACATAAACGCTTCAATAATTAAAATCGGATTGGACACTATAAATATATCATAATTTAAACATTTGTTTAAAAGCCAACCTGTATGTCTATTTGTTGAACGTAATCTCCAAAAGTACTACACGAACTTTCATGGATTTCCACAGGTAAACTGAGAATAGTTTGGAGAGGGACATAGGCTTCATTTCATCAAAATCGGATCAGAGGAAAGAAAGATAATGTAACTTGAAGTTTTATGTGTATACTATGCTCATACGTAAGGTGTAGTACAGAAAATATCCAAGAGTACTATACGAAAATTCATGCGGTTTTATAGGTCAACTGATAGTACCTTGGGGCAACATACAAGCTTCTTTTAATCAAAATCAGACCAGGGGAAGAAAAGATATCGTAATTTGTAGTTTCTGGTGTGTGCTATGCTTGAATTGTAGCGTAGTATAGCAAAGATCCGCTGGAGGCGCTGTTACTTATATTGTATACATAGACCAAAGATCTTTGTCAATGCTGCGTTTTTTATTCACATAACTAAGGTGTAATACACTGAAACAAGGGCTACGATTTCCTTAGGCAGCGGAGTAGTGTATTGATGTTGGCAACAGTCATTGAATCCTTTTTGAAAAATCAGTCATGTACAATGGGAGGAATAATTTGTTGTATTGACAATGAAATAAATAATTAATGTTGTTCCGATCAGTAAATTAATGATCTCCCTAAAGCGAATATTTCGTTGCCAACGTTAACATAGTAAACTGCTGCCACTCCAAGTAAAATTTAACCCAGGTACGACACAAAAAAATTAATTTACTAAGAATTGTTGGTTTTGTAGTGCTGCAAAGAAACAATAGATGATTGTGTGCGCATATTCCCTCGGTAACAGAAGTATTTTGAATTAAGAGCTGCACTCTTATCTCTGCAAATACGAACTAACATTGAACAGTGAGTTGCTGATTATACTTTGTATAATCACAGCTTAACAACACATGTTTGCTTCGTTTGACAGGGAACATTTGAATTTAAAATATAACGACATTCCTTCGCGTCTATCGATGCTCTAATTTACATAAGAATTCTGTGCAAGGAAAATCGAATTTATGTACTTCCCTTTTTGATTTCATGTACCCTCATTACATTTTGAGAGTGTTATGTTTATGAATGCTGACATTAGTAACTTAGTACACCAAAGAACTAATTATGGTGTGGCTGCATATTTTTCATTCTTATAAATATGGTGTAATACACTACAAGAAGGGGCACAATTTTACTTATGGTGGCGGCGTTGTGTGCTAATGTTGGCAACAGCCACTGAATGCTTTTTCAAAAATCAGTCACGTAGAATGAGGGAAATATTTCTTTATGTTCACGATGAAATAAATAATTTATGCTGTTCTGGTCAGTAAATTCATCATCCTCCTAAAGCGAATAGTTCGTTGCTAACGATAGAAAACTAAACCGCCGCCACTGCAAGTAAAATTTAACCCAGGTAGGACACAAATTTTTTTTTTCTGCCTAGCTGTCTCCCATATGCTTTGCAATGTCATGAAAAGAAGTGCATCTTTCGAAGGGTATAGCCACTAAATTGTACATAGAGTAGAACTATCTATGGAGTGAGCATTGCTTTCTGTGCATCTTCTCAACATTAAGCTGGAATTATCACGTGATATTGAGACAAATCCACTCTTTTCACAAATTTATTTGCTCTTACAATTAGTTTGTACCACATTGACGGTAAGGAAGACCCAGCTCCTTTTCGCAGAGCA
Organism: Locusta migratoria; assembly: GCA_026315105.1. Classification (NCBI taxonomy): domain Eukaryota; kingdom Metazoa; phylum Arthropoda; class Insecta; order Orthoptera; family Acrididae; genus Locusta; species Locusta migratoria. Next base: position 368,091,637 of record CM048751.1, on the reverse strand, counting down.
ACCACATAAGATGAAATAATATCTAAACACATGTGTCATAGAAGCAACAAGAAAGTTGAGGAAGCGTTGCTAAATGGGCCATTTACAGTCACCCGTCTTAACTGAACAAAAAAGGAGCAAGATAAAGTCAGTGATTAGTATATTTTTCCCAATATCACATGCTATTTCCATCTTAATGTTGAGAACACAAAATCTGTTCTGCACATCTGAATGCTCACTCCAGAGATATTTCTGCTCTGTGTCTGCCACTAGAGATAATATACACACGCGAGCGACAAACTCATCAGAAACCTCTCTGCTTTCATAATTGTTCGGTACACTATTGTGATTTAAATTTGTAATTACTTAGTTTTGGTGCGGACTACATTAAGATAGAGAAAGACTTTTTCATTTGCAGAGACAATTGTACTTATAGTTATAATCCGACTTCTGAATATATAGTTCTATTACACAAGGTCGATTTCAACTTCGTGCTTATGGTAGTAATCACTGAAAGACGTGGGGACATGTATTAGCTGAAAGAGTGGCCGATGCTGCTAACACAGTCAAGACAATTCACTGGAAATACTATATTTAATAGGAAAGTTCTATACAGATGATCAGGTGACGCCATTCCTTCTACTATTACCCAGACTCACTTTATCACACATTGACACCACCATGACGTCTTATTTAAACAGACTTGAACTGCTCTGTTGATGGAATTTCCAGACTTTCAGCATTTGTCGAGTTTTTGATAATAGGGAGCACTACTGCATACAGAATAACTACATTGTGCCGAGTGCAACACTGTGGCATACTATTACTTCAGCATTCCCTTACAGTACTATGAGAGATAAACAGTTTGGTACTACACCATAGAACCAACACATGGCACTGTCATTAGTATTAGTATTTTCCACCTTAACAATAGACGTGTTTTCAGAAGTTTACCCCTAACAGACATTCTTAACTTTATGGACACAACCTAACATTGAATTTACATTGCTCTGCAGTACGGACTTAAATTAATTTCAGTCTTGGTATGAAAAACTTTATGAACATTCATCATTTTCGACAATGACTTTTACTTAAATTTGACATCTTGGCTAGGAGAACTGACTTTATTGACAGAGCGATCCAACAAGGGTTCTGTTTTTGCTGACCTAGGCCCGGAACCCAAAAACACCATGATATACACAAGTCCCTCTTTAACAACCGTTGTGAAGCACGGGCATATAAGCTAGTACCTAATACAGCAGCTGGAATTTTGATATTGCAAGTAAACTTTGTACTATTACTGGTGTGCTGCCTATGACCCTGTGTTGAATGTCTTCCAACATAGACAGAGTAATAGTTCAATATTTGTAGATGCTTGGCAATTCACCCTTTAATGAGAACCAAGCTAACAGCTCTTCTTTAAGAGAGTGGAAATTTAACTTGCATTTTTTCTTCATGTTTCAAAGTATCCAAATCTTTAAAAATTTAGGTCCAGCATTAGCTGTGTCTCAAAACAATATTACTCGTTAGTTAAACTTCAGAAAAATCTGTCAAGCCTCATCTACTATGTATTACTATTCAAGAAGTCATCTTCTTTATAAGTACATAGGTATGTGTTATACCTCTAAAACAGATTTGACTTGGAATGGAATACAAAATCAACAACAACCACAGCAACTATCATGACACACACATTCTTTCATGGAATACTAAATTTCTTTGGCTGGGTAGACATAATATCTGAGACCACTTGCTGCTGCCACCACCTCCAGAATCTAGAAAAAACAGATTCTAGTGGCAGCTACTGTTCCTATCGTGACTAATTAATTTACTAAATAAATTGATAAATATTTGGGTATCTCAAGGTATTGAAGAAGTGTGGAAAAGTGGCTTGTACCACTACAACTTTCGATTTAAATTATTTCTACCACTGTAATTGGTCAACATCAAGGAATAGGAAGTAGTGAAGTTGTAATGCTCCTTCCCTTGTTTGTGAGACTATCCGCTCCACAAAATTGGTGAGCAATTGAGTTTCTGGCATACCCTGACTAGGAGAAGGGATAGATTGGCCGGATACATCATGAGACATCAAGGAATTTCAACTTCGCATTAGAAGGAAGTGTGTGGGGTAAAAATTGTAGAGGGAGACCAAGGGACAAATACAGCAAGCAGATTCAAAGGGATGTAGGTTGCCGAAGATGAAGAGACTTGCACAGGGTAGCATGGAGAGCTGCATCAAACCAGTATGCAGACTGAAGACATATATAAAAAATAGAAAACTGATGACTCACCCAAAGGACAGACTCATTGACAGACACAAATACAATCAAACACAAACACACATATAAGCTTTCACAACCGTAGGTTGCTTCTTCTGGAAAAGAGGAAAAAAGGAGAGGAGAAATGGAAGAATACGGGTTTTAAGGAAATGGAAAAGAATTCATTCCAATCCCAGGAGTGGAAAGACTTACCTTAGGGAAAAAAAGGAAGGTAAACAAATACACACACACTCACACATACCCAAATGCAAACACACCTAGACAGAGATTTGTAAAAAGCAAAGAAGTTGGACAGAGATACCACTTCAGGCAGAGGCTCTGTCCACAGAACCGAGGAAAAGATGCTAAAGATGGTAGGCGGGAATTTGGATTTAGTGGAGGTTGAGACCAGGTGGGCAACGGGAGGAGAGAATAAGCTGAAGGGCAAGTTCCCATCTCCGGAGTTCTGAAAGGTTGGTGTCGGTGGGAAGTATCCAGATAACCCGGATGGCATAACACTGCGCCAAGATGTGCTAGCCATCCACCAAGGCATGTTTAGCCACAGGGTTTTCTTTCTTTCTTTTCTTTTTTCTTTTTTTTCTTTTTTGTGGTTTTAGGGTGCACAACTTCTACGGTCATTAGCGCCCAGACAAGAACTTAGATTCACTAGATCTCAAAAAAATTTTTGATGACTGTCAGAAAATCAAGAAGAGGCTGAAAATGAAAGATAAAGGACAATAAAAAGGGTTAAATATCCTTCGATAAGTTGGCCAAGTTGATAAAACGCAAAACTCGAGCAGCTGCTCATGTGTCATCAGCTAAAATTTCCTCCAGTGTAGACGGAAAGTGAAGGGCTACACGGAGATGATTAAAAATTACGCAAGACAATAAAACGTGTCGCACCGTCAGCAATTCACCGCAGGAGCACAGCGATGCAGGGTCGACGGTTAGCAAATGACGGTGGCTGAAACGGCAGTGACCGATCCGCAACCGGGCCAGGATGACCTCCTCCCGCCGAGAGGGGCGTGAGGAGGTCCTCCAAGCAGTTGGGATCGGTTTGACAGTTCGCAATTTATTGTTGGACAGTGAAAGCCACGCACTGTGCCATGACGACACGATACTCCGGTGAAGAGCCCGTTGAACATCTTCCAGTGGGACGCAAAAGGAAGCCATGCGAGGCAAAAGAGCTGCGGCCTTGGTTGCTATGTCGGCGGCCTCATTCCCGGGCACACCCACGTGGCCAGGGACCCACAGGAAAGAAACGTGACAGCTGTCATCTGCTATCAACTGGAGGGAGCGTTGGATCCGATACACGAGACGATGGTTCGAGAAAGGGTCCTTAAGACTCTGCAGGGCACTAAGGGAGTCCGAACAGATGGCATAGAAAGGTTCGCGGTGGCGACAGGTATACAAAACGGCCTGGTGGAGGGCAAAAAGCTCGGCCGTGAAGTTCGAGCACCGGTCAGGAAGCTTGTATTGGAAACGATTGTCCCCGACGCCAAAGGCAGACCCGACACCATCAGTGCTCTTGGAACCATCAGTGTAGATAAATATGGCATTATCGAACCGCGAACGGAGTTCGACAAGCCTCGAGTGGTATACCAAATCCGGAGTGCTCTCCTTGGGGAGCGAACTAAGTTCAAGGTGAGTGTGAACCTGGGCCTGATGCCACGGTGGCAATGGGCTTTCGCTCAACCGAAGGGTGGAAGGAAGGGTAAAATCGAGCCGCTGTAGCAGGCGGCGAAACCGAACTCCAGGTGGAAGCAAGGCAATCGCAGACAACTGATATTGGCGATCGAGTGAGTCGTCAAAAAATAATCGGTAAGCAGGATGGTTGGGCATCGACCGCAGGGGGCATGCGTACCGACACAAGAGTATGTCACACCGAGTGGTCAAGGGTAATACAGCAGCCTCGGCATACAGACTTTCAACAGGGCTGGTATAAAATGCACCGGTCGCCAGACGTAATCCCTGATGGTGGATAGAGTTGAGACGGCGGAGAATCGACGGCCGTGCAGAAGAGTATACAAGGCTCCCGTAGTCGAGCTTCGACTGAACAATGGCCTGGTAAAGGTGAAGCAAGACGGTACGATCCGCTCCCCATGATGTGCCACTGAGGACACGAAGAACGTTAAGGGATCGGGCACAACGGGCAGCCAGGTAGGACACATGTGTGGGCCAGCAAAGTTTACGATCCAACATGAGTCCCAAGAATTTCGTAGTCTCCACGAAAGGGAGAGCAACAGGGCCAAGACGTAGAGAAGGTGGAAGAAATTCCTTGTATCTCCAGAAGTTTATACACACAGTTTTCTCAGTGGAGAATCGGAAGCCGTTGGCGATGCTCCAGGAATATAGATGGTCAAGACAGCGTTGAAGAGAACGATCCAAGAGACACGTCCGCTGGTCCAAGAGACACGTCCGCTGGGCGCTGCAATAAATTGCGAAATCGTCAACAAGAAGAGATCCGGAGACGTCGGCTGAAAGGCAATCTACGATCGGATTGATTGCAATGGCAAAGAGCGCCACACTCAAAACGGAGCCCTGTGGTACCCCATTCTCCTGGCAAAAGGTATCTGACAAAACAGAGCCCACCCATACCCGGAACTTGCGGTCCGACAAAAACGCTTGAATGAAAAGAGGAAGGCGGCCCCGAAGGCCCCATGTGTGCAATGAGCGGAGAATACCCGCTCTCCAACAGGTATTGTATGCCTTCTCCAAGTCGAAGAACACTGCTACTGTTTGACGCTTCTTTAGAAAGTTGTTCATAATGAAGGTCGACAACGTAACAAGGTGATCAGCAGCAGAGCGGTGTCGACGAAAACCGCATTGGATATTAGTCAGGAGGCGGCGAGATTCGAGGAGCCAGACCAACCGAGCGTTAACCATGCGTTCCATCACCTTACAGACACAGCTCGTCAGAGAAATAGGACGATAGCTGGAAGCAAGATGTTTGTCCTTCCCTGGTTTGGGGATGGGGACAACAATGGCTTCACGCCAACTTGTAGGAACATGACCTTCAGTCCATATGCAATTGTAGGTACTGAGAAGAAAACACTTGCCCGCAGGAGAGAGGTTCTTCAGCATTTCAATATGAATGGAATCGGGCCCGGGAGCAGAAGATCGGGACAGGGCGAGAGCACGGTCTAGCTCCTGCATGGTGAAGGCGACGATTAAAAGAGTGGAAAGAAGGGGCCGTGCCTCCTCTATTTGTTTGCGAGGGAGAAAGGCAGGGTGGTAATGGGCAGAGCTCGAAACCTCCGCAAAGAAACGGCCCAATGCGTTGGAAACGTCAGAGGGGTCCACGAGGACTGCGTTCTCCACGGTCAGGCCAGGAATTGGGGAGTCGACCTGATGCCGGATAAACGGCATAGGCCACGCCAAACCAACGTGGAGGGAGTAAAACGGTTAAAAGAACTAGTAAAAGCAGTCCAGCAGGCTTTCTTGCTGTCGTTTATGATACGACGACATTGCGCTCTCATACGTTTATAATTTATGCAATTCTCCAAAGTTGGGTGGCGGCGGAAGGTGCGTAAAGCACGGCGGCGGGCTCTAAGCACGTCGCGGCAGGCTGCAGTCCACCAAGGGACCTGGACACGACGTGGAGAAGAGGATGTACGAGGTATGGAACGTTCAGCAGCGGTGAGAATAACCTCTGTGAGGTAGTAGACATGACTGTCACAGTTGGGAAAAGTATGATCGTGGAAAACAGCCAAGGAAGAATAAAGCCCCCAGTCGGCTTTAGAAATGTTCCAACTGGTGGGACGAGGAGATGGGGAATGATGCAGGAAGTGGATGATACAAGGGAAATGGCCACTTGAGTACGTGTCAGAAAGTGCATACCACTCAAACCGACCGGCAAGCTGAGGAGTGCATATTGCGAGGTCTATATGGGAATAAGTGTGTGTTGTGTCTGAAAGGAAGGTCTGTGCACCGGTGTTGAGGCAGACAAGATCGAGGTGTTGGAGAAGGTCCACCAAAAGGGAGCCTCTCGAACAAGGTGCCGGAGAGCCCCATAGGGGGTGGTGGGCATTAAAGTCGCCTACCAACACGAAAGGTGAAGGGAGCTGGTCAACAAGGTGTAGCACATCTGCCCTAGGAAGGGCAGATGACGATGGCGAATAGATATTACAGAGGGAAAATGTAAATGTGGATAAAGTGATGCGGACGGCAACTGCCTGTAGGTGAGTATGCAAGGAAATGGGATGGTAATAGACGTCGTCTCGAAGGAGCATCAGAACCCCTCCATGGACTGGGATACCTTCCGCGGGTGGCAGGTCGAACCGCACAGAGGTGTAGTGAGAAAAGTCTGCACGATCACTTGGACGCAACTTAGTTTCTTGGAGACAGACTAGAAGCGGGCAGTGCAACCGAAGGAGTAGTTTTAACTCCTCCCGATTGGAACGAATGCCGCGAAAATTTCATTGAAGGAGCGCCATGATAAAAAAATGAGATAAAAAATAAGGATAAAAACCAACTAGCAAGCGGGGTCTCCTCGACGGCCGCTGAGGACCGGATTTCGAGGGAGCACTGCTATCGCTGTCTAGGGGCAAAGGGTCGTGGTCCATAAGTTCGACCGACGCGCTTGCCACCTCCTTGAGTTGATCAGGAGGGGCAGTTTCCACCGCCGGTAAAGGGCCGGGTGCCCGGCAGACGGAGCGTCCCGATGAAACAGAAGACGGCCGAGACCGGCAACTGTTGGGCGGCGTGACGGATGGGTCACGCCTCGGCGGGGAAGGAGAGGAACTCTTTTTCTTGTTGGCTCTTCTCGAAGAGTGACGGTGAGAAGAGGCAGTCGACGGTTGGGAAGCCTGAGAACGCAGAAAATCCTCACGGACGTGTTCCTTTCTCAAAGTCCGGGCATCTTGTTTAGGTGCCCACGGTTTATTAGAGGTTGACGAAGACTGAAATTTAGAAGCAGCGGAGGAAGCGGGGATGTGGAACGGGCAATCTTCGGGCTGGCGGATCGCACAACTGTGTCAGCGAAAGTGAAGTCACAGGTCTGGGTACCTGAATCCTTAGTAGGTCGAGTGGAGGTGAGGACCTTACTGTATGTGTCCGCTGGGAGGACAGTGGGCCTTCGACTCGCCAACAACTTTTGAGCGGCAGATGTTGATACCTTTTCCGTAACTCAATTTTGCTGAATTACCTATTCATCCTTTTATACAGGGCAGTCCCGAGAGGAAGCCGCATGGTCACCGTTGCAATTAAGGCAGTGAGGGGACGGAGGTGGCCAATCCCCCTCATGGGCGTCCCTACCACAAGTGACACATTTTGCTGCATTAGGGCAAGATTGACGGGTATGGTTGTATCTGTGGCATTGGAAACAGCGCCTTGTGTTTGGTATATAAGGGCGGACGGAGATAACTTCGTACCCTGCTTTGACCTTCGACGGGAGTTCAACTCTGTCGAACGTCAAGAATACAGAACGAGTTGGTGTCAGCTGGTTATCTACCTTTTTCAACACCCTATGCACGGCTGTTACACTCTGATTGGACATATAGGTTTGTATGTCTTCGTCAGACAACCCGTCAAGGGATCTCGTGGAGACTACCCCCCCGTGACGAATTGAGTGTGCGATGCGCTTCTACCTTGACAGGAAACGTGTGTAACAACGTAATCCGTATTAGTTTTTGGGCTTGAAAGGCACTGTCCGCTTCCAGCAACAATGTTCCATTGCACTGACGCGGACAGGTTTTAACAGGGCCTGCAATTGCATCAACACCTTTCTGAATGACGAAAGGATTTACAGAAGTGAAATCTTTACGGTCGGTTCGAGAGACAACAAGGAATTTTCTTTTGCTGAGGCGAATCTATCTTTCGTTTCTGGGTCAAAGTCACAGAAAAAGAGAAGGAAGTCATTGCGGAACTGTCCCCCATGATTACCGGCGTCTCCGATGGCGCGCTCCTTCCTAGTGGGGGCCGTCTCTGAGGGCTTACCCGCCTTAGGTGATTGTTCACACCTCAGGTAACACCTCCCGAGCGAGAACTGATGGAGGGACCAATCGGCATGTTTGGAAGGTACCAGCTCGGGTAATCACCCCTCCCTGGGCCTGGCCTTTACCAGGGGCGGGGAATTACACGTTACCCCGTGACCTGCTGCGCATGATAATGCGTGGGTCGGCCTTCAGACACGCACAGGGAGGAAAGAAGAAGAAGAGAAAGAAGTGTCTCAAACGCCGAAGCGGAGACTAATGAGGAGGAGAAGAAGGCTAGGAGAGTACAGCAAGGAGAGAAAGACAGAAGCAAAGGTTAGGAAAGGAAGAAACCAAGGAATAAAAGAAACTATGACAAGAAACCACCTTAACTCGCAAAGGATGCCCGTCTCCGGGCGAAGGCATAAACCGGGAGGGAAAGTGAAGCAGCGTGGGGCAGAAGAAAGGCTGCTTCATCTAAGGCCCCGTGCACACCACATACATACCCACAAAAGAGCTGTGGGCCCCCTGGGAGGGGGGGGGATTTCATAGGGTTGGTCTAGGAGGTTACGGAGGTTAGATGGGCGGTGGAAAGACACTCTTAGTGGAGTGGGAAGGATGTCATGAAGGATGGATCTCATTTCGGGGCAGGATTTAAGGCAGTCGTATCCTCGCTGGAGAGCCACATTGAGAGTCTCCTCCAGTCCCAGAAAGTATCTGGTGACAAGAGGGGCACTTCAGGGGTTCTTCTGTGAAAGGTTCTGAATTTGGGGGGCTCTGGCAATTTGCTTCTGTTCCAGATCAGGAGTATAGCTGCGGGATGTGGAAGCTGTTATTAGGTTATTGGTGTACTGGTTCAGAGATTTGAGACTGGAGCATTTTCGTTTGCCACGAAGACCTAAGCTATAGGGAAGGAAACGTTTGATGTGGAATGGATAGCACCTGTCATAATGTAGCTACTGTTGTTTATTGGCAGGATTGATGTGATGCCTTCACACACGGAGTGCAAGCAGAGCTGTCGATTTGTAGCATTGTTCCCAGGGTTGATCGGGGGCCTTTGGTTTGTGTGGAGGGTCTCAACCAAAGGCTTCGCCGACTCTGTGACAGTCATGGATGCAGATTTCTGGATATGCGTTATCGGGTGGGGAATTGTAGGGTGTCCCTAAATGGATCAGGGGTGCACTACACTAAGGAAGCGGCTACTCGGGTAGCAGAGTACTTGTGGAGTGCACATGGGGGCTTTTTAGGCTAGGCACTAACTCTGATGATCACTCGCCTGTCAGCATTCAAACAGCGAATTCAGGCCACATTAGGAACAAAAATTCGAACATCAAAATATTAGCCGCGAACTTACAGAGTATCAGAAACAAAGTTCCCGAATTTGCTGCACTGCATGGAAGTTATAGCGTTCAGATAGTTTTAGACATCGAAAGCTGGCTAAATCATGATGTAGCAAGTTCAGAAATATTTAGCGAAGCGTGGAATGTATATCGGAAAGATAGATCTGATACAACTGGAGGAGGAGTGTTCATCGCTGTGGACAAAGATATTGTTTCTACTGAGATCGAGGTTGAAAGTAACTGTGAAGTTATCTGGGCACGCATAACAGGTCTAAAAGAAGTAAAGTTAAAAGTTGGGTGTTTTTACCGACCCCCCAGTGCTGCTGTAGCAGTTTTAGAATCATTCCAAGAAAGTCTACACCAGGTAGTGCATAGGTATCCGGGTCATGTAATATGAGTTGGAGGAGACTTCAACCTTAAGAGTATAGATTGGGACCTCGCTAGTTACATTTCAAGTGGTACAGACAAGCAGTCTTGCGAACTACTTTTGGACACATTCTCCGAAAACTGTCCTGAGCTGTTAAACCAGCAACCCACGCGCAATGGAATTATTCTAGACCTAATAGCACAAACAGGCCTGACCTTATTAACGATGTCTGTGTAGAGACAGGAATTAGTGATCATGATATCGTCATAGCGTCGATGATGACCAAAGTTCATAAACCAATCAAGAAGGCTAGGAGCGTGTTTTTGTTGGGAAGAGCCGATAAGCAAATGTTACGATCGCACTTAGAAAATGAATGGGCATTGTTTAATTTCAGGACTATGGAGTAGAGGAATTGTGGACTAAATTTAAGTGCATTGTTAATAAAGGGTTAGAGAAATATGTGCCAGTAAAGACGATTAAGGATGGAAAAGATCCACCTTGGTATAATAATAATGTTAGAAAGCTGCTCAGAAAGCAAAGGCTGTTGTACTCTCGATTCAAAAAAGAACATGCAAATGACAACAGGCAAAAGTTAGTAGAGAGTTGTGTGTCTATAAAAAGATCGATGCGCGAAGCATACAATAACTACCACAGCCATACCTTAGCAAAAGATCTTTCCGAGAACCCGAAAAAATTCTGGTCCTATTTAAAATCGATAAGCGGGTCAAAGCCCACTGTCCAGTCACTCGTTGATCATTCTGGGGCAGTAATAGAAGAAAGCAAACGGAAAGCTGCAGTTCTAAATTTAACCTTTAAGAAATCTTTCACGCAGGAGGACCACACAAATGTACCATCATTTGATCAACGTACTAATTCCGAAACGGGGGACATAGCAATAGGTATTTCCGGTGTAGAGAAGCAGCTGAGAGAGCTAAATACGAAAAAGTCTGCTGGTCCGGATGGAATACCAGTTCGGTTTTACAAAGACTATTCTGCGGCGTTGGCCCCCCTACTTAGCTTGCATTTATCGCGAATCATTAATTCAGTGCAAAGTTCCTAGTGATTGGAAAAAAGCGCAGGTGATTCCTGTGTATAAGAAAGGAAAGAGAACTGACCCATACAATTACAGGCCAATATTGTTGACATCAGTTTCCTGTAGAATTTTGGAGCATATTCTCAGTTTGAATATAGTAAATTTCCTTGAAACGGAAAAGCTTCTTTCCATGAATCAGCACGTGTTTAGGAAACATCGTTCATGTGAAACTCAGCTTGCCCTTTTCTCACATGAGAAATTGTGAGCCATGGACGAAGGGCAACAGGCGGATTGTGTTTTTCTCGACTTCAAAAAGGCGTTCAACGCGGTGCCACACTGCAGACTGCTAACGAAGATATAACGAAGATATGAGCTTATGGAATAGGTTCACAGATTTGTGACTGGCTGGAAGACTTCCTAAGTAATAGAACGCAGTATGTAGTTCTCGACGGCAAGTGTTCATCGGAGACTAGTGTATCGTCAGGCGTGCCCCAGGGGAGTGTGATAGGACCGCTATTATTTTCTATCTATATAAATGATCTGATGGACAAAGTTGTAATTTGTGGCTGTTTGCTGAAGATGCTGTGGTGTATGGGAGGGTGTCGTCTGTAACTTCTAATAGCATACAGGATCACTTAGATAAAATTTCTAGTTGGTGCGAAGAATGGCAGCTAGCTCTCAATGTAGAAAAATGTAAGGTGATGCGCATGAGTAGGATAACAATCCCATAATGTTCGAATACAGCATTAGTAGTGAGCTTCTTGATGCTGTCGCGTCATTCAAATATCTAGGCGTAACATTGCAGAGCGATATGAAATGGAACGAGCATGTAAGGACAGTTGTGAGTAAGGCGGACAGCCGACTTCGGTTCATTGGGAGAATTTTGGGAAGATGTACTTCACCTGTAAAGGAGACTGCGTATAAAACGCTTGTATGACCACGTCTTGAGTATTGCTCAAGTGTTTGGGACCCGCAGCATATCAGTTTAAAGGAAGACATAGAGGCAGTTCAGAGACGAGCAGCTAGGTTTGTTACCGGTAGGTTCGACCAATGCGCGAGTGTCACGGAAATGCTCCGGCAACTCAATTGGAGATCACTGGAAGAAAGACGACGTTCTTTTCGTGGATTTCTGTTAAGTAAATTTAGAGGGCCGGAATTTGAAGCTGAGTGTAGTACGATCTTGCTGCCGCCTACTTACATTTCGCGTAAAGATCACAAAGACAGGATAAGAGAAATTAGGGCTTGTACGGAGGCATATAGGAATTCTTTTTTTCCTCATTCAATTTGGGAGTGGAATAGGAAAGGAAATGCCTATAGTGGTACAGTGTACCCTCCGCCACGCACATTACGGTGAATTTTGATGTATGTATGTAGATGTAGATGTGGGCGGATGTGTGATGTTTGCCGTTGGACAGGTGGAGGTCAACATCGAGGAAAGTGGCATGGGATTTGGAATAGGACCAGGTGAATTTTATGGGACCAAAGAAGTTGAAGAGGAAATTCTGGAGTTGTTCTTCACTCTGAGTCCAGATCATGAAGATGTCATCAATGAATCTATACCAAACTTTGGGTTGACAGGCTTGGGTATCCAGGAAGGCTTCCTCTAAGCGTCCCATAAATAAGTTTGTGTATGAGGGGGCCATCCTGGTTCCCATGGCTGTTCCCTTTAGTTGTTGGTATGGCTGGCCTTCAAAAGTGAACAAGTTGTGGGTTAGGATGAAGGTGGTTAGGGTATTAAGGAAAGAGGTTTTAGGTAGGGAACTGGGTGGTCGGTATTGTGATGATGGCCCTCTCATATCAATGTTATCTAACGATACCGTCGGCATCGGACCTGGAATCGTGTGGTCTAATAGTGTTATATGTTGCATGTGAAGTTAGTTACAAACGAAATAGCCAGCCTAGGAATCAGTGTAAGACAGTGTCTCGGTGATACTGTGATTAGTTTACAAGTGATAGATTTCATTAATTAAGAGATTCGCATATGAAGTTTCCAGACAGTTCTATAAACAATAGTTTCATCATTGAGCATTATCTGAATAACTATACAGACAAATTGTAGAAACTTTTGTAAAAGAAAAACACATGAAAATAAATAGCATTGTATATATGTTAGGATCATAAACAAGTTGTGTTGACCAGCTAATTGTGTTAATAAATGTAATAGTCAAGATTTCAATATTGTAATTCTTTGTATATATTGACCGACGTGAGTTTTTGAACCTATTTTGAGAATTGGCAAAATATTTGATAGTTCAACATATGTTAGGAACATATATGATGTACTCATTAACTAATTAATTGACATTTAACATTCCGCTTTGTTGTCATACAAAAAGAACTGAGATATGAAGTTGTAATGTTTTGGTGGAATAAGAAGCAGTTTGATTGGAAATTATATAATAAGTGAAAAATTGTATCTATGAGTATTTATTTCTACCACAACGCCCCAGGTGAATAACTTTGCAGTGAGCCGAACCCCCATATATCATAATGTTGAAAAGCTGAGTATCGTATTTGATATGTTTGAAATTGGTAGAATGACTGAACTGTAATTACTTAATAACCTAGTAATGTTTTAATTGGTGTACCATAGCTGGGATTGCGTCATATACTGTGACTACAGAGTGTTTGTGTTGCAGGAGAAGTATGTTTGGATGTATATAATCAATGTTTGAAAAAACCAAGGAGGACATGAATCTCGAATTATACGGCAAAGAAAAATGGAGCACTTAACCTGGAAATTAGATGCTTGGGCCTGGATCGTCGCATCACTGGAGATGGAATAACAAGATAAGTATGGAAGCACTTATTTATTTGTATTTGTAGTCTGGGTTGTTTGGCACTGTAAAAGACGATGTCAACTGAGAAAAGGAAATCTAGTGTAGACATGTCAGATCAGAATGTGGTGGCCAGTACACCTCGTAGCAATGTATCAAATAGTGAAGAAATAATTCTTGCATCACCAGGTCTTATAGAGTTGTTAAATCGATTAACAGAACAATTAACTGAATGTATTGACAAGGGAAATCATGAAGTGAGTAAACAAGTAGAATCTGTTAGCAAAAAATTAGATGCCGGTTAGCAGATTTAAAGTCTCAGTTGAACGAAACAAACTGGTCAGATGATGAAGTCAGGAAACAAACATATGATCTTGAAAGGGCAATGAAGTTAGGACATGAACAGCTGGACACACGTGTGATTGTAGTAGAGAGTAAAATCAGTAATGTTGAGTCTGACCTTGAAAACAAAATTAGTACTGTAGAAAGGTATTTTGTACAGGAAAATAAAATTAGAAAAACTGAAATTTGGGAAGTTAAAGTATCATTAGAAAATAAAATTAGTGAAAGTGTGACAAATTCTGAAGGTGTTATTAAGAAGGATGGGTATAACCTCAGTCAAAGGGTCAGTTTATAGCAAGGAAGTGTAGTAAATACCAAAATGTCGATCTATGGTGGCTTTAATTGGGCAAATGTAGTAATTAAGACATACCCCGGGGAAGGGAAAATCCATCCTAAAGACTTTTTACATCATTTCTCTGACAACTTCACTGTAGAAATGACTGATGCGATGAAAATTAAATTTGTAAAGAGAGTTTTGGGCAATGAAGCTTATACATGGGTCAATCAGTTAGATACAGAGGATATGTCATATAGTGAGTTTGAGAGGTGTTTTTTGAATAAATTCTGGTCCAAAAGCAAGCAGGCTAGAGTAAGGAGTGATTTCTTGCATGGGGGAAAGTACAGGGAAAGTTATGGCAGTATGAGGGACTTTTGTGAGGCTGAAATCAGAAAATTAGTGCATCTTGACTCACGTTTAAATGAAACCACATTGGTGGACACTCTATGTACAAGATTACCAGGTAGAATACAGCAAGCATTAGATTGTGGACCTGATGATTCAGTTGAGGACTTCTTAAGATTTGTTGGAAGATTAGACAGAAGTTATGAGAGAGAAAGGGAGAGAAACCGCTACCAAGAAGACCATCATGGAAGAGACAGAAGAGATAATCACCAAGAAGATAGTCATGAGATCTGAAGTAGACAGCAAGGTGGGAGTACGGATTATAGGAACAGACAAGGAAGAAACGATAGGAACCAAGGTTACTACAAGTCTAATGGCAACGGGCAGGGAAACTAAATGTCGACCCTACGGAGGCCTCAAGAAATCAGGCTACCACAAATAGGATCAGATTTGGACACAAATGGGAAAATGAGCAATATAGACAGGGACTGAAGGTAACGCACAGGGTAAATCGGCTCAAGTTTAAGAAAGAACTGTGGGAAGTCATTAAGAACCAGGCTTGGAAAGAAGAGGACAAGTGTATAGAACCAGAAGAGGTTGTACTAGATGATGATACTGTAGCCAATATGTATAATGCAAGTGAAGATATGGCTGTAAAAGAACCCAAAATAATTGAAGAACATGATGTGTTTGGACTGTGTAAATTGCTAGTGATAAGGTTGAAGATGCTGGAGACAGACTGAATTTTACTACTCATGAAACTGTGAAGACTGAGAATCAAGAACATTTTGATGTTTTGTCTAGTGTGAGTTCAGAGAAGCAAGAGGATGACAGTGTTGAAGATAGTGAAGAAGATATGGAGGTCATGGAGTTTGAGGATTTGGAGAAGGAACTCGATGGGATGATTTATGTTGAAGTCAAAGAAGGTTGCATCATGTCTGATGGCCAGTGTGAGACAGAGTGTGTTGTACATGATGTCAAGTCTTGTGAGAATCAAGTTGTACCAGTGAAATTGAGCAGTACTGAAAGTTGTAGCAGAAACAGGCAAGAACAGGTAGGGAAAGACATCTTGCATTGTGTCATGCAGAGCTACATTGATAAGGAAGAGAAAGTCAATGTTCTAGATAAGTTACTGTGTAAATATCATGAGCTAGAAGATAATGTGCCTAGGTTAGAGTAGTGTGTTACCAATGATAATTGTGTTGCTAATGGACGTATGGCTCGTCAACCTGTTGAAAGTAATGTGTCCCTGAATCATGTACAAGCTAATGACGATTCCTGTACTATGAATCATGAAGATATTACTCATGAAGAAGAGGAAGATATACAATATGATGTCACTGGATGCCCATATATTATTGTGTTTGTTAATGGAAAAGGCAAGGAAGTGTTAGTTGATACAGGTAGTCCAATCAGTGGAATTTCTGAACAATTTAGAGATTGTGTGAAACATGTACCGGACTACATGGAGATGCCTGTAGTAGGAATCAAGATCAAGGGTGCTACCAGCAGACACAGCAAGGTTGTTAACCGGCAAGTCTTGTTGAACTTTAGTGTGAATGATGTCAATCTATGTCAAGGATGTCTAGTAATACCTAATCTGTCTGAGGATATCTTGCTAGGAACTGAGTGGATCATGAAAGTGAATGCTGTATTTGACTGGGGAGGAAGAAAAGTTATGTTTGTGGACCCGAAGACTGGTGTTTTACATTGTACTGCTATGATATTGAAAAATGGGAATAGCCTGAGTAAGCAGAGTGTAGAATTAGATTTATTAGATCATAATAGAGATGTAGAAGACATGCATGAAGAGCCTGAAAAAGCCATGGAGGATATTAAATATCATGAACTCGTAAATACCAAGGTGGAGGAAGCCGACAAATTAGACGAAGAACAAAAAGAAGAACTTAGAAGAGTCTTGTGGAACTATCATGATGTGTTCGATGACAGACCGGGAAGAGTGAAAAACTACCAGTGTACCTTGCGGGTCAAACCACACAAACCATTTTGCAAAAATGCAAAAAGAAAAGCTGTAGGGAAAGAACTTGAAAAGATGGAAAACTGGAACATAATTGAGAGGAGTACTAGTGAATACAACAACCCGATCATTGTGATATCCAAGAAGAATGGAGATGTGAGGATTGTACTTGACTCCAGACATCTGAACAAATTTTTAGAAAGGGAAACTGACCATCCAGAGAGCATCGACGAACTATTGTCACAATTTGAACATATAAAATATATGCCAGAGACTCAAGGAAGTACACTGCTTTCTTGTATAACAGAAGAAGCTATCAGTACTGCATGGTCCCATTCGGATTAAATGTTTCTGTAGCTGAAATTAACAGAGCTTTGGGTTTGGTATTAGGCAAAGATCTTTTTGAAAAGTTAACTGTGTACATGGATGATATCCTGGTCAAATCTGGAAAGAACACATAAGCTTACTGGAAGAAGTGTGCAGACGATTAAGAGCAGGAGGGGTGTCTCTTAAGCTAGAAAAATGTAAATTTGCTGTGGAACAGTTAAAATGTCTTGATCACGTTGTAACTGAAGAAGGTATACTCCCAGACAATGAGAATTTGAAGCCATAGCAAAGTTTCCTGGGCCCAAGACCAAGAAACAACTCAAATCTTTTTTTGGCATGTGTGGATTTTACCGCAAATATATAAGTACTCAAGCCTTGAATGCCCCATGTTTGAACAACCTGCAGAAGAATGCATACAAGCCTTTTAAGAGATAAAAAAAGCAGCTTTGTAACAGCAATATCTTACACAGATCGGACTTGTCATTACCGTTAAATTGTTTAAGTACTGACAGTAGTGATTATGGAATTGGTGCTCATTTGTTTCAAGTGAAAACAATTGGTAACCAGCCAGAACACCGGACCATTGCATTTGCAAGCAGGACATTACAGAAACACAAGAAGGCATACACCGTTACAGAAAAGGAACTTTTAGGCAATTTTTTGGGCTTTCACAAAATTCAGAAACTACTTGTTAGGCCACAAAACTATTGTATTCACAGACCATACGGCTTTGACCTACATTCAGGAGTGCAAACTTCACCATAACTGGATTAGCAGATGGGCACTGTTCTTGCAACAGTTTGATTTCTCTGTGGAATACATTAAGGGCAAGGACAATCTCGTTGCTGATTCACTCTCTCATTTGCCAAAGGTGGGTGAATTTGAAAATAGCAGTGGAGCCTGTGAAAAGGAATTCAGAGTCATGTACCTGAAAGGTGTTAAAGAAGAAGCAGAAATCTGAAAAATTTGTGACAATATCAGGAGATACCAAAATCATGATGATAATTGGAGATTAGTCAAGAGCTTGTTAGGCAAAAAAGGGGAAGATAAGGTAGGGCAATACTATAAGACATACAAGGGCATGTTGTTTACATGTGACAGATGCCAACGAGTCAAGGTGTCCAATCAGACATGTAAAGGTTTTATGCAGAACATCTTGCCACAAGAATTGCTTGAATTTGTAGCTGTGGATTTTTATGGGAGCCTTCCCAAGACCAGAGGTGGTTATAGCCATATATTTGTTGCCGTGGATCTGTTCTCTAAATTTATTAAATTGTACCCTGTGAAGAAAGCCACCAGCAAAACCATAATCAACAAATTCAGGAATGACTACTTTCAGACAGTCGGAAAACCTAAGAAAATCTTGTCTGATAATGGAACTCAGTTTACCTCGAAGCATTGGAAATCAATACACAAGATGAAAACATCAGACACATATTGATTTTGGCATACCAATCTTCCAGCAATCCAGCAGAAAGATACATGAGAGAAATTGTCAGATTGTTCAGGACATATTGTAACAAAAATCATGAAACATGGATAGATTATGTGTATGCATTTGAAGAAATTTTGAACAGCCTTCAACGTGCTTCCATGAAATTCTGCCCTTACGAAATCATGTTTGGAAAATCATCGCCTAGCTAATCAGTGAACTCGTCAACTATCCACCTTGTAAAGAATTGAGCAAACAAGAGAGAGAGGAGATCGTATGTAGGACTATGAAGGAACAAGCTGAAGCCAGGAAGAGAAGACATGACAGAAGTTTGAAAACTACCAAATTTGACATCGGACAAATGATTTTGGTCAAAGCCCAAGAAAGATCTAAGGTTATCAACCATGAACTCAAAAAATTCTTTGATATATATATATTGGCCCTTTCAAAGTTGTGGAAAACCCTCATCCTAATGCTCACAGGTTAGAGTATCCCAAGTCAGGAAAAGCATTTGGACTGAGGAATATAACAGAACTCAAGCCATACAGACAGTGGTGGGTAATATTAAGACTTTTTACAGGTGCTATTTTTGTAAAATTTATTGCAGCTATAAGAGTTTTGTATTCTTTGATGAAATATCTTGAAACTTGGATTGTCAATATTTTGGATATAAACTTTTGTAAACCTCAGGAAAGTACACATTCTGTGTGTGCTAAGTGTGTTGGCAAGCACTGGGTTTCTAACTTTGTGGTAGCATACTTCTGATTTCAGTTTCTGGTGCCACATCTCCTACTCATTTTGTAACCTATTCAAATTATCTCATATCTATCATCCTATCTTTCTTCTTTAGTGTTAAGGTATGAAATGTGTATATGTATTTTTGTAGGTATAAAATAAAGATTTTTGACATACCTAAACTAAAGGCTCGTCGACAGAAACACCAAACACACACAAAAACACACAAACATTCGAGCTTTCGCCACCAGTGGTGGCTTCTTCGGGAAAAAGAGGAAGGAAGGAGAGGAGAAAGGGAAGGATACGGGTTTTAAGGAAGTGGAAAAGGAGCCATTCCAATCCCAGGAGTGGAAGGACTTACCTTAGGGGACAAAAAGAAAGGTAAACAAATACACACACACTCACACATATCCACATCCAAACACACCTAGGCAGACATTTGTAGAAACCAAAGAAGTTGGACAGAGATACCACTTCAGGCAGAGGCTCTGTTTACAGAACCGAGGCAAAGATGTTAAAGGTGGCGGGCGGGAATTAGAATTTAGCGGAGGTTGAGACCAGGTGGGCAACGGGAAGAGAGAATGTGTTGAAGGGCAAGTTCCCATCTCCAGAGTTCTGAAAGATTGGTGTTGGTGGGAAGTATCCAGATAACCCGGACGATGTAACACTGTGCCAAGATGTGCTGGCCGTGCACCAAGGCATGTTTAGCCAGAGGGTGATCTTCATTACCAACAAACACTGTCTGCCTGTGACCGTTCATGCGAATGGACAGTTTGTTGCTGGTCATTCCCACATAGAACGCTTCACAGTGCAGGCATGTCAGTTGGTAAATCACGTGGGTGCTATCGCAAGTGGCTCTGCCCTTGATCGTGTACACCTTCCGGGTTACGGGACTGGAGTAAGTGGTGGTGGAAGGGTACATAGGGCAGGTTTTACAACGGGGGTGGTTACAAGGGTAGGAGCCAGAGGGTAGGGAAGGTGGTTTGGGGATTTCATATGGATGGACTAGGAGGTTACGGAGGTTAGGTGGGTGGCGGAAAGACACTCTCGGTGGAGTAGGAAGGATGTCATGAAGGATGGATCTCATTTTGGGGCAGGATTTAAGGAAGTCGTATCCTTGCTGGAGAGCCACATTCAGAGTCCGCTCCAGTCCCGGAAAGTATCCGGTGACAAGAGGGGCACTTCTGGGGTTCTTCTGTGGAAGGTTCTGAATTTGGGGGGATGAGGAAGTGGCTCTGGAAATTTGCTTCTGTACCAGATCAGGAGGATACCCGCGGGATGTGAAAGCTGTTATTAGGTTATTGGTGTACTGGTTCAGGGATTCGGGACTGGAGCAGACTCGTTTGCCACGAAGACCTAAGCTGTAGGGAAGGGAACGTTTGATGTGGAATAGGACCAGGTGAATTTGATGGGACCAAAGGAGTTGAGGTTGAAGAGGAAATTCTGGAGTTCTTCTTCACTGTGAGTCCAGATCATGAAGATATCATCAATGAATCTGTACCAAACTTTGACAGG
This sequence comes from Locusta migratoria, assembly GCA_026315105.1. NCBI lineage: Eukaryota > Metazoa > Arthropoda > Insecta > Orthoptera > Acrididae > Locusta > Locusta migratoria. The sequence continues at coordinate 368,071,020 of CM048751.1, read as the reverse complement.
CTTGGGTATCCAGGGAGGCTTCCTCTAAGTGTCCCATGAATATGTTTGCGTATGAGGGGGCTTTCCTGGTCCCCATGGCTGTTCCCTTTAGTTGTTGGTATGTCTGGCCCTCAAAAGTGAAGAAGTTGTGGGTTAGGATGAAGCTGGCTAGGGTATTGAGGAAAGAGGTTTTAGGTAGGCAAGTGGGTGGTCGGCATGAAAGGAAATACTCCATCGCAGCGAGGCCCTGGGCATGTGGGATATCTGTGTATAAGGAAGTGGCATCAATGGTTACAAGGATGGTTTCTGGAGGTAACAGGCTGGGTAAGGATTTCAGGCGATCGAGGAAGTGGTTGGTGTCTTTGATGAAGGATGGGAGACTGCACATGATGGGTTGAAGGTGTTGGTCTATGTAGGCAGAGATTCTGTAGGGGCTTGGTAACCGGCCACAATGGGGCGGCCGGGATGATTGGGTTTTTGAATCTTGGGAAGTAGGTAGAAGGTGGGGGTGCGGGGTGTCGGTGGGGTCATCAGATTAATGGAGTCAGGTGAAAGGTTTTGTAGGGGGCCTAAGGTTTTGAGGATTCCTTGAAGCTCTGCCTGGATATCACTTTGCCACGAAGAAAAATAATCCTCTTCCTAATGATCCAGCTCCTCAAGACATCATTCAAATCGAACCCTGCCTAGAACAGTTCCGTCCTCCGTCACAGTGAGACCCACCTGCTCTTCCTCAAAATCACCCTCTTCAAACCTTCCAGGAATTCCTTACTTCCAACCTTGCCTCTCAGTCTTTCCTAAAAAAACCTTAATCCTACTCCCAACATTACTACAGCTGAATCCCGAGCCATCCGTGATCTGAAAGCTGACCATTACATCGTCATTCTCCCAGCCGACAAGGGATCCACAACCGTGGTACTTGATCGGCGGGAGTATGTGGCTGAGGGACTGCGTCAGCTTTCAGACAATACTACCTACAAAGTTTTTCAAGGCGATCCCATTCCTGATGTCCAGGCAGAGCTTCAAGGAATCCTCAAAACCTTAGGCCCCCTACAAAACCTTTCACCTGGCTCCATTAACCTCACCCAAGAGCCTCACACTAAAAGTTCCAACCTCTGGCTGTAGCCCATCCTTTAATCCCAGCCTATACCAATTCCAAACTGAACAATCCATAGCCCTCACCTGCCTAATCCTTAACCTACACATCAACCCATTTTTACAAATATCTGTCTAGGTGTGCTTCCATTTGGATATGTGATATATCCCATAAGGTAAGTCCTTCCACTCCTGGGATTGGAATGACTCCTTTTCCACTTCCTTAAAACCCATATCCTTCCCTTTCTTCCTCTTTTCCTGAAGAAGCGACCAACGGTTGCGAAAGCTTGTATGTGTGTTTGTGTGTGATTTTATTTGTGTCTGTCGACGAGCCTGTCCTTTGGGTAAGTCATCCGTTTTCTATTTTTTATATTTGTTTATCCCACCAGGAAAGTTTCCTTCTATAATTTTTATATGTGTATGTGTGTTTGTGTGTGATTTTATACAAAGCCATGGTTCTGCGTGTCACAAAGGAGGTGACGGCTTTCAGTGGGACGGAACAGCGTACGGTAGGGGGGAGAGAACAAGCCTCCCTAGCTGCTGCATCGGCCAGCTCATTTCCCAGGATCCCTATGTGCCCAGGAACCCAACAGAAAACTATCTTCTTGTGTTGACGTTGCAGTGCAAGGAGAGCGTCCTGAATGTCCTGCACCATCCGATCTGCCGGATACAATTGGACGACAGCGAGGAGGGCGCTGTGGGAGTCTGAGCAGATCAGGAATTTCATACAGTGATGCCTTTTAATCCGTTCTAGTGCCCTCAGGATAGCGAACAGTTCCGCATAGTAAACGGAAAACTGTTCTGGGACCCCTATCCGAAGGACAGAGTCAGGAAACACAACGGAACAGCCGAAACGATCTCCCTGCTTGGACCCATCTGTATAGATAATAATAAAATTTGCATGGTGGTTTAAAATCTCTAAAAATCTACTTTTATAGAAACTATTCGAGGTACAAGACTTCTTAAAAGCAGTCATATCTAAAATCAATGTAGGCCTATGAAGGAGCCAAGGAGAACCCCTACTCCACCCTTGGCGTTGAACCGTGACCCCCTGCACCTGCAGCAACTCAAGGCTCTCCTGTGCTCTAATTCCAAACGGTCTCGTAACCTGTGGGCAGTTGTGAAACAAACGTTGGTTGGGCTGCTGAGCTACACAGACAGAAAGTAACGTGTACGGAGCTGACAGAGGTCTGTATGCCAGGCGTGCCACGAGCAGAAGACGGCGGGTAGACAGTGGGGGTTCACCAGCTTCTGCACACAGGCTAAGTACTGGACTTATGCGATACGCACCAATCGCCAGCCTGATACCTTCGTGGTGTACTGAATCCAGGATTTTCAGGTATGAAGGCCTGGCCGATCCATAGACCTGGCAGCCATATTCCAGTCTAGGCCGCACGAAAGCTTTGTAGAACTGGAGCAGGCGTGCCCTGTCGGCACCCCAAGACCGATGGCTGAGACATTTTAGGATACTTAGAGCCTTGAGATTTCGCAGTTTGACCTCTTTAAGGTGCGGCAACCACGTCAGCCTCTCGTCGAAAGTGAGGCCAAGATATTTGACCTTGTCCTGAAAGGTGAGAACAGTGTCACCTAGTTTTAAAACAGGTGTATTAAAAAGGGAACGGGAGCGATTAAAATCCACACAGACAGTTTTCTCCAAGGAAAACTTAAAACCAGTGGTGTTACACCATTCCTCAAACCGCCTGATCATCAAATGTAATTGACGGGCTGCTGTTTCAATGGAGAAGGATCCACAGAAAATGGAAAAGTCATCCACGAACAATGAACACTGTACAGGCGGTCGCACGGTGGAAGTAATGCTGTTTATGGCTATAGCGAAAGCCGTTACGCTTAAAACACTCCCTTGCGGGACACCATTCTCTTGTTTAAAACAGTCAGACAAGGCACTCCCAACCTTGCATCTAAAATACCTGTCAGAGAGGAAAGATCAGATAAAAATGGGCAAACGTCCACAAAAACCCCACTTGTAAAGCTGCTGTATAACAAGGCATCGCCAGGTAGTATCATGCGCCTTTTCGAGGTCAAAGAAAACACCGATTACGTGTTGCTTCCGTAAGAAAGCTTGTTGGATCGCACTTTCAAGCAGGGTGAGGTTATCCAGTGTAGAGTGGTACCTCCTAAACCCGCATTGAGATCGGCTTAGTAAGGATCTCCTTTCGAGGACACATACTAAGCACCGGTTGACCATACGCTCCGACGTCTTACCAATGCAACTCGTGAGGCTAATGCTCCGATAACTACCTGGGTCGGTGCGATCTTTCCCCGGTTTTAAAATTGGAATTAAAATGGATTCTTTCCAGGAACATGGAAAATTCCCCGTAACCCAAATTGTGTTAAAAAGGTGTAAGAGGACCCTCTTTGACTGGGATGCCAACTGTTTCAGCAGTCTGTACGGTATCTCGTCATGGCCAGGTGCAGAATCACGAGCTGCTGACAATGCGGATTCCAGCTCCCACATTGAGAAAGGTTGGTTGTAGTCCTCAACATTGGAGGAACGGAGGTCAAATCCAACCCTCTCCAGTATTGTGTGATACTGACAAAAGACTGGATCCTGGCGAGAATCGGATGTAACAGCTGTATAGGGCAGACAATGTCCCTGGGCGAGTATAAAAGACATCCCTGCCCTCGCACAGCTGCTATTGGCAGTCGGGAGTTCCGTCCCAAAATCCTCCTAATGGCTTCCCATACTTTACCCGCAGGCGTGGACCTATTGATGGAGTTCAGGAACTCCTGCCAAGACCTCTGCTTACTCTCCTTAATAACTCTTCTTGCCCGTGCCCTTGCCACTCGAAAATTGCCCAAATTCGCATCGGTAGGGCACCAATGGAATCGACGCAATGCTGCTCTTCTGTCTTTAATTGCTGAACGACAAACATCGTTCCACCAAGGAACAGCTGGTCGCTGAAGCGTTGACTTCGATTTCGGGATGGAAGCATCAGCAGCACTGTGAATCACTGTTGTGATGTGATCCACCCATTCTTCGACATCATGACACCGCTCGAAAACAGCCAACTGCTGAAAAAGTGCCCAGTTAGCTTTGTGCAGCTGCCATCTCGGCGGCTTCACACTGCAATGTACGGTGATCGGCAAGTCTATCCAAATGGGATAGTGGTCGCTGCCATGAAGGTCATCATCCACGCTCCACTGAGCAGTGTGTGCAAGAGCAGGCGAGCAGAGGGAGAGGTCAATGGCTGAAGACGAACCTGTAGCTGTGCTAAAATGCATAGGCTGGCCTGTGTTCAGTAAGATGACATTGGCGGAGTGTATCACAGTCTCAACCATCCGTCCCCTGGGGCAGTTGTTGTTAGAGCCCCATAGTGAATTATGCACATTAACATCACCTAAAAGAAGAAAGGGACGAGGGAGTTCATCAATAAGCTCTGTCAGGAGATTACTGTCAACATGCTCTCCAGGCGGTAAGTAAAGAGAGCAGACTGTGATAGCATGATGGGCCAGTATACGAACAGGAACTGCTTGCAGTGTAGTGCTCAATGGCACAGGTGAGGAGTGAAGAGTGTCCCTGACGAACACTGCCACACCACCATGTGCTCTATCACCCGTTAGGTCGTCTTTCCTATAGAGTTGATAGCCTCTCAGGACAGGTGTATCAGCCAGTTTGAAGTGTGTCTCCTGAAGGGAGACACAGAAAGGTCTATCTTTCAGAAGCAGCTGAAGTTCTTCCAAACGAGTCCTGAATCCAGCCAAATTCCACTGCAGTATGGGAGCCATGTCACCTGTGTGGGTCTACCTTCTCTTTACCCTTGTGCCGCGATGGTGAGACACTCTTCAAGCGCTGGGTAGCAGATGGACTGCTTGGTTCAGGCAATAACGCATCGAAGTCCATAATAATGTCCTCCTCGTCAGTCAACGCCGCCATTAAGATGTCCGCTGACGCTCCCGATAGAGTTGCAAGCAGACGTGAAGATACTTTCCTCGGCTTCTTCTTTGAGAAGATGAGGAGGAAAGAGGAAGCACTCTGCTTGGGCGGAATATGCTTCTTATGGGAGGCACTTCGCTGGTGAGGTGCCTTCTGAATGACTTCATGCGGTTCCTTATCTAGCACAACTTCTGTTGTAACAGAGACCACACGGTCTGCTAAAGCGGTACCTGTAGCTTTTTCGGCCGTACTTGGTGGAGCACGGACATGTGCAAGTATTGGTGCTGACACTTACAGCCTCAGTTTGTATCGAGGCATCTACTGTGGCGATGGGTTTCTGTAAGGCGGCAGTGAACGAGGTGGGAAATACAGGTGGCTGCATGGCCTTAAATACCTTCTTGGCCTCCGTGTAGGAAATGCGCCTGGTCGTCTTTATCTCCTGTATTTTCCTTTCCTCAAGATACACCTGACATTCTCGACTCCAAACAGGGTGTTCCCCAGAACAATTTACACATTTGTCAGATGGCGTAAAAGCAGTGTCCTCATGTGCTGCCTTTCCACATTTGCCACAAGTGACCTCCCCCTTACAGCCGAGTGTGGTGTGTCCAAAACGCTGGCACTTAAAACAGCGCATGGGATTAGGGACATAGGGACGGACCTTCAACCGCAAAAACCCTGCCTTCACATGCTCAGGGAGTTTAGGGGTATTAAAGGTAAGGATGAAGCTCTCTGATGACACAAGTTCCCCATCCACCCTTTTCCTGATATTCTGGATGTCCACTATGCCTTCCGGTGTCCATTCTGCCTTGAGTTCTTCAATTGGAATGCCCATCAGGTCCCTACAGAAAACTACACCCTTACTGTAGTTCAGGGTACTGTGCAGTTCTGCGTCAATTTCGAATTCACCCAGGTACTTTGCCTTCTGCAGATTTTCCGCCTGTTGGGAGGTTGACGTTTCAACCAACAAGGTACCGTTCTGCAATCGTTTAACTGATTTCAAAGTGCCCACAAGACCTTCTAAGCCCTTATTGATGTAAAAGGGCGAAATCTTCTCAAAAGAACCTTCTTTTCTCTTAATGATTATAAACACATTCTGGCTAGCAGTCTGCGTTCTGTTACTATATACAAAACTCTTTTTGTTACTGAACTGGTCTGGGGGACTAGCCACCCGAGACCTCTTTTTTGACTGGGTGTTGGTACCCCCCAGTGGTACACCCATCCCACTGGAAGGTTCATGGGATAAATTAGTGTTTTGCATCTCGATCCCACGAGAAGCTAGGGAAATACGTGTCCACCCAAACAGAGCCCCACTTGCCTGGGTAAGCCTTATACAACTGAGGTGCGGCAGTATCCCCAGAGGTTGCTCGCTAGCGACTGTTCCTCTTCAACAGCCATGCATCCCATCAGCACGTAGCACACCTTGGGATTGAAGGGTTTTTTATAGAGGTTTGTACCATCCTCGCGACCCGGGCAATCAAGCTAAGATCCCCATTCTCCGGTACACACAACGTTCCACCGCCGTGCCACGCGGTGGTCGCAGAAGCGTGCCCAGAGGTTACGGTGTCTAGAGGACTGGCGGCGCTTACCAGTCCCCAGCTCAGGACCTTTGGGTTCGCCAAGCCCGTACTCAGCAAATTAATGATGAGCCCCTGAGGGGGAAGGTAAACAAATAAACACACACTCACACATATCCAAACGCAAACACACCTTGACAGACATTTGTAAAAAGTAAAGAAGTTGGACAGAGATACCACTTCAGGCAGAGGCTCTGTCCACAGAACCGAGGCAAAGATGCTAAAGATGGTGGGCGGGAATTTGAATTTAGCGGAGGTTGAGACCAGGTGGGCAACGGGAGGAGAGAATAAGCTGAAGGGCAAGTTCCCATCTCCAGAATTCTGAAAAGTTGGTGTTGGTGGGAAGTATCCAGATAACCCGTACGATGTAACACTGCGCCAAGATGTGCTGGCTGTGCACCAAGGCATGTTCAGCCACAGGGTGATCCTCATTACCAATAAACAGTGTGACCGTTCATGCGAATGGACAGATTGTTGCTGTTCATTTCCACATAGAACGCTTCACAGTGCAGGCATGTCAGTTGGTAAATCACGTGGGTGCTATCGCAAGTGGCTCCGCATTTGATCGTTTACACCATCTGGGTTACTGGACTGGAGTAAGTGGAGGTGGAAGGGTGCATAGGGCAGGTTTTACAATGAGGGCGGTGCATGGGTAGGAGCCAGAGGGTAGGGAAGGTGGTTTGGGGATTTCATAGGGATGGTCTAGGAGGTTACGTAGGTTAGGTGGGTGGTGGAAAGACACTCTTGGTGGAGTGGGAAGGATGTCATGAAGGATGGATCTCATTTCGGGGCAGGATTTAAGGAAGTCGTATCCCTGCTGGAGAGCAACATTCAGAGTCCGCTCCAGTCCCGGAAAGTATCCAGTGACAAAAGGGGCACTTCTGGGGTTCTTCGGTGGGAGGTTCTAACCCACAACTTATTCACCTTTGAGGGCCAGATATACCAACAACTAAAGGGAACAGCCATGGGAACCAGGATGGCCCCCTCATACGCAAACTTCTTTATGGCGATGCTTAGAGAAAGCCTTCCTGGATACCCAAGCCTGTCAACCCAAAGTTTGGTACAGATTCGTTGATGACATCTGGACATGATCTGGACTAAAAGTGAAGAAGAACTCCAGAATTACCTCTCCAACCTCAACTCCTCTGGTCCCATCAAATTCACCTAGTCCTATTCCAAATCCCATGACACTTTCCTAGATGTCGACCTCCATCTGTCCAATGGCCAACTTCACACATCCGTCCACAGCAAACCAACCAACAAACAACAGTACCTCCATTATGACAGCTGCCATCCATTCCACATACTGGAAATTTGCTTTCTACAGTATGTCTGCCTAGGTGTGCTTGCATTTGTGTATATGTGTGGGTGTGTGTGTATTTGTTTACCCTCCTTTTTTCCCACAAGGTAAGTCTTTCCTGTCCCGGGATTGGAATGACTCCTTGCCCACTCCCTTAAAACCCTCATCATTTCCTTTTCCCTCTCCTTCCCTTCTGCCTGAAGAAGCAGCTAGGCTGCAAAAGCTAGCATTTGTGTGTGTGTGTGTGTGTGTGTGTGTGTGTGTGTGTGTGTGCGTGTGAATTTATTAATTTATTTGTGCTACTGTCACTTCCTGTGCTCCTTCGCCTGGTATGTAATCTTCACCTATACTAGCATTTTCTGTCTTATACGCTCTATACAAATCTAAATAAAATAGAACTCTGTGCTTCATATTCAGTAATTGGGGAGTATACCACTGACATTGTTTTTTAGGTTTATTCTTTTTTTGTGATAAGATAAATGAGAGTATGTGTTCTTTTCCTGATGAAGGCTATGGTGAAAAGCTAAGTTGCATGAGCACGAGTGTCTTTTTATATGTGTCTTTCGAGGCTCAACAAATGTCTTATCCTCATTATATTGTTGAACTCCAACCTGGACTTTCCATTTTTAGTATTTATTGATGTGTGTTTGATGGACATCACTCATTTCATTTCAACTAAGTACATAGGTAAACTGCCTGCTCCTATGAACCACGGAAATAACTGAAGTGGCTTGTGTGCAAAATATCCACAGCCCAGATACCACATATTGAGAGAATTGTGCTACTTGTAAATTTGCAGTAGAAGCTTATCTGCAGTTAGATGAGCTCTGGAATATTACTGATGAAACCTTAAAGTCCACAGATTCAGATTTCCAGAATAAGGATCGTACAGCAAAGTCCAAATTAATTGTTCTAGTTGATCCTGTAAATTATGCACATATAGAAAAGGCTAGCACAGCAAAGGAATTATGGGAAAATCTATGAAGAGGATTTGAAGATGGTGGTTTGACCACAAAGGTGGATTTGTTGAGAGATGTTAAATGATATAAAAATGTTGATGAATATGTAAAACAAAATCATTTCCACTTCGAAACGCCTAAGAAATATAGGTTTTGATATTGCTGAAGAATGGATTGGTACCTTGCTGTTAGCAGGATCCCAGATAAGTACTCCCCAATGATAATGGGCCTAGGGAGTTCAGGAATACCAATAACTGGCAATAGTGTAAAAGTCAAAATATTGCAAGATGTTAAGAATGTACAAGAATATGCTGTTCAGGACAAGGAAATGGCTTTGTATTCAAAATACAAAAAGAAGAAACATTTTTGATATTATAAATGTGAAAGAAAGGGCCATTTTGCATCAGTATGTATGGAAAATGCAAGTACAACTAAGGATCCAGAAAGCAAGGCAACTAATAAAAATAAGGCACTTACTGCATATTATTCTATTATTCTCATAGTAAAACTGAAGATGAAAGTGCATATATGCATATTACAAAAGACCAATCAATTTTATATGTTTCTCCTAAAACTCATGTTGGCATTTCAGCAGTGGATGGTTCTCAATTACAGTGTGAAACTTCAGTTTGAATGTCAAAGGTGAATCATAAGATATTACAGCACATGGTGTACATTATGTGAAGAATATTGCTACAAACTTCCTTTCAGTAAGTGAAATAGTGAATAAAGGCAACAAAGTAATTTTTTATTCCAATGGTACATAAATAATTGATCACAGTGGAAATGTGATGGCTACAGCAAGTAAAGAAAGAGGTATTTATAAATTAAATGTTTTGCAAGTTAGAAATAGTTACCCAGTATATTATGCAAAAGATTTATTATGACATTGAATATTAGGACATCTTAATAGAAGAAGTATGGTCTAGTTAAAATATATGACTAAAGGGTTAAATGAATGTAAGAGTTATAACTCTCCTTGTGAAATACACATACAAGGAAAACAAGCCAGATTACCTTACAAAACAAGTAAATGTAGTCCTACTGAGCTTTTGCAGCTAATACACACAGATCTCTGTGGGTCTATGGAAGACCTTCATTGATGACTTTTCAATGTATATGCACATATATTTTCTTAGAATGAAGGACAAAGTGAATGTGATATTTGCTAGTTTTCGTGCCAGGGTCAAAATACAGGCCGGTAAGGAGCTAAAGTTTTCAGATGAAACAATGGTACTGAATCCGTAAATAGCCAGTTTAGGCAACAATTAAGTGAACTTGGAATCAAGCATCAACTACAATTCGCTATAGTCCTGCCCAAAACAAAGTAGCAGAGCAGGCTAACAGAGCAATTATAGAAAAAGCAAGAAGCATGTTACATGGTGCAGGGTTACCAAAAAGCTATAGGGAAGAAGCAGTATCAACTGCAGTGTGTCTAAATTACAGATCACCTACTAAAGCTGTACCACACAAGACTCCATATGATGTTTGGACTGGAAACGTGGTATTTTTATAATCTAGTGAAAATGAAGAATTTAGTGAAAATGAAACAAAGGGTGAAAAGAAATGTTTAGATATCAATCCTGAAGAAAATGTACAAGAACATGCAAGGGCACAAATAAATTTAGAAACTACAGAAGTTCTTCAGGATCGATCTGATATGTTTATTGAAAATGAAACAGATGATGAGATTCAAGAAACTCCAGTAACAGAGAACATTAATTTACAGCATTCATCACATACAATAACACCTAAGTTGTATCCTGATTACGAGACTCTGACAGTAGAAAAAGCCTTGGCCAGTCCAAATGCAGATGATAGGAAGAAAGCAATAGAAAAGGAATTGCAGTCTTTTTCCAAGAATGATACTTATGAATGGGTTGATACACCACAAGGAACGAAACCATTACGAGTGAGATGGGTCTTCAGAATTAAAAACCCTGAAGAAGCAAGAACTAATTTTAAAGTCGGTTTGGTAGTAAAAGTTTGTTGTCAGAAAGAGGGAATAGACTATAAAGAAAAATTTTCACCTTTAGTGAAATATACTTCTTTAAGATATATTCTTCTTCTTTATTTATTTATTTATTTAAATTATAGAGGGAAACTTTCCCGGTGGGATAAACAAAAATAAAAATAGAAAAGAGATGACTCACCAAAAGGACCGGCTCGTCGATAGAAACAAATAAAATAAATAAAATCACACACAAACACACATACAAGCTTTCACAGCCTAGCTGCTTCGTCAGGCAGAAGGGAAGGAGAGGGAAAAGGAAATGATGAGGGTTTTAAGGGAGTGGATAAGGAGTCATTCCAATCCCGAGACAGGAAAGACTTACCTTGGGGATAAAAAAGGAGAGTAAACAAATACACACACACACACACACACACACGCATTTACACAGACGCAAGTACACTTAGGCAGACATACTGTAGAACTGTAGCTTTGCTTTCTACAGTTCTACAGTATGTCTGCCTAAGTGTACTTGCGTCTGTGTAAATGTGTGTGTGTGTGTGTGTGTGTGTGTGTGTGTGTGTGTGTGTATTTGTTTACCCTCCTTTTTTTCTCCCCAAGGTAAGTCTTTCCTGTCCCGGGATTGGAATGACTCCTTATCCACTCCCTTAAAACCCTCATCATTTCCTTTTCCCTCTCCTTCCCTTCTGCCTGACGAAGCAGCTAGGCTGCGAAAGCTTGTATGTGTGTTTGTGTGTGATTTTATTTATTTTATTTGTTTCTATCGACGAGCCGGTCCTTTTGGTGAGTCATCTCTTTTCTATTTATTTATTTATTTATTTATATTATAGAAGGAGACCTTCCAGGTGGGAAAATGGTATAAAATAAAGATTTTTGACTTACCTAAAGTACAGGCTTTGGTGTTCCTATCGACGAGCCTGTATTTATTTATTTATTTTGACAACATCCTCCTGAGTAGTCCCCGCTATGGAGATCTGAATGGGGGACTATTTTACCCGTGAGGATGCCATCATCTTATATTCATACAGTAGAGTTGCATGTCCTCGGGAAGATTAACTACTGTAGTTTCCCTTGCTTTCAGCCGTTCACAGTAACTGCATGGAAAAGCCACGTTAGCTGACATTACAAGTCCAGCTCAGTCAATCATCCAGACTGCTGTCCCTGTAACTACTGAAAAGGCTGCTGCCCTTCTTCAGCAACCATATGTTTGTCTGGCCTCTCCACAGAAACCCCTCCGCTGCGGTTGCACCTATGGTGCGGCTATCTGTATCGTTGAGGCACGCAAGCCACCCCAGCTCAGCAACGTCTGTGGAATGTTCTATCCCTCAATCGGGAAAATAAGTTAAAAAATTTTAAAAGAGAAATGAATCGATTAAAGTTAGATGTGGTGGGGATTAGTGAAGTGGCAGGATGAACAGGATTTTTTGTCAGTTGGCAGTAACGTAGGAGTAGGTCTGATAATGAATAAGAAAATAGGAATGCGGGTAAGTTACTATGAACAGCCTAGTGAATGCATTATCATTGCAAAAATAGACACGAAGCAAATACCGACCACAGCAGTACAAGTTTATATGCCAACTAGCTCTGCCAATGATGAGGACGAAGAAATGTATGAGGAGATAAAAGAAATTATTCAGACCATTAATGAAGAAGAAAACTTAATTGTGATGGGAGACTGGAAATTGGCAGTAGGAAATGGAAGAGAAGGAAATGTAATAGGTGAATACGGACTGGGGAAAACGAATGAAAGAGGAAATCACCTGGTAGAATTTTGTGCAGAGCACTATATAATAATTAAAAACACTTGGTTTAATCATCATGAAAGAAGTTTGTACACTCGGAAGAGATCAGGAGACATTGGAAGGTATCAGATTGACTTTATAATGGTAAGGCAAAGGTTTAGAAACCAGGTTTTGAACTGTAAGACATATCCAGGGGTTATGAAGCGTAGACTAAAACTTAAAGAGACTGCAAAAGGGTAGAAACTTAAGACAATGGAACCTGGACAAATTTAAGTGGTTGAGAGTTTTAAACGGAGCATTAGGGAAGGATTGTCTGAAATGGGGGAAAGTAATACAGTAAAAGAAGAATGGATAGCTCTGAGAGATAGAGTAGTGAAGGCCGCAAAGGATCATATAGACAGAAGGACAAGGCCTAATAGAAATCCCTGGATAACACAGGAGATACTGAACTTAATTGATGAAAGGTAAAGGTAAAGCAGTCAACAATCCAAAGATTGGTTTGAATACCACAGTGCTTTACTAGGCATGGTCCTCTCAGTAAGGACAAATTCAAGAAATTGGTAACATTGTATGGTTTAACATAAAGTTTTATCCATGTGCTAAGAGATGATGCAGTGTTCAAATATTTGTTCAGGGGGAGGTGTTTGTATTTTGGTGAACAAAATATTTGTTCTGTGCACAGTGTAGTGAAATAATGTGTATATATATTCCTTGCTTGTTATAAATGTACTGAAGTATCTATGTTATATGTTTGTGTTAGTTGAAATGTGTCTGTTGAATGGATGGGAACACATGAAGTAAAATAAAACACACATTCCTAAATAATGTTTCAACATATTTTGCTGTGTAAATACATGACTCAACAGATTATTACAAAAGCAGGCAGCAAAATAAGGAGTAGAAATCACATTAAAAAAAAAAAAAAAAGAAAAAAGAAAAAAAAAAAGAAAAGAAAATCTGACAAATGAAGACTTCAGAAAAATGATTTCCAATCCATGGTGTAACAGCAATCAGTTATAATAAGTATTCTTTCAAACCGTCTTGATTGCAAACTTTTTTATTAGTCAATGACGCATTTCGCCCTTTAGCAGGGCATCTTCAGATTATCTGCGTGACAGAATTTACACAACCGTTTGTAATTCCGCCTTGTAATTTTGTGTAAATTCTATCACGCAGATAATCTGAAGATGCCCTGCTAAAGGGCGAAATGCGTCATTGACTAATAAAAAAGTTTGCAATCAAGACGGTTTGAAAGAAGACTTCAGAAAATGGAGATGGCTTATCAGATAACAGAAAATATTTAACTACAAAGATTGTCTATCCTGAAACTGCAAAATACAACACAACTGTAATTAAACCCACATTTATTTTATTTATTTATCTTTGCGTTCCATGGAACCTATATGTGAGTGAATCGCAAGGATGTTTAACATGTCAGGTTAGATAATTACTTAAATATCCACATTAAATTAATTACAATCAAAATAATATATAATATAAACATACAATACATGATTGGTATTAATATGGATAACTCATAATAATGCAGATAATGACACAACAGTAAAACATAAAAAAGCTTGAAATTTTTTGTAACAATTGTCCTTCCAACAGTACAGTATCACAGCTAATTATACAACAAAACAAATATTGAAATTAATGAAACAATTGTTCAGCCAACAAGTGAAATACCAATGAGGCTTTCTCAGTTTTTTTTTAAATAAAATGATTAAAATTATGGATATTACATGGAGCACTACAAATCAAAGAATTCCTATAGAGGGCAATTCCATGTCAAATCAACAAGTGTCACAACCTGGCCCTCTCAGATTTTTTTGAAATTAAGTATGCATATAATAATCATAAATCATGACACAAATTAATTTTTTTCACATTTTCCTGACGAAAAGTTATCGAGTAACGGACCTTCAAAAATTGGAAAAATGACAAATTTTATATATATAAAAAACAAAAATGTTGAATTAACCAAATTTCGAAAAACTGTACTTTTAAAATTCTCCAAAAAATATATGTCAAAGATACACTTTGCATCTACATATTCTGAAAGTTTCAACTTGGAATGAGCATGGGATCATTATCAAAAGCAATTTTTGGGTTTAGGGTGGTACTTTAAAAATTCATAAAAACTAATTAATTTTAGATATTAGGTCTCCTCTTCTGCAACTGTATGTTGTTGTAAAATGTGGAAATTAAAAATAACTTATAAATGACAAAAGAATATATGTTTTATCCTTCTGTAAGGAATAAATACAAAATTTCAATAAAAAAAAAATTAAAAAACACAGAAAGATTCAGTTAGTAACTACTAATTTTAACAAAGAGGAGTCCTGTTAGTGCACTTCTTCATACTACTAACTAATCAGTCTGTTGCACATCAACGTTTCTGCACCGGATAACTTATATGTTCGTCCTGTAGCAGTTTGAGGGTTCAATATTGTCACTACTTCCTTGCTGCTGACTGAAAGAATGTCTAGATGACTTGGAAACGTAAAAGATGGTGACGGTCCATGTGGATGTAAGAAACTAACTGTTATTTTGTCCTTCTCCTGATTTTTTTCAAGTACACAGGTTTACCACCAGTGTCCATTATAAGCACAAGCAACATATCTTTTTATGTCATTGAACGGTATTGTATCTCTGTCAGAAACTGTCACCAGTTAAATTTTACTTTCATCAGAGTTTGAACACACTTTTGTTATTATTTTGTCCTTGCTAAAAGGAATAAAAGTGTGAAGTTTTGTGTCCCTATAATTTTGCAGCATTTGTCAAATCTCTCTGTAAGTTTCATTTCTTCATTTTTGTGATCTTCTTTAGTAGCATACTTGAAGTTCATTACTTGTGTGTTATCCTTGGCGAACATATAAAGTTGTTTTGGTGTCATTATTTGATCACCGTATGGCCGTTGCAGACTTGCTGAAGCAGCAAGTCGTTTAACTGTTCCACCAACACCATCAGCAGCTCCCTTCCCGAGCGAGGTAGCTGAAAAATGCCATTCAGCTTCAGTTTGGAAATCATCTTCATGATGGCACAGATTGATTAAGTTCTTCCTATTTTTATAATGAGCTGCTGCTCCATCAGAGAAATAATATATTTTTCTTGGTTTTCTATCAAATTTAACAGTCAGGAAGCCTATCAAGTACGATTTGCACAAATGCACAGCAACAATGTCATGTGTTAGGCATTCTGATATGATTACAAGACTTGTGTGCTCGAGTTTGTTCCCATCCTTGTAATAAGCAACAATGGGATGAATCGTTGCTTGCATGTTTGTCCAGTGGTAGCCTTGAACTTCGTCCTGGATGACAAAGGAGTAATTCTCAAAAAAGTCACAGATCGCTAAGACCTCGCCTTCTTTAAGTTCATTTTTCAGTCTCTTTTGGAAGGTTGATTGTTGACTGGCAACAAATGAAAGTTGTGTGAGCAATTTTATTTTATCAAAAAAGCAATCAATAAAGTTGTCAGATGATTTTATGACTGTGAGACTTTAACTTTTCCCGGCGTAAGGAATGTTCAAACAACTTACGGGTATGCTGCCGGGTGACGTCGTCGACAACCGCCGATATTTCGGCAGGAGAACACCCTGCCATTCTCAAGGCACAACTGCACTTAAGGAAGCAATGTGCAAGCGTATTTAATACCTCGGTTTGCAAAGTGTAAACAAGGAAGATAACACACACAGTACAAGTCACAGCAGAGTCAACACAACCAAAGGTGACCAAACATCAAAAATATCGATAGTGACTTAATCAACAGGTGAGGCAGCATTAATTTTATCCCTCTGTTTTTTGACGAGAGACAGTGCCGGATTCCAAGCAGAATTTAAACAAAAACCACCATCTCTGTTTATAAGGTCGCTTGCTAGTTTAATTTCAACAGCTTCCTTAATAACACTATCCCAATAGGTGGAGGTGCATGCCAGGATCTCCGTGTTGTTGTATTCCATAGGATGACCGGTGTCAAGACAGTGTTCTGCAACAGCGGATTTGTTGGGCTGTTGTAAGCGCGTGTAACGTTTATGTTCAATACACCGGTCTTCCACAGTCCTGATTGTCTGACCAATATATGACATGCCACAACTGCAAGGAATACGATATACACCTGCCTTACGCAAACCAAGATCATCCTTTACGGACCCCAACAGGGCCTTTATCTTAGAAGGTGGTCGAAAAACACATTTCACATCATATTTCCGTAAAATACGACCAATCTTGTTGGAAATACTTCCTGCGTAAGGCAAAAAGGCCATAGATTTAGGTGCCACTTCATTACTATCGTCACTCACCCGTTGCATAGAAGGCTGATAGCGCAATGCACGTTTTATCTGTCTCTCACAATAACCATTCTGACGAAAGGTCACCTCGAGATGGGACAACTCAGCTGACAAACTTTCAGGGTCTGAAATGACATGTGCCCTGTGAACCAAAGTACGAAGTACTCCTTCACGCTGAGCTGGATGGTGACAACTATCAGCTCGCAGATACAAATCTGTGTGAGTAGGCTTCCTATAAACAGAATGTCCCAATGTACCATCAACCTTCCTTTTGACCAACACATCAAGGAAAGGAAGGCAGCCATTCTGTTCCACCTCCATTGTGAACTGAATATTCGGGTGGATTGAATTTAGGTGTTCCAAAAAACCATTTAAATTCTCACTACCGTGAGGCCACACAACAAAAGTGTCGTCTATATATCTGAGAAAACACGCAGGTTTCAGAGTCGCTGACGCTAAAGCACGTTCCTCAAAATCCTCCATAAACAAATTGGCCACAATAGGTGACAACGGGCTTCCCATTGCAACTCCATCAGTTTGTTCATAGTACTGACCATTGAATAAAAAGTAAGTGGAAGTCAGCACATGTCGAAAAAGGTTTGTTAACTCGACACCAAACTTAATCTCAATTAGCTGCAATGAATCTGACAGAGGAACGCGAGTGAAGAGAGACACAAGATCAAAACTCACTAAAATATCAGAGTCATTCAAACGCAATCCCTGCAATCGACATAAGAAATCCGCCGAGTTCTTAATGTGGTGTTCACACCTGCCCACCATTGGACTCAACAAACTAGCAAGATGTTTAGCTACACGATATGTCGGAGCAGCAATGTTAGACACTATAGGCCTCAGAGGAATGTTCTGTTTGTGAACCTTAGGAAGGCCATACAATCTAGGTGGAACATCACAGTAAGAATTAAGACTTTTGATGGTCTCCGCTGAGAAAGGACTTTTCTTCAGGAGGTTATTAGTCTTTCTCTCAACACTCTTTGTGGGGTCAGCACCGATCCTACGATATGTCAAATCAGAAAGTAAACATTGCATCTTTTGAATGTAATCATCTTTATTCATCAAAACTGTCTGCAGGCAAGATAACAATATCAGGATCCATTCTGAGAGACCGTAAAGCAGACGCCTCAGCTGCTGTTATATTACGCTTGCACATTGCTTCCTTAAGTGCAGTTGTGCCTTGAGAATGGCAGGGTGTTCTCCTGCCGAAATATCGGCGGTTGTCGACGACGTCACCCGGCAGCATACCCGTAAGTTGTTTGAAGATTTTATGACTGTTTCTAGAGATGTGTGATCAACGGATACCCACTGCTGATAAGTTATATTATCAATATCATTAGTATTCAATAATTCTTGTAAATATGTCTTAACTGTTTCTGGTCCTGGACAAAATTTACATTCCCCAAAATGACAAGTAGGTAATGCAGTCTTTATAGGTTTTTATTGGATTATCTTCATCCTTTGTCAGCTGAGAAATATTACATCCAGTCAATATGAGTTTGACGTTTTGATGGATAGTACACACACACACACACACACACAGACACAATGTGTACCACTACGTCCAGCTAAAACACAATTTTCGAAAATCTAATGTGAAGCTCTGGATGGTTGTCTTTAAAGTTCGCGTAAATTACTTAAAACTAGTTGTTTTTGTACTTGCAGTTTTTCTCCATTATCTCTCACAAGCACAGAATCTTTTTTTCCAGGCATTGCCCAGCTTGTCTTATCAGAACAATAAAAGTTTCTAACAAAATCAGCAGTTGTTTGATCAAGAGTCTTGCCAGGTTTTGGATTGGGTGAAGACAAAATTCCTTTGACCTTCACCAAATCTTTTACTCTTCGAGCCACATAATTTATTATGTTAAATTCATCTTGAAGCTTCTTAACACTCCAGCTTTTAGGTAAAATTGTAAGAAGTTCTGTCTGTTTACTTTGAGATGTACATGTATGAAATTTATCTTTTAGCTGACATATCATCTCAGATTCCGCATGATCATGTACCTCTTCTTCTTTGGAAGAAAGCAATAATACCTCTGTTTGAATTGTTGAAGTTAATTTACTTAGTTTTTTCCTTAGGATACTTTGCTTCACACAGCCGTTTCTTCTTATTGGTGATCCACCAACGGACTGCAAAGAAGAATTCAACCTTTCTAAGGCTTCACTTGCTGCAATATCTTTTACGTCACTATCACATAAAACCTTTTCATTCTCTTGTTTCACCACAGAATACAGCAGATCATCATCATTTTCTGTGCTAGACGTATCAGAAATTTCTACTTGTGCATTATTTATTTATTTATTTATTTATTTATTTTTTTGTACGGCACTTGTCACACACTTTTATATTTAAAGTTAAGAAAGGTTTTCTTTCTATCATCAATTGTGAAACAGACCTTAAGTTTTTCTTGTGATTATTGTGGCCCTTTTCATTAATGGATTACAGCACAAAGCTGAAATTTTAGGCATTTTATACTTCTCAACTGAATAAACTAATTAAAAAATTGTTTTTGAAGTTGAATGCCTCAGCTTTCTACATTCAATAATACACAATATTAGTTCTCTAATCTTTAGGTTCCAGTATATAAATAATAATAATAATAATAAAATATGTTAATAGTATGTAAGCATTAACTGAATGTAGGCATATAAACTTAAAGACTCTTGAGTCATTCCATGTCAACTCAACACAGTTTACATTAAAATTTTACTTCACCATCTCAGATTTCAATGAAATTTGATATACTGGTACCCCCTTATAGAGAAAGAAAAATACCAAATTTCAACTCAATATCTCAAATGGTTTCAAAATAACGCCTTGTTAAAGTTTCCAAAAAATGCTAAAAATCGACCTGTGTCTGAAACTTTAAACTGCTATAGCGACTCTCAGAATCAAGCTAGAAAGATAAGAGAGGTGTCATTTTGCAGCATTTGAAAGGGGCATAATAATTTTTTTTTTTTTTTTTACTAATTTCAAAATAAAAAAATGTATTTTTAAATTTCTCAAAATGCGCCACTTTTAAAATTTTGAAAAAATTCTCAAATAGTCCTTGTATAGTACTTAACTGATGGTATAAATTTCATAATGGGATCATACTGGGTTCTTATAGAAAAATGCATTTGAAAATATGCTTACATTAGCATTTTGACTATAATAATGACTCATTGGTCCCGAAAGGTCTAATAGTCTCTTAGATTTATGAAAAATTTATATGAGACACTTAACAATAGAAATATGTCTATAAATTTGATCAATAATATTTAATTTTTACAACCTCTTTTTAAAAGATAAATGTAATCATTATAAAGCTTTAGACATATCACTAATAGAAAAAGAAGCCTATGCACTAAAACTAGGTAGTTTTAAAACTGAAAAATTTTAGTTGGGTGAAATTCAAGATTAATATACACATGAAGTTTGGTAAAAACATTTAATGTGTTGTAACTGGGTTAATATTTTAATAAAGTCTATGTACATAACAGAAAAAAACTTACGTAATTAACTTGCAGCCTTTTTAAAAATATTTTCAGGAGGTTAAATTACAAAAAGATTATGATATTAACTTGTTTGCCTGATTCCTGGAGTGTAAGAAAAATAATGCTCCAAATTACACGGTCAGGCAGTCTAAGAAAATACTCAAAGATAAAGGTATTTTAGAGGGCCCTCACCACAAATCTGGCAAGAGCCTGCCAATAGAAGTAGTAAGAGCAGTGCGTGATTTCTATGAAAGTGATGAAATCAGCAGGGTTTTAACTGGTAAAAAAGACTGTTTCTGTTAAGTCTGGGACTGGAGGAAAAGTCACACTGCCAAAGAGACTAGTTTTATGCAATTTAATGGAAGCATTCTTATATTTTAAAGACAAAATCCTATGTTAAAAATAGGGTTTTCTAAGTTCGCAGAACTAAGACTGAAAAACTGTGTCCTGACAGGGTCTAGTGGTACGCACTCAGTATGTGTCTGTACAAGCCATCAAAATGTAAAACTTATGTTAGAAAATGCAAAAATTAGCTCAATGACAAATGGTGAACTGCATATGTATAAACACTGTATTGCTAAAGCACTGTGAAACCCTGCCTCCATTAAGTGTTATTTTGTGGAATGTTCAACCTGTCCAGATACAGATTACATCAAAAATTTGATGAAGAAAAATTCGAAGAAAAAGGCATTGAAAAAATAACTTTTCGCCAATGGATGTCGGTTGATAGATGCAACCAGGAGACAATAGAAAAATCAACTTCAGATTTTATTGAATTGTTCATCCAACTTTTGTCTGCATTAATCAGACATGACTTTATTGCCAGACAGCAAAGCTCCTTTTTGAACAACATAAAAGAAAATCTTGAAATCTCAGAGTATCTTGTCATGTGTGACTTCTCTGAGAACTACACTTTTGTGATTCAAGATGAAGCACAAAGCTACCACTGGAACAGTGGACAAGCAACAGTACGTCCATTTGTGATCTACTATAAAAGAGAGGAAGAAACCAAACATGTAAGCTTTGTTATCAATTCTGAGGTTCTAGAGCACAATACTATAGTAGTGTATTGTTTTCAAAGGAAACTGATTGAATTCATGAAACAGAAATTTGGAGACAGTATATCAAAAATATATTACTTTTCTGATGGGTGCGCACACAGTACAAAAACTGGAAAAACTTCACCAATCTAAGCTTTCATTCAGAAGACTTTCAAATTAAAGCTGAGTGGCATTTTTCAGCCACCGCCCATGGGAAAAGTGCCTGTGATGCTGTTGCAGCAAATGTGAAGAGATTAGTCGCCAGAGCCAGCTGTCAAAGGCCCTATGAAGACCAGATTCAAACACCATTCCACCTGTATGAGTGAGCGATGCTAAATATTTTTGCGGCAAATTTTATTTACGTTCCACAACAGGAGAACATTGAAACTGAGAAGCATTTGGAAAATCGGCTGAAAAAATCTGTGACCATACAAGGCACTCAGAAACTTCATGCATTCATTCCTATCCTTTCTAGTAACAGCAAAATGAAAGTAAAAGTTTTCTCAGAATCCACTGAGTTCAAAATTGAAGTTGTTACAATGATTCAGGGTCGTTTAAGTTTAGCAGAAGTCAGAGGGTATGTGACTGTCATCTATGACTGGTGGTTGGCCTATGTACTTGAAAAAGAAGAAAACAAAGATGAAATGAAGGTTTCTTTTTTACATCCAGCCGGTCCATCGTCTAGCTTTTCTTTCCCTACAAAGCAAGATATCCTTCAGCTTCCTGTGACACTTGTGCTAAGTAAAGTTAACCCAATAACTCCAACCGACCGAACTTATAATTTGTCAAATAAAGAACTGCAGAAAACCACTGAAGTCTTCACCGACTTTAGTAATTTAACCTTCTGAAAATATTTTAAAAAAAGGGTGCAAGTTAATTACGTTAGTTTTTTTTCTGTTATGTACATAGACTTTATTAAAATATTAACCCAGTTACAACACATTAAATGTTTTTACCAAACTTCATGTGTAGATTAATCTTGAATTTCACCCAACTAAAATTTTTCAGTTTTAAAACTACCTAGTTTTAGTGCATAGGCTTCTTTTTCTATTAGTGATATGTCTAAAGCTTTATAATGATTACATTTTTCTTTTAAAAAGAGGTTGTAAAAATTAAATATCATTGACAAATTTATAGACATATTTCTATTGTTAAGTCTCTCATATAAATTTTTCATAAATCTAAGAGACTATTAGACCTTCCGGGACCAGTGAGTCATTATTATAGTCAAAATGCTAATGTAAGCATATTTTCAAATGCATTTTTCTATAAGAACCCAGTATGATCCCATTATGAAATTTATACCATCAGTTAAATAATATAGTGAGGACAGTTTACAACTCACCGCAAAGACGTGGCGACGAGCTGCGACAGGCACATACAAAAGACACACACATACAACACATTCAGCTATCGGCCATGGCCTTCTTCAGAAAATAGAGCACTCACGCAATCACACAGGCACACAACACAGTCATACAACCATCACCTCCGACTGCCACACTTCGAATCACGCTCTGCAGCGAATCGGGGACGGGAGGGGAGGGGAGGGGATAGAAAGGTTACGTCACGGTGGTGGGGATGGGTTAGATGGGAATAACGAGATGCAGCTTAGGAATGGAGTGGGGAGGCGGGTGAGGGGAGAAAATAAAATAAAGTAAAATAAATATATATATATATATAGAAAATGCATGCACACTGCAAGTATCACACGACCACATGCACACACATACACACGCGCGCACACACACACACACACACACACACACACACACACACACACACACATGATCACACAGTCACACACGACTCAAAATAGGCGAGGTTTGGGATAGAGAGGTAGGAACTGTAAGGTATAGAAATATATATATATATATATGTGTGTATGTATATATATAAGAAGTCATCGTAGGTTGAGGCCTGGTTGATTTCGGGATCGGAGAATGTATTGTAGGGATAACTCCCATCTGTGCAGTTCAGAAAAGCTGGTGGTGTATGGGAGGATCCAGTTGGCCCGGGTTGTGAAGCAGCCATTGAAATCAAGCATGTCCTCCGCTGCATGCTGTGCCACAGGGTAGTCCACCTTGTTTTTGGCCACAGTTTGGCGGTGGCCATTCATCCTAATGGACAGCTGGTTGGTGGTCATGCCAATATAGAAAGCTGTACAGTGCTTGCAGCACAGTTGGTAAATTACGTGGCTGCTTTCACAAGTGGCCCGGCCTCTGATAGGGTAGGATAAGCCTGTGACAGGACTGGAATAGGAAGTGCTGGGTGGGTGGATTGGACAGGTCTTGCAGCGGGGTCTTCCACAAGGATATGATCCCTGTGGCAGTGAGCTGGGTTTCGGGGTGGCATAAGGATGAACTAGGATGTTGTGAAGGTTGGGAGGGCGACAGAACTCCACTTTAAAAATTATCCTGATATAATCATCCTCCCTGCTGATAAAGGTTCCACCACTGTAGTTATGGATCACAGTGACTACCTGGCAGAAGGGCTACACCAACTATCTGACTCCTACACCTACAAGTTGTGCCAGATTGACCCCATCCCCAAAGTCCAACAAGATCTCCAATCCCTACTAAAATCCTATGACCCCTTCCAGAACCTCTCCTCTGAATCCATCTCCCTCCTCACCCCAGCAGCACCCCGCACACCCAACTTTTACATGCTTCCCAAAATCCACAAACCTAATAATCCTGGACGCCCTATTGTGGCTGGTTACTGTGCTCCTACCGAACGAATTTCAGCCCTAGTTGACATACACCTCCAACCTATTGTCCAAAATCTAGCTTCCCACATCAAGGATACCAACCACTTCCTTCACCGACTCTCCACCATTCCCACCCCTTTGCTTCCTGGATCTTTACTTGTCACAGTGGATGCCACCTCCCTATACACCAACATCCCACATGCCCATGGCCTTGCTGCTCTGGAACACTACCTCTACCAACGTCCCTCTGAACGCAAGCCTGATACCTCATTCCTCATAACCCTTACCAATTTCATCCTACTTAACAACTACTTTTCCTTTGAGGGGAAAGTTTACCATAAAATCCAAGGCACAGCCATGGGCACCCGCATGGCATCCTCCTATGCCAACCTGTTCATGGGCCGTCTGGAGGAATCCTTCCTAGCATCCCAAAACCTCAAACCTCTGGCCTGGTTCCGGTTCATTGATGATATTTTCATAATCTGGACTGAGGGCCAGGACACCCTATCCTCCTTTCTTCAGAACCTCAATTCCTTCTCTCCCATCCACTTCACCTGGTCTTCCTCAACCAACCATGCCACATTCCTGGATGTCAACCTCCATCTCACTGATGGCTCCATCCACACTTCCGTCCATATTAAACCTACCAACCACCAACAGTACCTACATTTTGACAGTTGCCATCCCTTCCATGTCAAAAAATCCCTCCCTTACAGCCTGGCCACCCGTGGACGGCATATCTGCAGTGACAAGAATTCCCTTTCTGAATATGCTGAAGGTCTCACAAAGGACTTCACAAACAGAAACTACCCCACAGACCTAATCCGCAAACAAATCTCCCGTGCCATATCCTCACACACCCCAAATCCTTTTCCTAACACCAGTAACCATCCACAAAAGAGCGCTCCCCTTGTCACCCAGTACTACCCTGGTCTCGAACAACTAAATTCCATCCTTCGCCAAGGTTTTGACTTTCTATCCTCATGCCCTGAAATGAGAGACATCCTGCCCAAGATCCTTCCCACCACTCCTAAAGTGGTGTTCCGTCGCCCTCCCAACCTTCACAACATCCTAGTTCATCCTTATGCCACCCCGAAACCCAGCTCACTGCCACAGGGATCATATCCTTGTGGAAGACCCTGCTGCAAGACCTGTCCAATCCACCCACCCAGCACTTCCTATTCCAGTCCTGTCACAGGCTTATCCTACCCTATCAGAGGCCGGGCCACTTGTGAAAGCAGCCACGTAATTTACCAACTGTGGAGGTTGGAGAGGAAATTCTGGAGTTCTTCTTCTCTCCAACCTCAACTCCTTTGGTCCCATCAAATTCACCTGGTCCTATTCCAAATCCCATGCAACTTTCCTCGATGTCGACCTCCATCTATCCAACGGCCAACTACACACATCCGTCCACATCAAACCTACCAATAAACAACAGTACCTGCATTATGACAGCTGCCATCCTTTCCACATCAAACGTTCCCTTCCCTACAGCTTAGGTCTTCGTGGCAAACGAGTCTGCTCCAGTCCTGAATCCCTGAACCAATACACCAATAACCTGATAACAGCCTTCACATCCCGCAGCTATCCTCCTGGCCTGGTACAGAAGCAAATTGCCAGAGCCACTTCCTCATCCCCCCAATTTAAGAACCTTCAACAAAACCCCAGAAGTGCCCCTCTTGTTACCGGATACTTTCCGGGACTGGAGCGGACTCTGAATGTGGCTCTCCAGCAAGGATACGACTTCCTAAAATCCTGCCCCGAAATGAGATCCATCCTTCATGACATCCTTCCTACTCCACCGAGAGTGTCTTTCCGCCGCCCACCTAACCTCCGTAACCTCCTAGTCCACCCCTATGAAATCCCCAAACCACCTTCCCTACCTTCTGGCTCCTACCCTTGTAACCGCCCCCGTTGTAAAACCTGCCCTATGCACCCTTCCACCACCACTTACTCCAGTCCCGTAACCCGGAAGGTGTACACGATCAAAGGCAGAGCCACTTG